>RCUC01139783.1:0-25435 GCA_003697995.1 Taxidea taxus jeffersonii
TCAGAGCCCCATGTTGGGCTCTGCACTCAGCGTGGAGGCGGCTTGAGGATACCCTCTCTCTGCCCCTCCCCCTGTTCTCTCTCATTCTCTTCTCTCAAATAAATAAATAAATCTTAAAAAAAAAAAAGAGTTGGCAGAGAAATCCCCAGCTTCTTTACCCCTCATCAGGCAACTCTGCTCTAAGAAGGCTCCCAGAGGTCCCCAGAAGGGAGTCTGTTTGCCCACAGTGGTCACCAGCTCATTAACACCCCTTGCATTAGCTTCCTTCCCTTTCCTTTTCCAACTTTGCTTCTCACAATCGGTGATCCCTGAGCCTGCCTCTAGGGAAGCTCAGCCTAATACAGGGCTCAATAAATGTCAGCTATTAAAATAGTAAGAAGGGGGCACCTGGCTGTCTTGGTGGGTGGAGCGTGTGACTTATGACCTTGGAGTTGTAAGTTTGAGCCCTACATTGGGTGTAGAGATTACTTACAAGTAAAGTCTTTTTAAAATAGTAAGAAGAAGAGGAGCCAATAACATGGCAGCATCTTGAGTCTGAGGTCCCAGCAGAACATCTAGTGAGCATCCCATCTAAGGCTCAGGAGAAATGACTAGAGAAGACCACTGGAGATCACCCACAGGGAAGAGATGGGGGGTTTTGCTATTGTTTGGTTTTGATTTTTCCAAATATTCACAGAAACAGAAATAAGTTGGTCAGGCCCTGGTTGGGGGTAGAAACAAAACTTGTTTTAGATTGAACCAAAGCACATCCCCGAAAATATTGTATTGCAGGAGATCTTTAAAATGAGAGCTGTAGTGAACTTTTCCTTCTCTTCTGGGGAATGTGGTTCCTAAGAACTACCACCTAGTTCTGTTCCAAATCTGTCTTATGCTCCCAGGAAGCTGCAGGAAGTTACTTGAAAGCTGATTCTTTAAAATACGGCTTTCTATTTTGTTCTTACTGCTACAATCTTGACTGTACTGAGTATGAACAATTCCGCCTTGAGGTCACTGAGATTTCAACAAGTCCCAGGGATGGCCCCTCCACTTTTGGTTGCAAGTTTTCTCTTCAAGGGTTCTTTCTCATGCATTCATTCATCACACATTTATTTGTCGACATAGATGGGATAGACACGGTGCTGGTGGGTTTTGGGGTGGGTGTCAGCCAGAGAAAGTTTGCAGAGGTTGGTTGTGCTCAAATTTATAAGGGAATGTGAAGGAAGAAAAGAAAGTGGTTAGACAAAGAGCTGGAGGGCAGACATTTGTAGGACAAGAGGGAAAATGGGAGGGATGCAGACAGGACCACCAGTAAAGCCAGAGGAAGAAGAACATCAAAGAAGTGGGGCAGGGTGGGGAGATTTTTCACTATCAAATTAGAAAAAAATATTAATGGTAATATACAGCGTTGTTGAAGACATAGAGAAACAAGCACTCTCCAACGTGATCTGTGGTTATAACTTGATATAATTTTTCTAGAGGACAATGTAGTAATGTGTATCCAAGAGCAATTTTTCCCTCATTCACTTATCATTAGATTTTGCTTCTGAAATGTTCTTCCTAATTTTGTTTTAATAGGGGAAAATTGGGATCCCTCTGCATTTACTCTAAAAAGTCCAAACAATAGGCATTTGGTTCAATAAATTGTGGTTTTACCCAGACTGAAATATCGGGAGCTGTTTAAATGGATGGTGTGAATGTTTACTGGCATGAGAGAAGATTGACAATATGGCAAATGGGAAGACAATTCATGCTAAGAATGATCTTTATATTTTCTTCTGGTTGTTAACAGCTATTGATTAAAATATACAAGAATCAGGGCTCTTGGCCGGCTCCGTGGGTATAGCATACAACTCTTGATCTTGGGGTTGTGAGTTCAAGTTGGGTGCAGAGATTACTTAAAAAACAAAAATCTTTAAAAAAAATAAAGAGGGGCACCTTGGTGGCTCAGTGGGTTAAGCATCCAGCTCTTGATTTCAGTTTAGATCATGATCTCAGGGTCGTGATATTGAACCCTTCGTTGGGCTCCACACTGAGTGTGGAGCCTGCTTGGGATTCTCTCCACCCTCCTTCCCTCTACCCCGTCCCAAAAAATTCCATAAATAAATAAATAAATAAATAAACAAACATGTGAGAACTGTAACACAGTGTCAATAGGGGTTCTTCTTGGTGATGGATAGTGAGGGTGTCTGTGGTGGGACATCCGTTCCATGTTGTCCATTAGGACCTTCAGGTGGTGTCTGTTTTGATGATGCCAGAACCACTCAACCCCCTTCTAACGTGCCTTCCCTTCTGCCAATGTTGGAATTGCCCCCTCCTCAAAACCCCACTGTATTCCAAAGGCTCCCTTGCAGCTCAGTCACCTCAGGGAACTTACAGCTTTTAAATACTCACATGGACTAAATTGCGCCCTTCCAAAATTCATACGTAGAAGCTCCCACCCTCAGTGTGATGGGATTTGAAGGTGGCCCCTATGGGAGGTGATTAATTGAGGTTGTGAGGGCAGGGCCCCCATGCAGGGATTTCCGCCCTTAGAAGAGGAGACACCAAACAACTTGCTTCCCCCCCCCCCCCCCTCCCCCCCCCCTCTCCCTCTCCCTCTCCCATTCCCTCTCCCTTTCCTTATCTCTCTCCCTCTCCCCACCATGTAAGGACACTGCAGGAAGGCAACCTTCTGCAAGTCAGGAAGAGAATCCTCACCAGGAAATGGATCAGCCAGCACCTTGCTCTTAGACTTCTCAGCCTCTAGAACTATGAGGAACATGTGTCCATTGTTTAAGTCCCCCAATGTGTGGTATTTAGTTCACAGTAGGCTGGACTAGTATAAATACCATTTCCATCTTTTAGGTGGCAAGCCAGGATTCTGAAGTCTGATTCCCTTCCACATCTTTTTTTAAAAATTTATTTATTTATTTTTGTGAGAGAGAGAGAGAGCACGGGCAGGGGGAGGGCAGAGGGAGAAGCAGGCTCCCCGCTGAGCAGAGAGCCTGGTGGGGACTCAATCCCAGGACCCTGGGATCACGACTTGAGCTGAAGGCAGATGGTTAACTGACTGAGCCACCCAGGCGCCCTTCCTTCCACCTCTTAAATGTAAACTTCTCTTCCTTTCTAAACACTGACTTCCATGGGACTTGACTGCTTTGGCTATTTCTGTCTGGTGACTATAGCTCCACTTCTGGGGAATTCCAGTGCCCTGAAATCCAGTGACCTAGCAGAGCTCAGGACCCCATTGTTGCTGGTGAGGACAGTGGCAGCTGCATCCTGATTCAGCAGCTGGGTCGGGTGGCAGTAGTGCCAATCTGGAACTGGCTGCCGGAAGAGCAGCACCTCCCCCCCCCCCACCAACTCCACAAGAAGTTTCCTGACTGTGAAAGTGACAACCTCCCCACTGGTGGCCCAGCTCTGCTGTGTGATTATAGAAATCAATGCTGAAACCTCAAACAGGAGTCTGGGTCTTCAGCCCCTGATGATTCAACAGATCACTGAGACCCTGAGAAATGTCCTCTTTTCGTTCTGCAACTAGGTGAGTGTCCTTGCCTCATTACACCAGGCAGAAGAGCTGAGTATGTCCCTTCTCCATCATCCTGCCTATTTTTACAGCACAAACTCCAAACCCAGCTTCCCTTGGGACCTTCCCTTTGATTCTCAACACATCTCAACAGTGACTATTCTTGTGCTCTCGCCATAATTAACCCTAAGACAAGGTGATTCCTCTGTCTGGCCAGGACAGCTTGTCTACTAAGACCTGATTTCTAAAATTTAGGGGCACCTGGATGGTTCAGTTGGTGAAGTGGTTGCCTTCAGCTCAGGTCATGATCCCAGCCAGGGTCCTGGGATCAAGGCCCATGTCGGGCTCCCTGCTCAGCAGAGAGCTTACTTCTCCCTTTCCCCCTGGTTGTGCTCTCTCTCACTATCTCTGTGTGTGTGTCAAATAAATAAATAAAATCTTTAAGAAAAATCACCATCTCTGGTTGTTTTTGATATTTACTACCACGTGTTACTAACATCATAAAAGAAGTTTCAGAAATAAAGATGTCCACCCAAAACCATAAGATACCTAGGAATAAACCTAACCAAAGAGGCAAAGAATCTGTACCTAGAAAACTGCAAAGTACTTATGAAAGGAATTGAGGAAGACACAAAGAAATGGAAAAACATTCCATGCTCATAGATTGGGAGAATAAATATTATGAAAATGTCTATGCTACCTAAAGAAGTCTACACACTTAATGCAATACCTATCAAAATACCATCAATTTTTCTCAAAGAAGTGGAACAAATAATCCTAAAATTTTTATGGAACCAGAAAAGACCCCAGTCGCCAGAGGAATATTGAAAAAGAAAGCCAAAGTTGGTGGCATCACAATTCCAGACTTCAAGCTCTATTACAAAGCTGTCATCATCAAGACAGTATGGTACTGGCACAAAAACAGACACATAGATCAATGGAACAGAATAGAGAGCTCAGAAATAGACCCTCAACTCTATGGTCAACTAATCTCCAACAAAGCAGGAAAGAATGTCCAATGGAAAAAAGACAGTTTCTTCAACAAATGGTGTTGGGAGAATTGGACAGCCACATGCAGAAGAATGGAACTGGACCATTTCCTTACACCACACATGAAAATAGACTCAAAATGGATGAAGGACCTCAATGTGAGAAAGAAATCCATCAAAATCCTTGAGGAGAACACAGGGAGCAACCTCTTCAACCTCAGCCGCAGCAACTTCTTCCTAGGAACAACGCCAAAGGCAAGTGAAGAAGGGCGAAAATGAACTATTGGGATTTCATCAAGATCAAAAGCTTTTGCACAGCAAAGGAAACAGTCAACAAAACCAAAAGACAACTGACAGAGTGGGAGAAGATATTTGCAAATGACATATCAGATAAAGGGCTAGTATCCAAAATCTATAAAGAACTTGCCAAACTCAACACCCAAAGAACAAATAATCCAATCAAGAAATGGGCAGAGGACATGAACAGACATTTCTGCAAAGAAGACATCCAGATGGCCAACAGACACATAAAAAAGTGCTCCACATCACTTGACATCAGAGAAATACAAATCAAAACCACAATGAGATACCATCTCACACCAGTCAGAATGGCTAAAATTAATAAGTCAGGAAACGACAGATGTTGGCGAGGATGCAGAGAAAGGGGAACCCTCCTACACTGTTGGTGGGAACACAAGCTGGTGCAGCCACTCTGGAAAACAGTATGGAGGCTCCTCAAAAAGCTGAAAATAGAGCTACCCTATGACCCAGCAATTGCACTACTGGGTATTTACCCTAAAGATACAAATGTAGGGATCCGAAGCGGCACGTGCACCCGAATGTTTATAGAAGCAATGTCCACAATAGCCAAGTTATGGAAAGAACCTAGATGTCCATCAACAGATGAATGGATAAAGAAGATGTGGTATATATATATACAATGGAATACTATGCAGCCATCAAAAGAAATGAAATCTTGCCATTTGCAAAGACATGGATGGAACTAGAGGGTGTTATGCTGAGCGAAATAAGTCAATCAAAGAGGGGCGCCTGGGTGGCTCAGTGGGTTAAAGCCACTGCCTTCGGCTCGGGTCATGATCCCAGAGTCCTGGGATCGAGCCCCACATCGGGCTCTCTGCTCTGCAGACGGCCTGCTTCCTCCTCTCTCTCTCTGCCTCTCTGCCTACTTGTGATCTCTGTCTATCAAATAAATTTTAAAAAAATCTTTAAATAAGTCAATCGAAGAAAGAAAATTATCATATGATCTCCCTGATATGAGGAATTTGAGAGACAGGGTGGGGGATTGTGGGGGGCAGGGAAGGAAAAAATGAAACAAGATGGGATCGGGAGGGAGACAAACCATAAGAGACTCTTAATCTCACAAAACAAACTGAGGGTTGCTGCGGGGAGGGGGGGGATAGGGTGGCTGGGTGACGGACATTGGGGAGGGTATGTGCTGTGGTGAGTGCTGTGAAGTGTGTAAGCCTGATGAGTCACAGACCTGTACCTCTGGGGCAAATAATACATTATATGTAAATAAAATAATTTTTAAAAAAGAAATGAAGATGTCATATGGGAAGATGAAAGAAAGGGCAGCATAGGAGCTGTGTTAGACACAACACAGTGTAGGAATAGGTTCCCTGAAAGGAGATGAGTAGATTTTACCATCGGTTTCTTGGTGAGTCCCCTGGGCACAGGTCATCCAATACCATAGTCACTGGCTACACCTGGCTACTGCACACTTGAAATATGGTTATGGAGATGGGCTAGAGGTGCAAAATACACATCAGATCTCAAAGAGCTGGTACAAAAAAAAAGAATAGGAAATATTCCACTAATAATTTTTTTGAAGATTTTATTTATTTGACAGAGAGAGACACAGCGAGAGAGGAAACATAAGCTGGGGGAGTGGGAGAGGGAGAAGCAGGCTTCCCACCGAGCAGGAAGCCCAAAGCAGGGCTGGATCCCGGGACCCCAGGACCCCGGGATCATGACCCGAGCCAAAGGCAGATGCTTAACGACTGAGCCACCCAGGCACCTGTCCACTAATAATTTTTTATTGATTACATGTTACAGGTTGAAATGATACCAGTTTGGCTATACTGAGTTCAATGAAATATATTATTAAAATTAATTTTACTTCTCTCTTTTTACTCTTTGAAAGTGGCTAGGACATGTTCAAGTCCACATGTAGCTGGCATTCTCATTCTATCCCAGGGACGGTCCTGCCCTAGTGCCTCTCGGGGCTGGGGAGAGGCAAGAGCCTCAGTTTTGGGGTCAGGAAGTAAGTACGCTAAGGGGAGACCTGGCAGAGGGTGGGGAGGGAAGGTAGCTGTTTCAGAAAACACAATGAAGAGAGAACAAGGACTACGGCTTGGGGGGAGGAAGGGAGAAGAGGAGTTGTATCTGAGGATGGGGGACCTGAGGATGCCGGCTAACAATTAGGATACAGGAGGGAGAAGGCAAATCTGCCAGAGAGAGGAAGAAATAATGAGCCAGTCCCAGAGTGGGGATAGAAGACAGGAGCAGACACTGGGGAGGAACATTTACGGGCATCGTTCCCTTAACTGAAGAGACAGGCTGAAACAGTACAGTACACATTTGAGACGATGTATCATGTGTAATATGCACATAGACAAAAGACTGGGAGTGATCACAGGGAACGTTCGCACTCCCTGGGAGTAGGATTGCCATTTTCCCTCACGTGGGTTTTTCTGTGCTTCCCCAGTCTCCTTCAACATACAGGTATTGATCTTGTCATTAGAAAGGCAAATAAAAAAATTTTTTTCAAGACTCCAAGAGGCTCGGGAAGCTTCTGGGCTGGAGAAGGACACACAAAAAGCAGTTGTTCTGAGTCCCCTGAGATTCACCCCAGACCTGGCCCCAGGCTTAAGAATCGGAATCTTGATGAGGGGGGTTCCCCCAGCGATTTTGAAGGGAGTCCAACTGAGAGCTTTTCTGGCTCTGCTGCACAGCCCATAAAGGGGACTGGAGGCACGGGAGGCTTTGCAATGCAGAGGTGCATGCTGGGTGCGGGCTGAGAGACTATCGGTGACTTAGACTGAGGGTCTTCCAGGGGTGGGGGTGGGGGCTGGCTCAGCACCCATTCTCAGGCAGCAGCGAAGAAGCCTGACAGGGCTGTAGGGACACATCGGCAACAGGGAGTCTCCCGGCCAGACTTGAGGCTGAGGGATGGGGTCAACACCAGCCTGGTGGGTTCCTGGTACTGCCTGTTGCATTAACTTTCTCAAGCCCTTGAACACTTAATCCCTTGCACTTGGCAAGGGCTGATTTGGGTCATCCTAGTTTACTTTGAGGTTAAGAGAAAATGAGTTCATGCCTCCCTCAGGGAGCGCTAACTATGTGCCCAGCAGTGGGGGAGCACTGGACATGCCTCATTCCACTGAACCTTCACAACCACCCTGCAGGTGCCGAAATCTGCAACCTTCCCATTTTACAGAGACTAAATGGGCTCAGAGAAGTTAAGCCATCTGCCCAAGGGAATGAAGGTCCAAGGAGGATAACCAAATGTCAAAGGTGGAACTCTAACCAAGGTCTGTTCATTGCACGGCCCATCCCAAGCTTTCTTTATTTTTTTTTAACTCCTCCAATGTTTATTGAATAGTGAGCTGTTGCCAGCACTGCTGAAATCTGCAACTCACTCACCCAGATCCCTCTCTTCATTACCACCTGAGAAGGAAGCCAGGAGAAGGACCACCCCAAATACCAGAGAGTAGCCAGAAGAAGGGGGATGTGGGAAGAAGGGAAAAAACAGGGAGAGGAAGGAGCAAGACAGGGTGCAGAGCTACACTCACAGGGACATGCACACACAGAGACACCTACACACACAGATACTCACACAGACAGACACACATGCACATGCAAGGATCAGAGGTGTCAGTTTCTGCCCCCACGCAGTGGCCACAGGACATGCTGTGAGGGTCTGGGCCAAGGTCACTGGACTCTCAGAACACATTAGCCCTGAGCCAAAGCAGCTTGGATGGAGGCCACCAGCTTCAGAAACTTGCTCTCCATGTCCATGTAGCCATCACCTCTCTTCTTGGAGTGAACCAACTTCCCTGCTACCATCACTTCAAAGAAGCCAGTGGCCTATGGAATCCCTTCACCGTAGATGTCCAGGCATCTGGGGACTTCATCTTCTAACTTCTTGAGCTGAAGATACTTGGACTTGTAGCCTCAAGCACCACAATAAATGACTTGATTGGTGAGGGCCATGGCTAGGGACCACAGCATGGGAAGCAGCACAAATGGGCAACCCACCTACGGCATGGACAGTTGAACTCTCCGCCCTGAGCTTCTTACCTTCCTCAGCCTTTGGCGTGCATATCTGTGCATCACGGATGTGGGGTTTGGACTTGAGGGAAGAGCGGAATGCTGCATCTCTCTCCATTACCCATCAGAAAGGTGGAGAGTGTCCAGGCTGGCCTCCTGAGGAGGGACACTGGGAGGCGGGGGTGGCTTTCAAGGAAGGGACCCCTGGGACTGGGCCCAGAACTCTGTTCAATACAGCATCATTTTCAACTTGCCAGAACTTGCCAAATGAATTACAAAATAAAGACCCAAATGACAGAATAATGAGCAATTCATTTGAAATGTAAAATAAATAGGTAAACCTCTGGTGAGAAGGCAGGATAAATGGCATTCGTCTGATATTTGGTGATTAAATTAAACAGTAATGAACTTGTGAATAATGTGCTTAGAGATGGCTGGGGAGGGCGATTTTTTTTCTGAAACCGAGGCCATAAGGTTCCAGCTGTTCTCAGTTCTCATGGCTGGGAGCCTAGCTGGGGGTCACAGACTCTGGGAGTTGGTGGCAAGTAACTGGTCCACCTACCCCACCAGAGACCCAGCCTGGAGGACAGAGCTGGCCTTGAGCTTCCAGAGACCCAAGCCCAGGTCTGTCAGTACTACGAGAACCTTCCAGACCATCTAGTCCATTTCTGGACCGGTAGAGCCAGTATCAAGTCTTCTGACCTGCCTACTTCACCACATTTACTCTTCTCCCCTGTAGTAGTTGGTCCTCAGAGATGACCCCCCCAGTAACCACACCTCCTGACATAAACACCTTTACATGGTGCCTCCCCTTAAATCCGAGCTGGCTTGTGATTTGCTTTTAGATGGAAATGATGGAAGTGATGCTGTGTAGCTTCCCAGACTGGGTCACAAGAAACTTTGTAACTTCTACCTAAGACTCCTGGAATACTCCAGAGAAAGCCAGCCACCATGTAAGAAGTCCACCTAGTCCTCCATGCTGTGAGGAAGCCCAAGCTAGCCACATGGAGAGGCTGCATAAAGAGGGAGAGATTGGGGTGTCTGGGTGGCTCAGTTGGTTAAGCATCCAACTCCTCGTTTTGGCTCAGGTGGTGATCACATGGGTCATGAGATCAAGCCCTGTGTCATGCTCTGTACTCAGTGGGGAGTCTTCTTGAAGATTCTCTCCCTCTGTCACACATTTGCTGGCTGTCTTTCTCTTTCTCCTTCTCTCTCTCTCTCAAATAAATAAATAAGTCTGAAAAAAAAAAAGGAGGGAGATTGCTGAACAGCCTCTGGGTATTCTGGGGCATCTCAAATGAGGCACCAGACATGTACATGAGGAAGCCATCTTGGAATCAGCCCCGCCAAGCTTTTGGATGATTCCAACACCAGCAATCATCTGGCTAGAACCACATGAGAGACCCCAAGTGAACTGAGTCTAATCAACCTACAAAAATGTGAGAATTAATAATAAATTGTTGTTTTCAGTTACTGTGGTGGTTAATTTTATGTGTCAACTTGAGTGGGCTAAGGGATGCCCAGATAGCTGGTAAAACATTATTTCTGTGTGTCATGTGACCCAACAAGCCATAAAGTTGGATGTGCATACCACACTCTCCCATCAAATGAAAGTGGTATTTATGAGATCAGAGCCAATCAGGCCCTGAAGGCACAAGTAAGTTACAGGAAGGAATGTCCCAAATGCCCATGGTCCCTATTCTTGCTATATTTGCTTTCTCTTCCAGTCTATACCACATGGGGAGTTCTCTATCATTGGCTGACAGAGGAAGGGAAGAATTCAGACCTGGTTTGTGGATGGCTCTGCACAACGTGCATGTTACCACCCAGAGTGAACAGCTGCAGCATGGCAGTCCTTCCCTGGAACATCCCTGAAGACACGGTCCCAAAGACAAGCTCCCAAAGAGGGCAAAGTGGGCAAAACTTTGGATCATGCACCTTGTTGTCCATGTTTGTTGGCAGGAAAAACAACCAGATATGTGGGCATATACTGATTCATGAGCTGTGGCCAATGGTTTAGCTGGATAGTTGGAAGGAATGTGATTTAAAAATTGGTGACAACAGAATTTGAGGAAGAGGTATGTGGATAGTATTCTCTCAATGGGCAAAAAAGCGGTGAAGATATTTCTGTTCCACATGAATGCTCACCAAAAGGTAATCTCAGCAGCGGAAGACCTTAATAACCAAGTGGATAGGATGACCCCTTCCATGACACCAGTCAGCCTCTCTTCTCAGCCACCCCGTCATCGCCCAATGGGTTCATGAATAAAATGGCTGTCGTGGCAGGGATGAAAGTTCTTTATGGGCTCAGCAACATGACTTCCACTTACCAAGGCCAACCTGGCTATGGCCATCGCTGAGTCCCCAATTTACCAGCACCAGAGACCAACATAGAGCCCCCAGCATGCACCATTCCCCAAAGGGATCAGCCAGCTACTGGTAGTAGGTTGGTTACACTGGATCACTTCTGTCATGAAGGGGCAGATTTTTGCCATTACTGGAATAGATGCTTATTCTAGATATAAACTTACCTCCCCTGCATGTAATACTTCTACCAAAACTACCATATGTGAATTTAGAGAATGCCTCACTCACTGTCATGGTGTTCCATGCAACAACATTGTTTCTGACAAAGGAACTAACTTACAGCAAAAGAAGTGTGGCAATGAGCCCACGATCATGGAAGTCACTCCTCTTATCATCTTCCCCACCATCCTGAAGCAGCTGGCTTCAGAACAGTGGAATGGCCCTTTGAAGACTCACTACACAGTCAGCTAGATGGCAATGCTTTGTAAGGCTGGGGCAAGGTTGTCCAGAAGGCTGCATATGCTCTGAATTGGCATCCAATTATACGGTGTTGTTTCTCCAGTGGGCAGTTTCTCCTATCTACTGGAGAAACATAAGAACTACCACTCCCCAAATCTTATTCACAGTCCAAAAAGGGAGGGGTGGAAATGGGAGTGACACCACTTGCTATTAACCCTAGTAACTCACAAGCAAAATTTTTGCTCCCTGTTCTAGAGACTTTATGCTCCACTGGGCTGAAGGTCTTAGTTCCCGAGGGGAAAAGGCAACCACTAGGAGACACAACAATGATCACATTAACTGGAAGCTAAGACTGCCACCTAGAGACTTTGGGACCTTCAAGCCTCTGAGTCAACAGGCAGAAAAGGGAATCATTGTGCTGGCTGGGGTGATCGATTCTGACTTCCAAGGAGAAACTGAACTATTACTCCACAATGGAGTGCCAAAGAGTATGCCTAGAATTCAGAAGATCCCTTAGAGAATCTCTTAGGGTTGCCCTGTGATTAAAGTCAATGGAAAACTCTAACAGCCAAACTCAGGCAGAATTGTGAATGGCCCAGATCTTCAGGTATGAAGGTTTGGATCATCCCACCAAGTAAGAGACCATGACTAGCTGAGAGGGTTACCAAAGGCAGAGGGAATACAGAATGTGCAGTAAAAGAAGGTAGTTATAGGGACGCCTGGGTGGCTCAGTTGGTTAAGCGGCTGCCTTCAGCTCAGGTCATGAGGCCCAGGCCCAGTGTCCTGGGATCAAGTCCCACATCGGGCTCCTTGCTCAGTAGTGAGCCTGCTTCTCCCTCTGCCTGCCATTCTGCCTGTGCTCGCTCCTGCTCTCTCTCTATCTGACAAATAAATAAATAAAATCTTAAAAAAAAAAAAAGAGGGTAGTTATAAATACCAACTATGGCCATGTGACCAGTGACAGAAATGAGGACTGCAATGATCATCAGCATTTCCTCTTTATTTGTTGTGAATGTTTGTGTGTCTGTGTACATATATTAAGCAAATATCTTTGTTTTCTTTCCTCTCTTATTCCCTTATCAAGTAACATAAGATGTTCTGACTTACTGTCAGTATTCATGAATTGTTGATTTTACGTCCCAGTGTTTAAGTTACGAGGCATCAAGGAGAAGAGTAAACAGCACTCAAGGACTTTGCCTCCTCTTCTGGGGAAGGAGTTAGTGTGTTTTGGCTCATACGCAGCATAGCTGTATCATGTTAGTTGGAATGATGAGCTTATGATTGTCTTTATTTGGAGATTAAGTGTGGTTTACAGAGATCGGTGGGGGTGTCAAGTTGACAAGGGGTATACTTGTGATGGTCAGTCTTTCTGTCAAATTAACTGGGCTAAGGGATGACTAGATAGCTAGTGAAATGTTAATCCTGGGGGATTGTTGTTTCCAGAAGAAATTACCATTTGAATCAGTAGACTGAGTAAAAAGATCTCCTTGTAGACATGAGTGAGCATCATCCAATCCATCTAGGGCAGGAATAGAACAAAAAAGCAGAAGGGCCAATTTCTCTCTTTGCTTGAGCTAGGACACCCATTGCCTCCTGCCTCAGGCATTGGTTCTCCTGGTTCTTGGGCTTTCAGGCTCAGACTGGGACTTAACACCATCGGCCCCCCAACCGTTGGGCCTTTGGACTCAGACTTACACCATCGGCTTTCCTAGTTCTCAGGCCTTTGGACTTGACGCAACAGCACCACCAGCTTTCCTGTTTCTCCAGCTTGCAGACAGCAGATGGTGGAACTTCTCAGTCTCCATAATCACATGAGCCAAGTACTAAAAAAAAATCATATATATGTGTGTGTGTGTGTTCTTTACATATATATATATGTATATGGTTCTGTTTTCCTAGAGAACACTAACTAAAACAGCTACTAAGTTGGGGGAAGTTTGTTACACAGCAGTTTATAATCAGTATAGAACTGACTTTCAAAAGAAGGAGGAGTCATCAGAAAGCTATAGCAGTGGGAGGCCAGGGTCCTCTGGTCCCTCCCTCTGTGTCTAATGTGGGTCAAACTTTAACTTAGATGTCCCATGAGAACCACCACTCCCAGGTCTGCAGGGAACCTGTCACAGGTCCTAGAGAAACTGACACTTTGGTTTCTTTATTTATTTATTCAGCAAACATGAATAAAGTTCTACCATGTGAGCAGTAAAGATATGACTGGGAGAAAAGCAGGTTTTGTCCTGGGGCTTACAGCTCACCAAGAAAAACAGACGTTGACCAAGTAACCCTGACAGGAAAAACCAGGCTCAGGAGTGGCATAAGCAGACCCCCTGCTGAGCCTGGAACCTGACTTGAGGCACAATCTCACTACCCTGAGATCAGGACCTGAGCCAAAATCAAGAGTCAGATGACTTAATCGACTGAGCCACCAGGAACCCCTGTTTTTCATTATTACCATTATCACTAATAAAAGTGGAGATGCTTTACAAAATTCTTCCATTTTCCCCTCAATTAATGGAGAATCTATTGAACATCTTCTCAATGCCTACTTTGTAACCTGTCTACAACTGGATGTTTTCTTTCCAAGTCCCTGAAACTTAATGTCCCCAGGGGTTTCCCCCCAATGCTGCTCAACCTAGCTACCTCCCTCTGCCAGGGACTCCAGCATCCATGGCCTGGGGACACTAAAACCTGGCAAAAGGGACAGGGTGGGGAAAGTTGGGAGAAGAGGCTTCCAACCCTAGGACTGGGAGACACCACCGATCTATAGCCCTTCAGGGTCACTGACCGCACCCACACCTCCCAGACAGTAGAATCAGTTTCCTGACCCAGGAAACCAATCTCTCACTTGGAAACCAAGCAAAGCTTTGCTTCCCATTTTGTTCCAAGTGGCAGCTAGATGCATGCGCTAAACCTTGGTCACTCCTTACTGTAAGAGTTGGGGGTGGGGACAGATGGGTATTCCTACTCAGTTCTAACCATGATCCTTCCCATTTGGAGGATGACTCTTACCTTTCTGAAACTTTTGCACCCCAGAAACCTGCAGCTCATTCCTCAAGTCCCTGCAAGCATGGGTGACCTCTGACACGGCAACCACTCTAGCTGCCCCCTGGGGTGTTTGATGAGTCAATGAAGGTGGGGTTCAATTTGAACTCTAGAGCCAACCCTAAGAACTACCACTCCCCAAATCTTATCAAGAGTAAGATTCATTCAGCTTCATGCACCTGACACTAAAGCTCAGAAACCAGCGCCAAAGTGGAAGCCGTCTCCCTTTTTGTGCATTCATTTCACACACATTTACTGAGCACCTACTGAGTGCCAGGTAATGTGATAGCTACTGGGAATACAGTAATGAACAACACGACCTCAATCTCAGTGCTCTAAAGGTGAGGTCTGAGAAGGCAGTGCAGCTGAAAGCAGCAAGGTTCTTAGCAATCCCCTTTCCATTTCCTTAGCACACAGGAAAGCTACATTTCCCAGCTCCCCTTGCAGTCTCTCAACCTCTCCAAGCCTCAGTTTTTACCTCTGTGAGATGGGATTAATGACTGTGAGACTATGGGCGAAAAGTATTTAGCGTATGATGGCTGCTTTATAATTGCTCCTGCTGCTGTTGGCTAAATGAGTTTAAAGAAGAGGTGGACTCTGTCCCAGGTTGTGAATTTCATCAGGAACAACTGCCTCTCCCAACCCAGGGACTCCAGGGTCTTGTGTCCAGCCTCCCCAGATTTCTGACCCAAAGACAGGAAGACCAACAGCCAAGGGCAGAGGACACATGAGTTTGGAGAACATTTGCAAAGAGCCACAGTTACCAAGAGACAAAATAATGTTTTCTTCTGAGAAGTTGGGAGGCCCTTGGCCCCCCACCCCCCCTTCCTCAGATGCTACATGAGTACAAACTGAGGACAGCAACCTCATTTTCCCCAAAACACCCAGAGGTGGTTGGGGAAGGAGGAAAATCAGATCCAGAGTGGGGAGTTAGGAACCTCTGCCCGTAGGTCTGTCTCCATCCCGCCCAAAGTCAATATTGTTAAACTGGAGGTGCCACTCTGCCCCCCACACCTCTAGCTGGGAATGTTGTAAGGCTAAAATAGCATAGTTGGGGTGAAAGCTTTCGGAGCAACGGCATTCCAGCACTCCTGGGCAATGCAGCCCTGAGCCAACTTCCATGGTCACAGATAATAGCCCTGTGAAGCCATTAGGTTATTACCAGCATTACCATTAAGGCGCTTCGTGTCACGGAGCTTAACTCACACCCCACCCCCAGAGACAGGAACGGATTCCAGAGCAAACACTTGGGGCTTGAGAGTCCTGCCCTGGGGATGGTGGGACTCTCCTATTTTTCTTTCCCCAAAGACGCTTTAATCTCCTACACAGTGGCTCTTTCTTAAACCTAGACATTATGGAAAAGGAAAAAAAAATATTCCTGATAGTGAATTTTCATGAGATTAGAAACAGGAGGATGGTTTCCTACTCTCATTAGCCCTGGAGTGTGTCTATCCTGAAGCCATTAGCCTCCAGCACAAGGACATCTGTTTTGCGACCTCAGGGCCTCTGCACACGCTGGTCCTCCTGCCCGGATGCTCTTCCCACAGGCTATCCACACAGCTTCCCTCTCACTTACTCAGGTCTCCATTCAAAGATTGTCTCTTCAGAGACCTCCCCCAACTGCCCTTCTAAAGAGCATCCCCAGTCCTCTTTATCTTCTTATCTTGCTTAATTTTTTCCTAGTTCTTGTCCCTGTTCCTCATGGCATTATATATTCACTGGTTATGGCTTGTCTCCGACACGGAAGTCTACACCCCCACAGGACACGAACGCTGTCTCCCTCGCAACGGCATTTCCAGCACCTCGGACAGAGCCAGGCACACAGTAAGTGCTCAGCAAATATTCCTTAACGAATACCTGAAATGGATATCTACGCTTTATAGTCATTCCTCCACAATATACTGATGGGAGGCAGAGATGTTAGCGGCCAAACGGGAGCACCACACTGAGAGGTCGGGCTCACTTTTATCCACTAATACCCCATCTCTGACCCTGACAGCTCCCCCGAGCCCCAGCCTCCTGCATCCAGCCGATCACTTAAAATTGCTGCTAGGATGGGAATTCAAAACAGAAATCCTGATTTCCCCCCGCTCTTCCCTCCTGTTCGAGCCCAAGGGCACAGGCTCCACTTCAATTGCTCATGCCAAAGCCCAGGCAGCATCTTGTATTCACGGTTTGCCCACCCCCTGTACCAAGCTGGCAAGTTCTGTGGGCTCTGTCTCCAACACATATCCCAAAATATGCTTCTTCGTATGTCCCTGTCCCTAAATTCCTTTTCCTACTCAACTCCCTAAATGCTTCCAGCATCCCTGCCCACTCAGCAGCCAGAAGGATTTTTTAAAAATATAAATCAGATAGGACCACCTCTCCCTTGCTTAAAGGCCTTCAGTGGCTCCCGTACCGATTCAAACTCCTTGCCTGCTGATTTGTCTGACCTCATCCCACACATTCCATGTTACCTACCACCACCTTCACCCTGCACTGGCTCTCCTGTTGCTTCCCAAACACTCCAGCCTCATTGTTTCTACCCCAGGGCCTTTGCACTTGATATTTCCCCTGTTCAGAAAACTCTTTCTCAAGACCTTTGCAAAGTCAGCTCTGTCTTATCATTCGGCTCTCAGATCAAATGTGTTTTCTCAGACAGGCTGCTCTTGACCACCAAACCCCACTCCCAGTCACTGCCATGGCATTATCTCACTGGCTCCCTACATCTCTCAGAACACCATCTGAAACACTCGTGTCCGCCTGTGTCTTGCTCAAGTGTGTATCTCTGCCATTGACTGGAATGGGGAGACCTGGGCCCAGAAAGCAGCTGGTGGGGAGGTTACAGAAGGAGGATGGCAGGTCCTGCCTGGCTTTGTTGAGTCTGAGGGGTGTGGGGTTGTCCAGGTGGAGATGCCTAATGGGCAGGAAGACCTGTGGTTCTGGAACTCAGGAAAGTGTTCAGAGTTAGAGATGGATATCTAGAGGAGTGCTCTGAGAAGGGCATGAAGAGCGAGAAGGGAGGGAGGTAGATTAGCACAAGGGGTAGCTGGTAGCCACAGCAGGTTCTGAGCAGGTGACAGAGAAACCTGGAGAGAAGTGCTGGCCAGACAGGCCAGTGGGGCACCTGATCCTGTGTCCCGGGAAACCCAGCCTGGTGGTTCTCATACAGGGGATAAAGAGGAAACCACAAAGGCAGGACCCCCAGCATGGGATCTGCTAGGAGGGCATCCTCTCCTCTTCTGCAGGCAGGGGTCTGAAATGTTATCAGGATCCCAGCCGAGGCCCCAATTCAAGCTGCTCTCTTCACTCTGCTACACAGGGACTGCCCCACCAGGCCCTCACACATCAGTTCTCCTGCCCCTTGGCTCTTAGAAGCTCCTGCCAATCAATGGCACTGAATGGAATCAATAGGGCAGGGCCAGAGGGTCTCAGGAGGAGAGATCATCACAGTGGTGGTGCTGCCAACGTGCGTGAGGACAGATTTTCCATTAATCCGACGGCCCTCTCCTAAAGCACCCCCACTCGGCCTCAAGCCACAGGCTTCTGGCTCCTGAGCTCTCCGTATCCCTGGCTCCCTGCTGGCGATTGCTGAACTGGGGAGCATGCTGGCCTGGGTGTCAAGAGCCCCAGGAAGCTGACCCTCTTGCAGAAAAGAGCCAATGGGAGGGCAGCCCCTCTGTACCAGCCAATCCCAGTTCCAAGGAGCAGGAGGTACAGAAGGGGAAGTGGCCATCCCAGGGGTCCCAGAAAGAACCTCAGTTTCCAGGGCATTGATGGCATAGTGTCGGCAAGGGCAGTGTGACCTAGAGGTTAGGGCTATGGCTTTCACTCCCCGATTCACCTCCCAATCCCTGCACTTCCCAGCTGCGTGGCCTTGGGTCAATCACCAGAGGCTCAGCTTGTCCATCCATAAAATGGGTATAATAATAGTACCTAATCCCATAAGGCTGTGGCGAGGATTAAATAAAATAATCCATGTGAAATGCTTGGTATGGTGCCTGGCTCATTGGTGCTTGAGAAATATCAATATTCTTTGACTCCTTTTAGAATGAGGTAGAGATAGAGGAAAAAGAACCTGAGGTTTCCCCAATATTTCATCCCCAATTTTCTTCCCTCCCAGACTATTTACCTCAGGAGAGCCTATGTTCGGTGTTACCTGGAGCATTCTCCACAGTCAGCTTGTCCAAAGGATGGAAACACGTTGCTGCTCACTATGACCCAGGGATCATAATCTGAACCGAAGGCAGACTCTTAGCCAACTGAGTCACCCAGGCACCCAAGACAAGTGGACTTTTAAAGTCCTCCCTTCAATGGGAACAAAGTACACCAAGAGCTCATATTAAATATACCATTTTTACCAACAATTTTCTACGGGATAGTTATAATTTGGTTCTTGGAAGTGTTTGGCTACCAGACGCTGATCTGACTGGCAGTTGGCTTTGCCTTCTCTCTCATCCATTCTCTGGTTTACGGGATTTCTCCCCAAGCGAGAGAATGTAGCTGACAAATTGCTTTCATGAGTAATGACACTTTTATGAATACCTAATGTACTAATTAATGCAGTTGACCCAACGTTACATTTTGTAGACATTTAACATTTATTAATTTCGATTTCACAGTTTTCTTTTCCCATTTTGTAGCCAATAAATATTTTAAGTTCTCAGATATTTTTGCAGGATCCTTAAAAGTTTGTAGGCTCGGGGCGCCTGGGCGGCTCAGTGGGTTAAAGCCTCTGCCTTCGGCTCGGGTCATGGTCCCAGGGTCCTGGGATCGAGCCCCACATTGGGCTCTCTGCTTGGTGGGGAGCCTGCTTCCTCCTCTCTCTCTGCCTGCCTCTCTGCCTACTTGTGATCTCTGTCTGTCAAATAAATAAATAAAATCTTCTTTAAAAACAGTTCATAGGTCCAAAGAGCACCTTGACCTTGAAAAAGGGACTGAAACTCCCTAGGCCTCAGCTTCACACCTCTGCCTCTGTCCTGTTCCCCAGGGGCCCTGGGGAGCTGAACCACCCCAGGGGCAACATTTTAGAACCACAGCTGGTCAGATCATGCCCAGCAGGGGCTGACAGTCCCCCGACGAAGACGCTCAGAACCACACGAAGACAGAGACAAAGACCTCCCTTTCACCCATGAAGAGCAAAGCAATAAAAAATGTTATTTTGCCAGTCGGTTGAATTTCATTTGTGTGGTTTGGAGTGTATTTTCTAGTTAATGAACCTGCCACATTTATGACCATTCTTTTTCAATTCAATGGAGAGAAAGGGGGAAAAGAAAGGGGGAAAGCCTGCCATATTTCCCCCATACAGCTGGCAGGCTGACAGCAAGCAGATCTGGGAAGGGCAGGGCTGCACAGCTGTGGACCTAATAGCCCAGTCAAGAACAGGTTCGCTGGGTGAGGATTTGTTCATGCAGCATGTATGACGTGGGTTAGACCTCAGGGACAAGTTGCCAGCATAGGGCACTTGCTGACGGGATGTCCCCAACCCCACCTCCAAGCATCTTTCCTGGGTCAAGGTGACCAGATCTGCTGTGTTCCTCTGTCGGCAGGCCGGGGGGTGCCAAGTGGCCAGCACCCTCTACCCTAGTTAAGCAGGTTTGTGGCAGAAGGCGAGAGACTGGAATGTGGCCAGGGGAAGAGGAGAGGAAGGTACGCCCCTCGCAGACTCGTCCACCCACGAGGCACACTGTGATCGGGTCCTGAATAAGCCATGACCTGTGGGACGAGTGGCTCCAACTAAACACACACACACACACACACACACACACACACACACACACACAAACGGGATCCCTCTCCTTCCCCCAGCCCAGCACCACTCCCTGGGCCATTTCCCATGGAGCAATTCAAGGCCTCAACTTCTGGGGGGATTCTCAGCCGCCCACCCCACCATTACCTAGACAGGGAACATCCCCACCCATGCTGGTCAAGAACCAAGGGCAGCAAACCAGACATGACTTTGCAAGGCCACCCAGGGGGGTGAGCTTTGGCAGGCAAGCCCCTATCCAAGCTGGAGAAATCCCTCTTCTCTGGCTGCTCCCTCGATCACCCCCACGCCCCTCCCAGCCTTGACAGCAGCCCGGCTCAACTGTGCAGTCGTGAACCAAGTCTTCATTCCTTCACACACCTTCGCCCCCATCCACTATATGCAGGCAAACGTGGCGGACCACAGCCCCTGTGCCTCAGGAATTCTCAACACTGCTAGAGAAACAAGTATGGGAGTCACAGAGGAGGAGCCACGTTCTGATGGGGGAAACGGGCACAGGGAGCACAGTGGGTACCCTGCCTGGAAGGTGGAGGCAGCGTTCCTAGAAGACTTCCTGAAAGAGGAGACAACTCATCTGGGAAGGGAGGGGAGATTCTGAGAGGAAGCCAGGCCACAGAATGGTGTGTCTTTCAGCTCCACCAGGGCCAGGGAGAGGCTGCCGCCCGCCCGTGGATGGCAAGAGGGGAACCAGAGCCCTGAGGCTTGCCTTGAGCCGCCGCACCCACATGGCCTCAGGGGGGGTGAATGGGAACTGAGGAGAGAGAGAGTCTGAGTCACTGATTTCAGGCTCCCAGGGCCTCAAATCTTCCACCTCTCCTAACAGCCTGTGGCAGCTGGCCGGCGCCTGACCCTCCCAGGGAATTTGCATTAGAAGAGGGATTAGAGCCCAGGAAGGGCATCAGCTCAGCTCTCCATTCTCTGCAGACTTTCACTTGAGCCTCTTCTCCCTTCCTCCACTCCTCTCCAAACTGCTGCACACCCCCACCCCCCACCCATCTTATGGGGTGGTCACCATGGTAACCCCCAACCGGGGTGTCCTGCCCCTGCTACTAGCTTAGGGCACACTGGATCTTTCACAGCACCTGCCCTGGCTGAGCCAGGACTGAGCTCGGCATTCCTGCTAGGCCATGGCGAAGGGTGGGAGGGGAACACTAGGCCCTCTAGCGCACTCTGATTTCCCACCTAGGAAGACCTTCACATTGTAACAGGAGTGTCTAGAAACATCACCCTGTGGAGGTGGGGAAAGAAGAGGAATGGAGGACAGTGAAGCCCGGAGAGCCAGGGACCAGTCAAGGTTGCTGAACTAGTAGGTGTCTTGGCTCCGACTTGAATCCAATGCTGTCTAGTTCCAAAATCTGTGCTTCTACGTGCTGGGTCAGTAAGCCACAAAACCCCAAACACCTGCCACAGCTGAGCAGGTCAGAAGTTGAGTAGAATGTGAGTGGTGGGTGTTGTGGGGACTCGGCCCCATCTATACAGACGGCCAAAATTCTACCCCAGCTGACAGCTGCTGTATGGGAAGGTAGGACTCGGGATGCGAGATCATCTGATTCTTTCAGAAAGCTGGGATCCAGCTTTTTGCAGGAGATACTCAAGTTTGTAAGGGTTATCTAATCAAAATACATGTCATTACACATCATATTGGTTAAACAAGACATATCTACCTCCAGTTTATATGTATTGACTCAGTAAATATTTAATGAACATCTACTATATGACAGATAGTGTAATCGAATCTTCCCAGTGTACCCAGGCTGTGCTGGTTTGAAGACTGACAGTCCCACCTCCTGAGAACCCCCTCAATCCCTCAACCAGACACCAAGCTTTGGATCTCCAGAGGAGCCTAAGAAAAAGTCCCTGGCCTGTGGGAACTTCCACTGTGGGAGAAGGGGGCAATACACGCATCCCCCTGGCAAGACAGAAGGAAACAGTACAGAATAGACTCCTTGGGGACCTAGGGTGGTGGGGTGTGGGGGGTGGTGCTGATCAAGGATGACTGCTCTGGGGGGGGTGACAGTCATCCCCACAGAATCCTGAAGGATAAGAAGGAAAATAGTCAAGAAAACGTCTACCGTAACAGATACACCAGCAAAAATATGAAAATGTGTCCATACAAGCTGTTCGCTGCAGCTCTGTTTGTAAAACAAGACTGGAAATGACCCGGATAACATCAGTAGGGGACGTGGGCGGTGCGGCACCATGCAGCTGTAAGAGGGAAAAGGAGGAGCTGTGTACCCCGTTACTCAGTGCCTGTTGTCAAGGACACATGGTTAGTGGAAACCTGGGGTGGAAAGATGCATATGACAGGCTGCCATTTATCTAAGAAATTGTGGGGGTGTGCTTACATTTTAAAGTAAGTAAGTACGGGGATATCCGGGTGGCTCAGTCAGTTAAGTGTCTGCCTTTGCCCAGGCTGTGGACCCAGGGTCCTGGGATGGAGGCCCAGTTGGGGCTCCCTGCTTATGGAGAGTCTGTTCCTCCTTCTCCCTCTGTTGTTCCCTGCTCTCGTGCTCTTTCTCTCTCTCTCTCATAAAAAAATAAATAAAATCTGGAAAAAAAAAAAAGTAAATAGCGCAGGGTTGCCTGGATGGCAGTTGGTTAAACAATCGACCCTTGATTTTGGTTCAGGTCATGATCTCAGGGTCGTGAGATGGAGTCCCACATGGGATCTGCACTCAGCAGGAAGTCTGCTGGAGATTCTCCCTCTCCTCTCATCCCTCCCTAGCTCACTCTCTCTCTCTCTCTCTCTCAAATAAATAAATAAATTTTAAGCAGGGTGGGGGGAAGCCACCTGAATCTGGAGCTAGGCAGGAACCCACAGTGCCCTAAGTAAAAACTCAATAAAAATAAATTAAAACACTGCCAAAAGAAAAATGTATGGGCCAGTGGGAGAAATTTACCCACGTCCTAGATGTTGGTTGACATTAAGGAAATAGAGCTTATTTCTTGGGTGTGATAATAGTGTTGGGGTTACGTTCTGGTAAGGAGTCTTTTTATCTTTTGGAGATAATGCTAAAATAGCTACAGATTAAATGACAACATGCTTGAGTTTTGCTTCACAAAAACCCTGCAGGGGAAGTGGGTAGGGCTATAAATAAAACAAGACTGATTGGTCATGAATTAATAATCTTTGGATCCGGGTGATGGATAGAGGGGAGGTTCATTATTTTCTCTCCTATTGTATCTGTCTGAAAAGGGAAAAAAGGTAAAAACAAAAGAAGGAAATGGGATTTGGGGTGAGAACTTTCTAGACAGAGGTTATCAGCCACCACAAAGGTTCTGGGGCTGATGTGAGTGTGGCCAGTGCAAGAGTAGGGAAGGAGGCCACTGTGGCTAGAGTGTGATGGATGATGAGTAGGAGTGTCACACGAGGCCACACGAGATCAGAGACACAGGGGTCCTGGCCACGCAGAGCCTGGGGCCAGCGGAGGAATGCAAGCTTCACTCTGATTGCCGAGTAGGAGTCATTAGAGAGCTGTGGGCAGCAGGGGGACAGAATCTTTTGATTAACAACATGTAGCCTCCCCACATGGTGGAATATTATGCAGTCACAAACAGGAATGAAATACTATAGCTTCTAACATACTAAGAGAAAGAAATCATATGCTAAAGGCCACATAGTGTAGGATCCCAAATATGTGAACTATCCAGAATAGGCAACCGATAGAGACAGAAAGCAGACTCATAGTTGTCCGGGGCTTGGGGAAGGGGGAGTAGGTAGGGACCGACAGCTAATGGGTTACAGGATTTCTTTCTGGGGGATTGAAATGTTCTGGAATTAGTTGTGACAGTTGCACCACATAGTGACTATACAAAAACCACTGGATGATACCCTTTAAGACGGTGGTTTTTATGTTATATGAATCATATGGTTTTTGAAAACCCGCAAAAGACAAGATTCTTTTGGCTGCTCTGGAAAGTAAGCAACAGGAAGGGAGTGGGGAGGCGGGAAGAACAGTCCTGGGAAAGGACCAGCCGGGGCCATGGGAAAGTACCACAGCTCACACCTTCAGTGGGCTGGCTGGGGAGGAGGGAAAGAGGGGTGGGGAAGGCCACCATGCACCAAGATGAGGAAGGCCAGGGTCCCAGGGGTATCAGACTTCAATTCCACAGTCCTTAAATTCTAGGTGCTTGGTCATTAGTACTTCTCCCCACATCAACCCAGCCCTTCTCTTCCAGGCCCCTAGGTGTGGGGTGGGGCCATGCTGCCCATTGGGCCAATGAGGTATGAGCTGAAGTGAAGTGCATAAGGAGACCCTCCAGAGCGCAGTGTTAAGGTGACTTGCTACATTCAAGATGGTGGCTGCTTTGCTGACCTGGGTTCTGGAGTAAGAAGACATGATCAGAGCCCCAGCGAGTCCCAGTTCCACCATCACTAAGTGAACGACCTTGGGGAAGTGGCTGAAATTCCCGGTGCTTCCATTCCCCACCTATGACATAGAGACTGTGATAATAGCCACCTTTTGGCATCACCTGGCCTGAAGGAAGTGTTGAATATGTGCTGATGAGACTAATAAAGGAATGAAAGTGGGTATGCCAGTCTGGCACCTTTAGTCACCAGGAACCGAGGTCCAACCCAAGCTAGTTCATGAGGAAATGGTACTCAGCAGCTGCAGTAACTGAAAATTCCAAGTATGGTAGATCTGGCTTCAGACACAGCTGGTTCCAGGAACTAAACAAAGTCCTTCAACCTCATCTCTCTCTCTCTCTCTCTCTCTCTCTCTCTGTTCTGCACACAGCTCCCTCCGTGTATCAGGGGATAGCAAATTCCAGCTGACATCATCCCAGTTAAGCAGCTTTAGAGGAAGGAGGGCATGCATAACCCCAGAGTAGAGATCTGATTGGCCCAGCCAGGATCTCACAGGCTCTCATTAAACAGAAAAGAGTCCAGAGATGAAAAGCTACGCACAACTAAATAGAGTGGCCAGGAGAATGTTCTCCCAAAGGAGGGGGCTCTACTAATGGTAGATACAATATGGACACATCAGAGTCTCCCATTAGGTGACTGGGAAGCTGGCCAGGGTGGGGCTGCAGCCTGTGACCACTGGGAAGGAAAGAGTGTGGGGAGGATGTAGAGGGGTAATTGGGGGAGAAAGGGGAGGAGAGAGGAGGAGA
>ML103968.1:0-33225 GCA_003697995.1 Taxidea taxus jeffersonii
CTGAGCCACCCAGGCGTCCCTCATTTTTTTCTTAAACGTTTGTCCATTCATGGCTGTCAATACATGCTGGTCAGGGATCAGCATGTGTCATTAGCCACTTTCAACCCTTCAAGGAGGGAGGAGAAAAGAAAGGTCTAAGCATAAAACAATGCAGGGTCAATGTAGACCACAAAGACTAAAAAGTGATCAAAGCTGAGTAGAAGGGTAAGGCAGATTCTTAATAATGTAAGGATGGTGAATTGGCACAAGTAAGAAGAAATGTCTTTCCCAAATGACCAAAAACCCCTAAGACAAAGAATACAATCATCTGTTCAGAACAAAGTCAATTTAATGTCCCATGTTCGTGATACCAGTAAGTCTGGATTTTCCCACTAATGATTTGTCCATGGGCAAAGGCTTTTATTATGGGTTAGTTCCCTCTGGCCAAGACAGATGTCTGGTGCTCTAATTAGCATAGACAGAGAACCCAAATGTTTCTCCTTCAGACCACATACAAAGGGGGAAATTTCTCTAACACAATCCAAAATCACTTTCTCTGGAGTCTCTGCTGGGTTGGTATATTAATGTTATTCTTCCCACCTAATGGTAGGAATATTAAGAAAGACCATATTTATTAAAACATGAAGTCAAATTTCATCTTGCCTACACTTACCTGGAGGTCACATGTGAACAGTGAGGCTCCCTTTGCCTTTGAAACCGTAGTGATTTGTTGAAATGTCAATAGGTCATGGACATAAATGTTATTTTCTATTTGGAAAGAGGTATAACAACAGTATAAATTATCACAATTCTCCACATACAAAAGTAACTAACAACAAGAAGAACCAAGTGGCCAAGTATTGGTTGAAGATATATCTTTGGTTTCACTAACAGTGATTTATTCCGGTCTGTTATCAGAATTACATGACAAATGTTAGAGGTTACTTTCGTGCCTTTAAATTTGGGCTGCTTATGCAGAAGAGCTCTTTTGCTACCAAAGCACTCTTACACTCTATCTTTCTCAAGTCTGGAAATTTGTGATGCAATATTTGTACAAGAACAGGCTTTTAAAACTACTTCCATTGGAAGCCTCAGTAAAGAAAGGAAATCCTCTGTGGATTTGGTACAATCCCATGGCAAGGATTTCTTTACTAGCAAAGCAAGCAAAATAATTTCACTCGGGCCTCCTATCTAGTTTTACTCATGAAGGTTTAGTTACTTTATTTCTCCCTCCACCTACAAACTAAGTTTAAAATGACTCTACCATTTGGGCCCTGGGCTGAACAGTACAAAGCATGAGGCAAGTTTCTAGTCCTCGGTTTGTTAAGAAAAGGCCTCACTGGCTGCCTTCCCTTGAGTCTATGGCTTTTCTATCAAGGCCTGAATAGTTTGGTCTTGATCTGTTTCTATCTCTTGCCACTGTGCCACTGTCCACCACACATCCTAAATTGGCCAGACTGCAAAGCCTCTGCTTAAAATGCTCTGCCTTCCTCTCTCTTCCTGCCAAAATCCTATCATCCACGAGAAGATGTTGCCCTTCCCATTACTAAGATCCACTACATTTTTTATAAATTTCTATTGTTAACTTATCACACTGTATCAAAATTACTTTCTGTCATTTCAGTCTTCATAATCAGAACATAAATCTCAAAGATGGAAACCATGTCTCATTCAATTTGGTATCCCCAATGCCTAGAACAGGGCTCAATAAATATCTGCCCAATGACTGAATGAATGAATGAATGAATGACATTTCTTGGAGAGCAGAGCTTAAGTTTATGAGGGATACTCTTGCCTTTAATACCCATGTACCCTGCTATGTCTGGTTTGGAACAGGTCAGTTTCAATGTCTATCAAATTAAGCATGAAAGAGTGATTAATCAAGTCATAGCTTTTGTTTTTGACACAGGCAATACAACTGCAACTCCTTTTCTTACCTAACAAGCTGACCAGAATCTTAAATTGGGAAACCACATGGATCTGGAAAAGAACAAATCATTAGACTCAATTAAACATTTCCAACAAGGCTTAACAAATGTTCATTTAAGAATAGTACTAAAGAGGGAATAAAAGAGTCTAAGCCAAAGTCAGGGATCGATGGATATTTATGTGCAATCGCAATTTCTGCTCGTTATAGAGGATTTCAGGCACATGACGGATAAACTCAGATCCCTTAATAAATGGGAGAACAGACACTAGAGAATTCAGAGTTCATAAATAATGTTATCAAAGTTCTAGCTTTGACAGGGTCTCATAGAAGCCAAACATTCTTATAGTGACTACCATCACTGCCTACCTGCTGAATCTTTTTGGAGAAGTTTTTATTGGATTTCTCTAGTGTCACTTCAAACCTGTTGCAACCTATGGAAAGAAATAAACATTCACAGAAGGTCTTATCCTACAAAATAGCACCTTCGCTAAGTGCTTGTAAAATGTAAGAGCCCAAGCAATGAAACCCAGCCCAAAACGTCCTTAGATCTAGACCAACAAAAGCCCAGCAGCTACCCTACATCCTGCATCATGGCACAGAGCAAATACTTAATTAACACCATCCCCTCAGCTAAAGCAATTTAGTGCATCTACCCTTACTGCTGCTCTCAGGAGATGCTATATTGGTTGTCACTGTTACAAAAAGGGAAGAAAGTTACAGACCATAAAAACATGTGATGCCAGCCTTGTGGGGATGACAAAAACAGTCAGCCTCAAAAGTCACCAAAAGGTCAAAAAGAGAATAATTATCACAATAATTATAGCAGCTATCGCAAACCGAGCATATGTAAGTTTAAATATATACATATATATTCATATAAATATCTTTACAACTACCCCCTAGGAGTAGATATTATTATTATTCCAATTTCATATGTGAAGGACCTGACAGGTCATGCAGTTAGGTAGCAGTAGGTGAGAGACAGAAGCAAACTCAGGGCTGACTGTAAAGCCCCAGTGCTGAGCCGATCCCCTGTCACCTGCTTCCCAGCTTGTGAAGAGACTGTTCACACTGCTGACCCCGAGCTGCTCCCCACAGGTAGTGGGGTCCATGGCTAGGAAATTAGTGGAGCATCTCCAAGGCAGCCACAAGTGCCCACGCCACCAAAGCTGGTCTTACTTCTTCCACCTGTCCCTCAGCAGAGGAGATGAAGAGGCTCAGGAGTTGTGGGAGATTCAGAAACATGCCCTGTATTCTGCCATTACATTTCACGAGAAAAAAAAATTCAGCCACTTTCTGCTTGGTAAATAGTTCTATATTTGAAAAGGGCTTTATTATTACTTCCAACGATTCTCTTCACAAGCAGAATTACCTTGGACTGAAATTCTCAAACTTTGTGGCCTCAGGATGCCTTCACAGCTTTAAAAATTGAGAATCCCAAAACTTTAACATGGGTTGTAGTTATCAATGTATACCAAGGTGGAAATTAAGACCAAGAAATTTTAAAAATGTGTATTTATTAACTTATTTCTAAATATTAGTAATAAGCCCATTACATGTCAGTATAAATAACATTTTAATGAATAACTATTTTTCCAAATTTTAAAAAAATGCACTGTTTTATATTTTGTAAATCTCTTTAATGCCTGGCTTAATAGAACATGGTGGACTATCACATCTACTTCTGTACTATTTTGATACATTGCTTTGATTGAAGGATATGACAAAAATCTGTCCTCACATGGACACAGAGTTGAAAAATGGAGGAATATTTTAAAGCTTTTTCATGGGGTGGCTGGGTGGCTCAGTTGGTTAATCATGTGCCTTTGGCTCAGGTCATGATCCCAGGGTCCTGGGATAGAGTCCTGCATTGGGCTCCCTGCTCAGTGAGGAGCCTGTCTCTCTCCCTCCACTGCTCCCCCTGCTTGTATGCTCTCTCTCTCTCTCTCTCTCTGTCAAATAAATAAATAAATAAAGTCTTTAAAATAAATAAATTAAAAAACAAAGTTTTTTTCAGATAACTGTCCATCTTCTTCTTTGATACCATATGAAAACTTGACAAATAGAGTTTCTAACAATGTGGAATCTGAAACCTATTAATGAAACTTTCTGTCAAATTAAAGTCAATTAGTCTATCTTACACGTTAATTAATTAATCACTCTAATTAATCTAGGCTCCACACCCAGCATGGAGCCCAACGTGGGGCTTGAACTCACGACCCTGAGATCAAGACCTGAGCTGAGCTCAAAGAGTCAGACACTTACCTGACTAAGCCACCTAGGCACCCCGTCTTAGACTTGGAATGGATCTTTTTACTCATGCATGATTTAGAAACTTCATGCACTGGAAAATATTGTTCACTGAATCACACAGATTTTCCAAATGTTGGCATATTTTGTTATAAGACACATGTATATATATCCTATGTCATCATATTCATTATCACCTCCAATGTCATCAGAAAAGTACTGAGAGCTGTTGAGTTCATGGGGTAGATATAATTTTTCCACAATTCTAATTTTCTACTGAAAGCCCCAGCCTGACTATTAGCCACAGATACTTCCAGCTGTTTTCTTTGAAGTGACAGATTCGTTTGGTTTTTAAGAAAATATGTACCAAACACCCAAATGGTGTGCAAAACCACAGTCTGTCAGTCATTCTTTTAAGCAACAATGATGCTTCATGGAAAAAGTGGCCGTTCAGCTCGGAACTCAAATAAGAACTTTTTTTTCAAGACAGTCACTGTGCTTCACACCTTGGCACACAGCACTTCTCATTACATCAGAGAATGTTAAAAAGAAATATTGTCAAAGATCAGGATATAATAAAATAATTTTATTGCCGCACAAAGAACATCCTTAGGTGAAACTTGGTTTAAAAAAAACAGAAACCATAGTGAAAGTGAGCTGAAGAGCACCACGACTACTATGAGAATAGCTACATACCAACAAGCTCCTTAACCGCTGCCATGAACTTATGCTAAGGGCCCGCAGTTCTAGCTACCATCAGTGCAGATGTCAATAAATGTCAGTGAAAAAACAGTGCAGTGGTACTGTGAACTTAGTTTTGACCTGGTAAACCTTCCGAATGGATCCTAGGGACCCCGTGGGGTCTACCAACCACACTTAGAGAACAACTGCTCTAAGGTGATGGCACTGACGTAAACCTGAAGCTGTTACAACATTTGATGTGAGCTCATCTAACGCCTCTGTGTAAGAGAGGAGTAAAATGAGGCCTAGAAGCATTTCTGAGCTCAAAGAAATGACTAACATCTGATCTCAGGTCCCCCTAATTCCAGTCTCTCCATGACACCTTATCACCCTCTCTCCTTTCTCAGAAAGACAGTCTGGTTGCAGCCTAACTTAGGTTTGGAATATCTCAAACTTAGGAACCAAGTTAGTTCTATGGCTGATTCATAGAGGCCCAAGTCTATTTCTTTTTTGGGCCATAAACAGGCCAGAGCTGAGCCAGAACTCAACTGTTCTCTAAGGATACAGGGAGAAGTCAAGTTTCTTTTTTTTTTTTTTTTTTAAAGATTTAATTTATTTATTTGACAGATAGAGATCACAAGTAGGCAGAGAGGCAGGCAGCGAAGAGAGGAAGCGAAGCAGGCTCCCCGCTGAGCAGAGAGCCCGATGCAGGGCTCGATCCCAGGACCCTGAGACCATGACCTGAGCCGAAGGCAGAGGCTTTAACCCACTGAGCCACCTCTTTTTTTTTTTTTTTTTAAGAAGTCAAGTTTCTAATCAGAGTTTGATTCCCAATTGTCTAAGGCAGGTGGCACTGCTACTCAAGTTACCTATGCAGAAATTGAGCCCCAGGAACTAACGTCTCAAAAGTCACATGGTGAACCCATCACAGGGCATGAACAATCAGCACCAGGGTTCCAATTCATATTAGCACTAATATTACCAGTTTGAGACTACACTATGTTGAGATTTACTCTTCTGGTCTGGTTTTCAATTCCCTACCATTTATATAGAAATGACCTATCAAACAAATCACTTTATCATAGCATTTAGTATCTGAAGCTACAAAGAACTGCTCATCTGTTGGGGTAAAGAACATTAAGCTCTCTTATCTCCCTGCCCTGCACAGTATCTGAGCCTATAGTGGACAGTCAAATTATGGTTGTCAAATGCTGAATAAAATCCAAGGCAAGCTTAATTTTTAAATTACAGTCTAATAGGTGTCACAAAATGGAAATATTCTGGCCCTGAGAACTAGAAATTTATAGCGAGGGCAAGCAAAGTCCTGCCCTGGGGTCAAATCCAACCCTTGACATGTCTTTATAAATAAAGTTTTGTTGGAACACAGCCACTCCACTCCTTTGCATGCAGTCTATGGCTGCTTTTTGCTGAAATAGCAAAGTTGGTAGTCACAACAGAGATCTCAGAGCTTACGAAGCCTAAACTATTTATTTTTTGGCCCTTTCTGGGATAAGTTTACTGGTCCCTGATTTAAAGGAAAATTGAAAAACTTAGAAATGAAATATACCCTCTGCTGGTTTCTCTTCTGACCAGGTGCCTTCCTCTTCCCTAGTCCACTGGTGATAGGTAGCAGAATAGCATCCCCCCAAAATATGCCACTTTGGGATAAGGATTATTATGAGCTGAAGGCAACTGGGAAGAAACAGATAAAGAAAGGCTCTCTCCCTCCCTCTAATTTGCTTGAAAACAGAAATACATTTATAAAGGTGTCCCTCCTCCCCTTTCTACCAAGGACAGCATTTAATCAGCAGAGACAGCTCTAGACCCTCATCAGCCTAGAGAGGACACCACAGCAATCTATTAACAAACTTTACTTACTCATCCTTATTCCATTAGTTCCCCCATGTGTCTGCCTTTTAACAGTTTGCCATCCTAGAAACTCAAAGTCCTTTTCCTTTGTCTTACCACTTCTCTAAAAATTTGTTGTTCATTTGTTAAGGTGTTATATAAGCCCAAATTCCAACCACAACCCCTTTACGTTACCCATGTCTGAGTGCTCCCATGTGTATATGTAATACATGTTAATATACTTGTTTTTCTTTTGTTAAGCTGTTTTTTGTGAGTCCAATTTACATGTTCCCACTCAAGGAATCTAAAATGGGTAGAATGAAATTCCCCTCCACATACCCTAGAAAGATACCCTTTTTTCCCATGTTACCCTTGCTCCAGGTTCCAAAGGGAAGTATCTATTTCAAATCTTACTTTAAGCTATCTACTACAGAAAGTTTACTGGGTTGAAAGGCATGAAATTTCATTTTTTCTAATACAGTCAAATAATGGTTCAACATATGGTTCAACACACTCTGGCATTAACAGCAGATTTCTAAAGACTCTGTAGCTCCAACATACATTATCCAAACCCATCAACTTTCCATAAAGAGACTATAGAAATAAAATCAGGAAAAGGAAGTGTGGTGTTTTTTTCCCTCCAACAGAGGAAACCCTAACAAAATAAATTTCAAATACTTTAGTTATTAGTCTACATTTTTACTAACAAAGTTACATCTGATTGGAGCTTTACTTTTCAAAGTCCTTGCATCTGACCCCAACAATTTTGTGAGATAGACAGTTTATAGAAGAGGAAAATGACATTGGAAAGGACCTACTCAGTCATTTGGCCAAGAAGAAGGAAAGCTGGGCCCAAACCTGGGCCTCCTCTCTCCTAGTCTACCCCTCACAAGTTAACAAAAGTTGTGGTTCCTAATTTGTTTCCTACTACCACATCATTCACGCAAAAATCTTACTCACATCAGTAATACTTCTTATTTCTGACAGTGACTCTCCTATAGGCAAGGAGGGGAGGAATACTCAACTGCACCTACCAGATTAGGGTAGGGGAACAGAAAAAAACAAAAATGCTAGAGATTTTCTCATGCTTCTCCCTACTTTCCCAATGTACTACTCTTAACCCCAATCATTTTTAAAGGTCCAGGAATCACTGATTTCAAAGCTGTATACTGGCTGAGCATCACAATTTTTTGCATGAGTAGTAAGTCACCTCTCTCTTCAGGCTGGAGAGCTGCCACTTACCAGTGTCCTTCCGGATCCTATAGAGAAGAAGATGTCCTTGTTTGGTGCCAACAAGAAGCCATTCCTCTGGAAGAGAAAAGAGTGGAGAGAAAGGACATTTGTTAAGTAAACAAATAAATAAAAACAAATTTTTATTAATAATAAATATAATAAGCTGTTAATATAATTAACATTATATTAATATATTAGTTATATATTATATTAATACAAATAATTATATATTATATTATATATTACTATTATATAATGTATTATATTTTATATATAATAATATGGATTATATATAATATATATTATATAATATAATGTATTATATATAATAGTAATATATTTATTTTGTATTAATATAACAACAGTATGTTAATATAAGCTGTATAATAATAATAAGCTGTTTTATAATACAAACAGCTTTAGTAAAACCCTATTTCTTGAGCCGGGGCTTGTAATCAGAAATCAAAGGGGCCAGAAAATGAGTTGCTTTTGATAGCAGGTGTTTTGCAAAGCTAAAGACTATTTATATTCAAGAAATGTTTGAGAAGCAACCCATCAAAAAAGTATCGTTACCAGACATATTAGAGAATAAAAAATGTCCTTGCCTTCAGTGTTTCAAAATTAGACTAACCAAAAATAGGATGAAAATGTATGAAGTCATAAAATGGATTGTATAAACATGAAACTAGGTAACTAATAGCAGAAACAAAACTGAAGAGCACCCTTTAAAGGTTTAATGCTTTTACTTTAGGGAAAATAAGAAGTGCTACCAATATTAAGCTTATAGAACTCATTATCTTAAATGACGGTCTAGCGGGTATAAAAAGAAAGTGTTGACAAGGATGTGAAGAAATTGGAACCTTCACATGTTGTTGGCAGGAATATAAAATGGTGCGGTCATTCTGGAAAACAGTCTGGCAGTTCCTCAAAAGATTATACATAGAGTTGTCATGTGACTCAGCAATTCTACCCCTGGGCATATACACAAGAGAAATGAAAACATATGCCCACAGAAAACCTTGTACACAGATGTTCAGAGCAGCAGCATCTGTAACAGCCAAAAGTAGGAACAACCCAAATGTCCATCAATTGACAAATGGATAAACAAAATGCCACAAATCCATCCATACAATGGAATATTAACCAACCATTAAAAGGAATGAAGTGCAGATACATGCTTATATAGGGATACATTCCTATATAATAGGGATGAACCTGATATTATTCTAAATGAAAGAAGCCAGATGAAAAAGGCTACATATTTTATGACTCTATTTATATGAAATATCAGAGTAGCCAAATCTACAGAGACAAACAGATTAGTGGTTGTCTAAGGCTGGTGGGTTTACAGGAAAATGGGGGAGTAAATACTAATGGGTAAGGGGTTTTTTTTTAGGGTGATGAAATGTTCTAAGACTGACTGTGGCAAGACTTGCACTGTACTAACAAAACATTTAACTGTACATTTTAACTGGGTGAATTGTATGGTAGTTGAATTACATCTCAATAAAGTTCTTATTAAAAAAAAGCTGGTCTACACCAGCGGTTCTTTGGTATGTATCAGAATTGAGGATTTGTTAAAACAGGTTGCTAGGCCCTGCCCTCAGTTTCTAATTCAGCGGGTCTCGCAGTGAGCCTGAAAACATCCATTTCTAACAAGTTCCCAGGTGACGGCAATGCTGCTGGTTCAAGGACTACATTTTGGGAGACACTGGTCTATGCTAAAAGAGGCTCCAAAAAGGGTTTAAATAATTACCCTGTCAGATCTATATTAACTCATTAAGGGAAGTTAAGCATGTACAGATACTTCCTCAGCTTTCAGATACTGTAAAAGGTCATTCATTCCTTTCATAAACTCTCCTGTTCCTCTTGGATAATGGTACAAACAGATAAACTTTATTGAGCATGTATTGTGCTCCAGGAAATGCTAAGCACATATCACATGCTACTTCATTAATCTCACAAGTATCCTTTGAGGTATGTCCTTCTTTATATATCTCCATTTCACAGATGAGGAAGTTGAGGCCTAGGGGATAAGTAATTTGTCCAGAGTCATACATGTAGGAAGATGTGTGTAGAGGCGTCAGGATGTAACCACAGGCTGTGATGCAATTACGAAGGCATCCTATGTCAAAAGAATGGGTGTTGGCCAAAGGTTTTCTGCAAGGCACTGGCTGTATTTATAAAAACAGGCCAGAGACCACATCAGCAACATTTTTCCAGGTTGATGTCCTCAGTCTTCCAGAAAAATATAGTGATTCTGACTTCTCTTGTGTTTTAAAGCAAAGGCAGGACACAGAAAGTAAGACAGTATGTGCTCTTAATGACATTAAGAGAAATCAAAAATAACAGTAGCTCTAAAGGAATGTTGGAGATTAATGTTGGAGCAGAACACAGAAAACAAAGAAACAAGTTCACAATGCTTGCTCTGTAAGATATTGTGCTTACAATTGTACTTATAGGTATCACTGTACTGAGCAACTGGTAATACTGAAGTTGATTTCCAAGACACCCACTGCTATTTCAGATATAAATAAAATGAGGTGGAAAATTTTTTAACTCGCTTATAACATACATAAAAATCTATAACCAAAAGGCCAAAAGAATATTCACCATCTTCCCCATTCTTCCCTCCTAACTCTGCTTCCCAAATTCCCTACCAGCTCGTTTTCCTTTATCTCTTTTAACAGCCACATCTTAACACTCAGGTCTGCAAGGCCTATCAATTTTAGCTCTACAAGGTAGCTTGCAACAGTCATATCCCTGTCCCTCCAGGGACCCCTGTGATGGCCTCAACTGGTCTCACTATATGTGTCCTTCCACGTTTGCTGTAGGTTACCTAGAGCCCATCTGTGAGACTATCACACTAGGGCTTAAATCCCCATGAGCACTACCAAAATATGAAGTCAAACTCATAAGCATGACATTCAAGGGTCTACTTTCCATTTTATTGAAATGTTTTCTTGCCAACAGATGTTATTTATCAAATGTCTATTGGTCAGAAAACAGAATCAGACATATTCGTTAAAATTTTTCTTAAAAATTTTAAAAGATATTTATTTATTTATTTGAGAGAGAGTGAGAGAGAGCATGAGAGGGGAGAAACAGACTCCCCATGGAGCTGGGAGCCCGATGCAGGACTTAATCCTAGAACCCCAGGATCATGACCTGAGCTGAAGGCAGTTGCTTAACCAACTGAGCCACCCAGGCACCCAAATTTAAAAAATTTTAATCGAGGTTTTATTTAACCCTTTTCACATGTTCATTTGAAGGTGCTGAGAGGGAAAAAACCATTTATTATACATATAAAGTATTTTAACAACTTTCCTTTAAGTAGTAAAAGCACCACACACACATTACTAATCCTCACACTCAAGGAAAACAGCACATCACCCAGATGCACTCATGGCACACAACCTTGAAGAGGCTTGATTTGGTTAGAGAAGTCAGGGGTGGGGGGCACCTGGGTGATTTAGTCCATTAAGCATCTGCCTTCAGCTCAGGTCATGATCCCGGAGTCCCAGGATGGAGCTCCGCATGGGCTCCCTGCTAAACAGAGAGCCTGCTTCTCCATCTGCTCCTTACCCCAATCCTGCTCTCTTTCTCTCTCTCTCAAATAAATAAAATCAGAGAAAAAAAAAACTTTAATTAAAAAAAAAAAGTCGGTGGGGGCTCAGGTGATCACAGGACTTCATCCATGTTTGGGCCTCCACAGTCTATGACGTGTCATCATATAATACCATCATGGAGGCAAAGCACAGAGAATGAGAGGCTTGCAGATCAGACACAGAATGGAATAGACAGTCCCTTCCGAGATTCAATACAGCAAATCAGAAAGTGGGACACACTACAAAAACGGTGTACTCTGTTGGTAACATATACACAAATAAATGTGAATCAGCCCTAGAAAACTCCTAACAACCTAATGCTGAGCCACAAGGTTGGACTTTATTCCTCCTGTGGAATGAGTAAGTGCTGGGCCATCTTGCTCATAATTACCCTAATGAAGCTTCATCCAACAGTACAATCTAGTCCAAGCTCATGTGATAAACAGTTCCATTCCTGGCCCAATGCTGGCCACTGCAGGGAATACAGAAATGAAACAGGTAGTGGTCACTTCCCTTTTTGGGGTCATAGAGCAAAGAACAGTGTTTCTTAAAGCATACGCCTGTTTAGCTGCATCAGAATCACCTGAACTTATTAAAAATGCACATTGCAGAGTGCTGTTCCCGGAGATTCTGACACAAAAATTCTGCAGTGGTGACCTGTAAACCTGCATTTTTTAAATTCAATTTTTAAATTATATGATGCATCTATGTCCCTCCAATGCTAAAACTGTAGGAAGTTCTAGCTTCCATCCTTGTCCACTCTCCCTGTTTTCTCCTTCTGCTATAGGCAACCATCTTAGTCCTTTTTATCCTACTGTTTTTCTTTGGAAAATAGAAGAATGAATGTGTAGACACACATACAGATACACAGATACAAACACACTTCTGCATATTTTTTAACAGGTTCTGAATATATATTATATTTTGGGAACTAGGGTCCAGAATAAGACATGATTTACTGGACATGTGACCTTGGAAAAATCACTCAGATTCTCAGGTTATTCCTCTGTAAAATGGAGTTATTATTTCATAAAAGTTTAATAAGGATTAGTACTCAATAAATGGAAGCTGTTACTATTAATATCAATTAATATTAAGTCATTCATTCAACAGATTTAATGAATACTATTATAAGGAACTACAAATAAAGCAATGTACAAAACTAAGTTTCAGTTCTGAAGGAATTTATATTCTAATATGGAGAGAGACAATAATATAACATAAAATAGCATTAGGTGGCAATCCATGACAAGAAGAAAGATAAGGCTGAGTAAGAATAGCACCTTGTCTTTTATATAGCATCATTAGGGAAGGTCTTGCTAATTTATGTGATACCCAAAGGAAATGAGGAATGAACCCTGTGATATTTAGAGCAAGAGTGCCAGGCAGAGGAAAAGAACAAGCGCAGAAGCCCCGAGGTAGGTACGTGCTTTGTGTGTTAATGGAACAAGGAAGACTGTGTGACTAGTAGAACAGAGCAGGAGCTAAGAGCATAGATGGGGTAGATGAGGGGAAGCAACCACAGGCCTGATGATGTCAGGTGTAGAAAGCACAGCAAGGACTTTGGAACTCATTCTAATTGTGACAGGAAGCTACTGAAGGGTTCTGAGTAGAGGAGAGATGCGATCAGATCCAGTTTTCAAGGGATCACTCTTCCTCTGTGTGGATAAAAGACTGAAAGTGGCACAATGACAAACACAGGGTGATCAGTCAGAGGACTACTACAGTAATTCAGATGAGAGAGGTGGTGCTTTTATCAGAATAGAAATAGTGCAGATGGAGACAAGTGACTGAATTCTAGACTTAACCTGGAGGTGGAGCAGATAAGATTTGCAGATGAATTGGATGTGGTGTATAAGAGAAGTGAAGAATGGTCCCAAAATCATCAGCAAAAAATGGGTAAACAGAAATGTCATTTACTGAGATGTGGGATAGAGGGGGACAAGCGTGTTTTGGGAGAGGGGAATCAAGAACCATTATGGTCATGCCATTAGACATCCATTTGAAGATGCTGAAAAGGCAGCTGGATTCTACAACTCTGGAGTTTAGGGAGAAGTCATCATCATCATTAGTATCCCCATTTCCATTTCCCTAGAGGTGGATTATGGTGTCTGTCGAATATTGTCTGGCCCTGTGTGATCTGGCTTCGGGAGGTTCCTGGATGAATTTTAGGTAAAAGAGGTAACAACTATATATACCAATATTCACTGCTGCTTAAGTCTGAAAACAGCTTTGAGTCAATAGATGGTAAATAGCCTCTTGCATCCCAATACCTACCATAGCATCCTAGAAGGTATAAGCATTTCTCCTGTAGGCTGGAAGATCAAGGTAGACAAAACTACCTAGCATTTCAAAACTATCTTTCTGAAAAGCTCAAGTACAGGGAATCTTTATAGTGTGACAAAGCGGACTGGTGAGAGGGTAAGATACATGTACTACTGGTTCTGTAGTGTTATTATCAGTCAAGGATTATGGCAAGCTAAGTAAAGCATGTTAAGCAGCTGCATTCACCCTTTCCAGAAGCATATGTCCTAGGCTGAGCTGGGTATCCCTCCTCCATGTTTCTATAATAGGCAGCATATGCCTCCAGTATCATTTATCTTGTATCATAATATGTTTTTATGACTTTGTCCCTCACTGTGTATCTTAGGAGCACAGGCACTGTTTCTTGTTCATCCCTTTATCCTTGTCTTTAGCAGAGAAACTACTTCATATAGGCATTTAATATATATCTGATGAAGAATTAGGGGAATGTGTCCCTTTGTGCAGTGTCAAGTCTTTCATTTTTTAAATTTATTTTTCTCCTCTATTTATTTTTGATCTTTGCTGAGCCCTTAATAACAGAAAATGGAGGTTTTCTTGAGATATTTGGAGGAAGCAGGATTCTCTCCTTAACCCAAGGGACTAGAACAGCTTACTGTGGAGGTGTGATTTTAAAGAAGCCCAGGGCAGCTAGAGGCAAGACTGTGCACATTAACATGAAGACCTATAGTGAAAGCATCCTACTGAAAAGGCTGTGAAGAACTCTGCAAAACGGCCGGTGGCAATGTCCATAAACAATGCAGAAGATGCCAGGCACCACCAGATTCCACCAGGCCCATCTTGGGTACCTAGCTCGTATAAGATCTGATGAAGAGTTCTGAGGCACCTTTTCATGGCCCTTATTTCTAGCACCTGGACATTAACAAGAAAGACCAAAATTATGTGTTTGGTCTTTGGTGGCTATTATCAGACACAACCACTCTAAAAGCAATAATGTTCATAATTAAGAGTCAAGATTTAGACCCCTGAAACCATTTCTATTCTAGAGCATGTAAGAGATGCCCGACCCTGCTTTCTGTACTGGCCAATCCCAAGAGGATCACACAAGTTTTTAATAGGTTAGATTTCATGACAGCCTCGAATGATGCTCTTCTACCCACATAGTTAAGTAGCTTGGGCACTTTGAATATAAGGCAGTCAACCACTTGGCTAGACTGAGTTTAGAACAACGCGAATTACCTACAATAATAATAAGTGAACGATGAGTGATCACTAAGGAAAAAAGGCATATGGTGTTAACGCATTTAGTGCCCCTAAAATAGTGTTGTTTTTCATCTAGAAAACAACAGAATCATCCGGGCAAGTTCAAGTCCCGGCGCAAGCTGAAAACTCCCCACTGCTTGCCCTTCCAAACTGAAGACTTATTGGGACTCGAAAGGAGTCAAAGCTCAGTACAGTTAATAAGAAAAGCTCAACCTTCAACTCCGTACCGAAAGCAAGAGTAAACGTACTTAAAATGACTGGGTCCCGGAGGACTGCCTCAACTGTCCCACTGCGCTCGGGGTCTATAAAAGGCCCTCCCTCATCCCAGGTCTTTAGGACAGCGTCCGACGGGAGTTTATACAGCCAAATGCCCGTCCACTTTCCCAGCCTTGTGAAAGGTCGGAACAGCCTCTGCGCTGACCCCGCCTCGGCCCCTGGGGCCCTCAGCTCACCCCAGGCAGCCAGACAGTCGATCTGCAGAGGCAGCTTTTCTAGGATCGGCACGGGCTCGAAGGCGTCGTGCATGGCGGCGAGCAGTCACTTCAGGAGCCTCACCCGGAATGGGTCGGGCCGGGCCAGCGTGGGCCGGGAACCAGCCCAGTGGAAGGGCCAACCGTGATGCTGGACCGGGACCCTACCTACTGGCCGTACGACAACACAGCCATCAACACCGGACTTCCTGCCAGGCTATGCCCGCCTCTTCCGCAGCAGAAGCCACACCCCTTCCGCCCCAGCTTCTAACGCGCCTTCGAGGAATGGTTTGGCGTTTGGGTGACCACCTCCACTGGGGACCCAGAGCCTCTCTGTCAAGGAGCCGACTAGCAATGAGGTTAACCAAAAAAAGGGCGGGGGCAGTTCTTAAAACTGCTTCAGGCAGTGTAGCATGGTAGTGAACTCGGGCTTTGGCTTGCTAGCCTGGATGGCTAATTTCTGCCATTTAGGAAATTAGCTGTGACGTTTAATCAATCTCCAAGAAGCTTTGTTTTCTTATCTGCAAACGGTTGGTAGTGTTCCGTACTAACTTAGCGTTGTGGGCGCTTAGCAACTCCTGACCCACTCTAAACACCCAGTAAATGGTTTTTGCATTACCATTATAATCACAACCTTACCTATTTTTTTAATAGATTTTTATTTACTTATTTGATAGAGACCACAAGTAGGCAGAGGCAGGCAGAGAGAGAAAGAGGGAGAAGCAGGCTTCCTGCTGAGCAGAGCCCGATGTGGGGCTCCATCTCAGGACCCTGGGATCATGACCTGAGCGGAAGGCAGAGGCTTTAACCCACTGAGCCACCCAGGCGCTCCCAACCTTACCCATTTTTTTTTTTAAAGATTTTATTTATTTATTAGTTAGAGAGAGAGAGAGAGAGCGAGCACAGGCAGACAGAGTGGCAAGCAGAGAGAGAGGAGGGAGCAGGCTCCCTGCCGAGCAAGGAGCCCGATGCGGGACTCGATCCTAGGACGCCGGGATCACGACCCGAGCCGAAGGCAGCCGCCCAACCGAGCCACCCAGGCGTCCCAACCTTACCCATTTTTAAAGGTTGTTCCAGGGCAGTAGTTCTCAAAGTGTGGTCCCTAGACCAGTAGCATCAACACCACCTGGGAACTTCTTAGAAATGCAGTTGGAAAACCACTGCAATAATGATGCAACTCCACCCCCACCCCGCCACCCCCAACCCCCACAGGAAATAGGAGGTAGGTCATAAAAGTAAGCATTTGGGTCTAAAGCAAAAATGTAAATGAAAAAAGAGGTGAGTTTAAAAAAAAAGTTAAAAAAAAAAAAAACACGCCTGGGTGAGTCAAGTCAGTTAAGAGTCTGCCTTCAGCTCAGGCCATAATCCTGGGATCTTGGGGTCCTGAGATCCAATACCTCATCTGGATCCAGCTCCTTGCTCAGCAGGGTGCCTGCTTCTGCCTCTGCCAGCTGTTCTCCCTGCTTGTGCTCCTCTCTTCATCTCTCTCTCTCTGACAAATAAAGTCTTTTAAAAAGTAAACAGGGGGGGCGCCTGGGTGGCTCAGTGGGTTAAAGCCTCTGCCTTCGGCTCAGGTCATGATCCCAGGGTCCTGGGATGGAGCCCCACGTCGGGCTCTCTGGTCCACAGAGAGCCTGCTTCCTTCTCTCCCTGCCTGCCTCTCTGACTACTTGTGATCTCTGTCTGTCTAAATAAATAAAATCTTAAGGAAAAAAAAAAAGTAAACAGGGGCACCTAAGGCTCAGTGGGTTAAGGCCTCTGCCTTCAGCTCAGGTCATGATCCCAGGGTCCTGGGATGGAGCCCCAAATCGGCAGGCTCTCTGCTCAGCAGGGAGCCTGCTTCCCCCACCTCTCTCTCTGCCAGCCTCTCTGCCTACTTGTGATCTCTCTCTCTGTCAAATAAATAAATAAAATCTTAAAAAAAAAAAAAAGGTAAATAAATAGGCACTTGGGTGGCTCAGTCATTGAGCATCTGCCTTCCACTCTGGTGTGATTCCAGGGTCCTGGGATCGAGCCCCACACTGGGCTCCCTGCTTGGCTGGAAGCCTGCTTTTCCCTCTCCCCCTATTTGTGTTCCCTCTATTACTGTTTTTCTCTCTGGCAAATAAATAAAATCTTTAAAATAAATAAGTAAACAAAACAAAATATAATAGCCTCAGGCACCTGGGTGGCTAGGTTGAGCAACTGCCTTCAGCTCAGGTCATGATCCTGGAGTTCTAGAATCAATTCCTGCATCGGGCTCCCTACTCAGTGGGGAGTCTGCTTCTCCCTCTGACCCTCCCCCGATCTCATACTCTCTCTCTCACAAATAAGTAAATTTTTTTTTTTTAAATGGACTTGGTCAGTTTATTTATTCCACCCTCCCTTCATCTTTATACAATGGCAGTTTCTTCACTTGTAAATTAGGATAGTTGTCCCATCTTTACCAAATGTTATTTCTGGTAACCCAGTGAAATATTTTCAAGGTGTTAATAGTAACACAAAAATTGCTAAATAAATCAAGTGTTATGGCTGATTTTCACCACATAAACACCTCGAAAATTTAGAATTGCCAGCTGCTGTACTGGAAGAAGGCCTAATACCTAATAGTTTCAGGCCCAGGGACTAAGAACTAAATACATCTATGTAATACTATAAATTACTTCTGAACCAGTTTTAAGAAATGATACACTGTATCTAATCACAGCAACATAACCCATTAAGAGAAAGCAGAAAGAATTATCAAGTCCCAGTCTACATAATTTACTATACACTCCAGCTTAACACAATGATTTTCCCCTAGTCTTAAGTCAACATCTAACCACCATCAAAAAATATTTGACCAACTATCTTGCTGCATAACTATTTTTCACTTGCTTGCTAAGTTTCAGTATGGAAGAACAGAAGCACACAATAGTATCACTAGCCTTTTGCTAGTGGGTTAACCTGAGAATACAGTCAGCCCTTCATACTGTTCCTTAGAGATACTGCCTAGATGATTTTTTTTTTTAAATAACCATAGCGAACAGCTATAAAAAGATTTTAAAACACTTTCACTATTGTATGAGTTAGTGAAGACTGCGGTCATGTGGCCACTGGTTTCACAATTAGATGATGTAGAACAAAAACCATGAGAGGAAAATTCCCACAAGAGTTTAGGAAGAAGGGTCTTTAGAGGCAAGTCTGGAAAAAAAATGAGGAAAATATATTAATTTTGTTAAAATTTTTTTATATTAAAAAGTGGCATGAACTCTCTATGTAGAACAAAAATCTTGGGAAAATTGGACAAAACAAATATAGTGCTTCAAATGAATCCCATCACCTTGTGATGTCTCTTATAAAGTCTCTAAACCAACACCAGGTATAAGAACAGTCAATCCTAAAGAATGAGCAGCAGTCCAGGGCCTCCACACTACTTCATGCAGGAAAAACTGTTTCAGTTAAGCCAGAAGGACCTGTTTCCTTTGTATTCGCTCCTGCTTAAGCACTACAGTTCCTTGAGCAGGGTGCTCACTCACAAGCACTTAGATGGAGTGCCTCTTTGCATCTAGTGCAACACCCAGTGAATGGCATGAAGGCAAACAAAGCATTGCCTAGGATTCCACAATGCTGCTGCCCTTGGAGGCTTACAAAACAGTAGTTAAAAGTTCTGGAGTGTGCACCACATTGCCAGCAATGGGATGTGTCACAAAAGCAGATGTCAAGAGTTAAGCTAATATTTCTCTCTAAAGTACATCTGAAATAGAAAAAATCTTTAATATACACCATTTGTAAACAAAATTGCACTTGATTTTTTTAAAATGATCTGAATCATACTGTAACAGGTTTCTCTCTTGCGCCCTCTTTTGTTTTAAATCACCGACAGAACCATGGCTCCAGAAGTCAGGACTCTTTTTGTCTCCAAACTACCTCTGCGAGATATAATCTTGGCTTCTCAGGAAACGGAAAAATAATTAACAATTTCCCCCATCACCTATGTAACTCCCTAAATAAATAAAAATTATAGGCAGTTGCTCCTGGAGATTACATATTATGGCGTTGATGTCATAGTTCTTTAGAAGATGTTAAACTTTTAGTTTGATAGATTAAACAATTTAAACATTATAGAAGGCTCAGGAACAACACACGTTAAGTTGCATAAACATCCATGTCAGGGTATGGGAAGGAAAGGGGCATCAATGTTGTAAATAAAACACTTGTAGATTTTTCTCATCCTATGAACTTGTTTTCAGTAAGATGTTCTCCTTGTTCTGACACCTCTCACCAGCTCCAATGCACAAAGGTCAAGGAACAGATCAGGTTTCACTGCCTCCTTTAATTCCATGGAGGAGTGTAGAAGAGTAACATAGAAGCTGATCTCTTCCCAGATACTGCCATCTTCAACTGCACATCTTCCCATTTTTTTTACTCCATTTTGGACCTTTCAAAGTGGGTAATCATTCGTTCCTAAGGTAAAAAAGAAAAAGTTTTTTTCTAAGCATTTTCTTTTTTATTTTTTTTAAAGATTTTTATTTATTTGGCAGAGATGACAAGTAAGCAGAGAGGCAGGCAGAGAGAGAGGAGAAAGCAGGCTCCCTGCTGAGCAGAGAGCCCGATGCAGGGCTCCATCCCAGGACCCTGAGATCATGATCTGAGCCGAAGGTAAAGGTTTAACCCACTGAGCCACCCAGGCGCCCCTTTTCTAAGCATTTTAAATGGGTCTACATTCTAAATATCTTCTACAAAGATCTCACACACACACATATTTCTGACAAGTACTTTTCTGTCCATTAACTAGTTAGAAATGGTCCCTAACTGGGGCTCCTGGGTGGCTCAGTTGGTTAAGCATCCGACTCTTAATTTTGGCTCAGGTCCTGATCTCAGGGCTGTGAGATTAAACACTGCTTCAGGCTCCGCACTGAGCATGGAGCCTGCTTAGGATTCTCTTTCTTGCCACCCCAACCCTCTTGCACTCTCTCTCTAAAAAAAAAAAAGAAAAAGAAAAAGAAAGAAATGGTCCTAACTATGAAGATTTTGAAACACTGAAACATACAGATGTCCAGGCCCCACCCAAGATTAACTGAATCAAAATCTCTAGGTTTCTGGACATTAAACCACAGATTAAAAGGAACTGTATATTTCTGAGTCAAAAAAGAGAAAGAAATAAATATCTACTTCAGATTAAAGTTTAATGAAAATGTGTATCTCCTCTGATTCAAGAACATAACTTGAAGAAAAAGTCAAGGATGTGGACAAAGATTTAGCCAGAAGAATTTCTACTGCAAAACTCAAAATTTTAACAAAGTAGTTGAAAGAATTAAATGTCCAAAAATATAGGAATGCATAAATAAAATTATGGTATATGCTTATAATGAAATATTACATATTCATTTGATTAAAAAAGCTCTAGAGATCTGTTGTACAACACTGTGCATATAATTAATACTTTGCACTCGAGAATAATTAGATGGTAGATTTTATGTATATTCACAATTTTTTTTTTTTAATGTTAAGGGGCATCTGGGTGGCTCAGTCTGTTGAGCATCCAATTCTTGGTTTGGGCTCAGGTCATGATCTCAGGGTCATGAGACTAACCCCCACGTCAGGCTTTGCACTCAGTGGGGAATATGCTGGAAATTCTCTCTCCCTTGGCTCCTCTCCCAATTCATGCTCTTTCTAAAAACAAATAAATCTAAAAAATTTTAAAAATAAAAAGCATGTTAAAAATTATGTCTGCTTAGAAACAGTACTTAGGGGTCCCTGGGTAGCTCAGTCCATTAAGCATCTGCCTTCAGATCAAGTCATAATCCCAGGGTCTTGGAATTGAGCCTCATGTTGGCTTCCCTGCTCAATGGAGGAGTCTGCTTCTTTCTCTCCCTCTGTCCCTCCCCACCCCCATGCTCATGAGCGTGTTTGCTCTCACTCTCAAATAAATACAATCTAAAAAAAAAAAATACTATTTATAGTATGCCATTTCAGTTAAGAAAATTAATTTACTACCATTAAATGTCTTTTCTTTTTTTTTTTTTTTTAAGATTTTATTTATTTATTTGATAGACAGAAATCATAAGTAGGCAGAGAGGCAGAGAGAGAGGAGGAAGCAGGCTGTCCGCAGAGCAGAGAGCCCGATGCGGGGCTCGATCCCACGACCCTGGGATCATGACCTGAGCCGAAGGCAGCGGCTTTAACCCACTGAGCCACCCAGGTGCCCCTAAATTTCTTTTCTTATATAATTTTTTACCTTAGAGTTAATATTTTTCATTTTTGTTTTGCTTCATTTGCTAAATGCACATATCACAAATTTATACTGAACTGTAAATTTTTTTTTCAAAATGATCAATTATATCAGCTAATCTATCCTTTTTACTTTTTTCCTTAGAACTACTCCTCCTGAAGCTCTCTGGTCTTCTCCATTGCGGACTGGATGCCCTCCAAGACTGCTGCCCAGCTATTACTCTCAGAGTTTCTTACATCATCATTTTCGGAGTTTATCCTTGCCTCTCTGTTGGACCCTTTTATTCCTTGGATCCCAAATCTTTTTCTTTTTAGTTCTCTCATTTTGTAAAGAACATTCTCTACTACTTTTCTGAGAAAGCACATGTAGGATATTAATTCTTTTATTTCCTGCATGACTAAAATCATCTTTATTTTACCCTCATAACAACAGTTTAGTTGAATATACACTTCTACATTGAAAATAATTCTCCTCACAATTCAAAGACATTGTTCTCCTATATTCCAGCTTCCAAAGCTGAGGCAGAAGAGTCTGATGCTATTTTGATTCCCAGTCCTTTAAAACTTGTTTCTCTTATAGTTAAGTTCTTACTCAGTTCTTGAAAGGTTTTCACACAAGGAAATATGAACAGATGGGTGAAGTTAATATCACCAAAAAAACTATAATAAACCTGTATTGCCATGAATGGCCCAACGGGGTTTTACATAGTCAACCTTCTCTGCGTGAAATACAGCAATGGCTGAGAGCTAGTCACAGGGAAGCCCTGAGGACAACTATTAGCAGAAGCCCTCAAGAGAGAGATCTGGGGAACTGGAGAATACACCACAGAAAGGTAAGTTTAATTCTGCATGATAGAGTTCTCAGTTATTTCAATACACAAAACTGCTAAGGAATTTGATATTGTATGCTATATCACACAGCAGGTCAGTGGGAAATGAACAAATCATTTTTCAGCAGTCAATGCACAATAATGAGTTAGAAATCAGACAGATGCTTTCAAAGGGCTTTCTAAAATTAAGAGAAACTAGAATAACCCAATATTCAGAATGAAAGACATGTCCTCAAGTCTAACCATGTAACCTAGGAAAAGAAATAGGGGATAGAAAGCTATTTCTAGGAAAAAAAAAAAAAGAAAGTGTATAGAAAGAAAACATTCTTGAATATCTGGGTTCTCAGCATCTTAGTATTTCTATTCTCATCCTTTTTCAACTGTATCAACTATAGTTCTTCAGGGCATTACTGGGTCAAATAAAATTTCCCTGAACAAAGGACCTATGATTCCCTATTAAATCATCAGACCCAGTTTATGCACATGATGATTACTAACCTCATCGGAATCCAGAAGGGCTGGAAGTGCTCTGCAGAGAGAAAAACACCAAAATGAACAATGTAAACTCATAAATAGTTCATAAAGGAAAGTAGAATTATGAATGCAATTTAAAGCCTTTTTTATAATTATCTAAGATCTGCATATTAATGGCCATTTCAGGGGAATAAAAGCAAATATAAAAACAGAAGGTTACTGGAAGTGTACAGAAAACAAACAGGTTCTGCGCTGTGAGAGAGCCAATGTTTAATTAAAAATAATCATGGGGGCACCTGGGTGGCTCAGTCGTCAAGCATCTGCCTTTGGCTCAGGTCATGATCCCAGGGTCCTGGGATCAAGTCCTGCATCGAGCTCCTGGCTCAGTGGGAAGCCTGCTTCTCCCTCTCCCACTTCCCCTGCTTGTGCTCCCTCTCTCACCGTCTCTCTCTGTCAAATAAATAAATAAAATCTTAAAAAAAAAGATAAAAAAATTAAAATAAAATAATAAAAATATAGTCATGGGAAAGAACTAAAAAATTCCAAAGAATTATCCCAATGATTTTAGGAAGATGTATAACTAAGTCTTTCTAAGCAGAAATGTCATCTGAACAAACAATTCCAATTACTTTTGGTTTTATATCATTTATAATTTTTATTGAACATCTTTTTAACATTTTTAATATTCCTTAATTTAAATAATTTAATCTATAAGCATTCTCATTAGCATGTTCTTCAGCTCATTCAATTAAATAATAAAAGCAATACTGAAATACGATTCTCATGGTAATGATTCAAAGACTTACACATCTGTCACAGAAGAAGGAACATTCTCCTCTACCCACTTCAAATCATCTTCCTGCTGGGAACATACAAATACCAGCTGTTACTAAAATGCCCCAAATAATACATCCCAAGTAAGGATCTATAGAGGTCTCAAAATTCTTAAATTTAATCTTTTGGGCATTCTGAAGGAGTATACTCATAACAAATGGGACTGCTAATAATTTTAAAAACTATACAATCCAATACTTTAAGAAACCATGTAAGTGAAATATAAAATAATGTCTTTAAATGCTTTCCTCTCAATGGTCTAGTACCTAAGAGTTTGCCTCGTGTAAGTTTTCCTCCTTAAGAGTGAGATTAAACTCTAAAGCCCTTAACGTAGACTGCATATACTATTTTAAAACAGAACAAAAAAACTGCTGAATGAAAAAAATCTTGATCTTTACTACAAAAAACACCTTAGGTTATTAAAAGGGCTATAACTTCCACTAATGAAAACAACTAAATAGAACCATCAGACCAGGGACGCTTGCCTGGGTGGCTCAGTTGGTTATGCGTCTACCTTTGACTCAAGTCATGATCTCAGGATCCTGGAATCGAGTCCCACATTGGGCTCCTTGCTCAGCGGGGAGCATGCTTCTCCCTCTGCCTGCCACTCCCTCTGCTTGTATGTGCACTCTCTAACAGATAAATAAAATCTTAAAAAAAAAAAAAAAAAGAACCATCAGACTAGTCCGGAACCTTTTCAGGACATAGTAGCAAACCATCTAGTTAAAGATTACTAGGTCTTAGAATCACTTGCTGTTTTTATAAATGTAAATGTAATATATATGAAAAGATCTTTTTATAAAGCAAGCTTAGTTAAAGCACAGATTTAAAAAATCATTAAGGCCTGTATATAACTACTTACTGCTTTGTTTACTTTACTATTTCCATTTGGTTCTTGTTTAGTACTTCTCATTTTCATTCCTTCTGTAAAGCGAAAACAAAGTAGATGGGGTTAAGTATATTAGTAGACCAACAATGATTTCAAACATGAATTCATTGTATAATTCAAACTGAATTATACAACGTTTCTCCATCTTTATGCTAGGAAGTTCAAAACCAGATTTTCAGCTCCTCCAGTAAGCAAACAACATTTAATGTGCAATGTTTACTGAATTTACCACAGCTTCACCTGAAAACTTATACCCTTATTTTTGCTGTCCCCTAATTCACCACAGACCAAACTGAGACAAAAGTGTAAAATGGGTGTAAAATAATAAACTATATCCAAGTATCCTGATTTGGCTACTCACAAATCATTATACTTGCTCTACTCTATTTCTAAAACCCAGAAAATAATATTTAAAGCACAAATAAAATTTTATCACTACCAAAGCTTTCTTTTAGCATAGGTTCTTTTTGTTCATCCTCTTCCTCTTCCTCAGACAACGGTGAAAAGGCAAACCTGACCAAACAAAGACAGAACAGAAGGAAAAAACTTAGAAAACTACAAAAAATTGTCCACTAACTAGATTTTACACACTTTACTACTGAAACTGCAATAAGTCATTCATAAAATTATTTCAGTGAAAACAAAATAAATCTTCCCCTTCAGAAAGCTCTTGATTGCCTATACGAGCAAGAGAAGCAGGACAGCATCACATTGATGAGTGTAGGCTCAGCCACATACTACTTGTGACTTGACACAAGTTACTTATTCTCTGTGCCTCAGTATTCTCATCTGAAAATGGGGATAATGAAACATCACTCACAGAGGTGTTCTGAAAAAAGTAAACATTTCAAAAATAATACCTCACACATAGTAAGCATTTATAAACATATATAATCAAACAGAGGGAAGTAAATTCTCATGTGCCTTAAAATCTCAGCCTTTGAATCTGTGGTTAAGAGACAGAAGACCTGACCTTATATGTAAGGTGATTTAAAAATCTGTTTTCCAGTGGGGAGCTGAGAAGATGAAGGCCTCATCATATCTTTCTAACTTTGAACAGATTCAGCAAAGCAGCTGCCAGACAGGCAATTCTGGCAGAGGCAGAGAGAGAGAATCTTTCAAGCAAACTCCCCACTGAGCATGGAGCCCAACATGGGGCTCAATCCCACAGTCCTGAGATCACAACGTAAGCCAAAACCAAGAGTCAGGACACTCAGCTGACAGCCACCCAGGTGCCCCCAAATAGGTAATTCTTACAAAGCGTTAGCTTTGAACTCACTCTGTACTTACTATTGCCTATTACTTTCATTCTACCTTGTTTTTAAAACTCCCTTTCATGAATTTAAAAAAACAAAACAAAACAAAAAACCACCTCTTTAAAAGTTACGAGTAGGTGCACCTGGGTGGCTGTTGGTTAAACACCTGTCTTTGGCTCAGGTTATCCCAGGGTCCTGAGATCAAGTCCCACATCAGGCTCCTTGTCCCTCTGCCTGGTGCTCCCCGCTGCTGCTTGTGCTCTCTCTCTTGCAAATAAATAAATAAAATCTTAAAAAAAGAAAAAAAAACAGCTAGGAATCATAAGGAACACACCCATAACCTATTAAAGAGTAATTAGCAAAAATTAACCATAGATGCCAAAGCTAATGATACTTAAGAAGCACTTAAAGTCAGAGTAAGATAAGGAGGCCCACTCCTACTGCCTCCATTCAATATTATACAGGACGGCCGAGCCAACATAAGAGACTTCTGCTTCTCCCTCTGCCTGCCAACCTCTGCCACCTCCCCCTCGCTTGTGGTCACACTCTCTCACGCTTTCTGACAAATAAATAAAATCTTAAAAAAAAAAAAAAAGAGGGCGCCTGGGTGGCTTAGAGGGTTAAAGCCTCTGCCTTCGGCTTGGGTCGTGATCCCAGGGTCCTGGGATCGAGCCCCACATCGGGCTTTTTGCTCAGCAGGAAGCCTGCTTCTCCCTCTCTCTTTGCCTGCCTCTCTGCCTATTTCTGCCTACTTGTGATTTCTCTATCAAATAAATAAAAATCTTTTAAAAAAGTATTTCAAGGGACGCCTGGGTGGCTCAATTGGTTAAGCGGCTGCCTTCGGCTCAGGTCATGATCCCAGCGTCCTGGGATCGAGTCACACATCGGGCTCCTTGCTCGGCAGGGAGCCTGCTTCTCCCTCTGCCTCTGCTTGCCTCTCTGTCTGCCTGTGCTCGCTCTCTCTCTAACTAATAAATAAATAAAATCTTAAAAAAAAAAAAAAAGTATGTCAAGGGTTCCTGGGTGGCGCTCTGCCTTCAGCTCGGGTTGTGATCTCAGGGTCCTGGGATCAAGTCCCGAATCGGCCTCTCTGCTTGGCGGGGAGCCTGCTTCCTCCTCTCTCTCTCTCTGCCTACTTGTGATCTCTCTCTGTCAAATAGATAAATAAAATCTTAAAAAAAAAAAAGCATTTCAATAAAAGTTATAACTAAAGCACAGGACTAAAATTGGTAGAGCAATAACATATTCAACGATGGAAAAATACATATAATTTCCCTAATTAACCTATTAATTAAATTCCAATTAAAATCAATAAAGGTTTTCCTATAATTAAACAAACAAGCTAAACATTTCATTAAAGAGCAAAACCCAGTAACAATGGATGTTTTTTTAAAAAGAAGACTAAAGGGAGGGCACATACCAAGACTTAACAGTAAACTAAGGTAAGAGAATGTACTTCTGATGCAGGATAAGAGGGGTAGAAAAAAATCAGAGAACACACAGTCAAACAATTCTTGATGAATAAAAGTTCAACTGTGAAATTTTGAAAAAATTATAGAATAATTTCAGAATTCACCTCAAGCCAGGAAAGTTTCTTAAACAAGACACAAAATACACAATACATGAAGGAAAAAACACCAACAAATTTGACTCCATACTTTCAAGATTTTCTACGGTCAAGAACACCATTAAAATGTTCAAAACCAATCAACAACGAGAATAAAATATCTGGAATGCTTAGAACAAAATATTGGTATCTAAAATATATAAGAAATTCCCACAAATCGATACAAACTGAATCAATAAGCTGATAAAAAAACCTCAAAATATAAAAAGCTGATTGACAGGTGAACTAAATGGCCATAAGTACATAAAAGCCATAAAAAGCAATTCAGTCTTAAATGTAACATTTTCAAAATAACAGTGAATATTCTCATGTGCCAGATCTGCAAAAACTGAATAATGGGAATATAGGAGGGAAGAGAGAGCACCTCTTGTACAATTGTCAGTAAATACAATTTGTTTCAGATTGTTTTTAATGCAATCTGACTTTAATACTTTGAAAATTACAAATGTGTATACCCTTCACCCCAACAGTCCCAAGCCTATTTTATTTTTTTTTTTAATTTTTTAAAAAGAACATAAACATATGTATACTAAAAAGACACGATAAGGGTGCCCAAGTGGCTCAGTCAATAGGCATCTGCCTTCAGCTCAGGTCATGATCCTGGGGTCCTGGGATCGAGCCCCACATCGGGCTCCCTGCTCGGCAGTAACCCTTCTTCTCCCTCTCCCATTCCCCCTTGCTTGTGTTCCCTCTCCCGTTGTCGGTCAAATAAATAAATAAAATCTTAAAAAGAAATAAAAATAAATGACTACAAAGAGAGTCTATTTTCATGGGGTAAAAAGATATTACTTATTTTCTAAATCTTTTATTGGTATGTCTAATTATAAAATTAGCCACTCAGTTATGCCGCCTCATCCTTTTCCTTCTTTGGTGATATGGTTGGGTAATATAAGCTCTTAACTAAACACAAAAGGGAGGGCATGCCAAAGACACGGGTGTACACAGAAGAAAGACAGCCAATTCCTAAATAATTGAGATTTGCCAATAGCTTGACAAAGCAAATTCATATATAAATTTTTAATTCCAAAGTCTGTCACATAAGTTTTCATTTTACTCTATTGTTACAAAGTGAGCTGGGTTACTGGCTATAAAAATTATTCTTTCCTTCCTGATGCTAGACAGGTGAGACTTTCATTACAAGTAACACTATCTATCTACTTCCCTTATTTACTCATATACATATATATTATCAGATGTCAGAATTGAGAAATACCTCATACAAATTGGTTCAATTCCCTCCCATTATATGAAGAGGAAACTAGGGCCCAGAGAAGTGGAAAGAGGCACCATGACAAAAATCACAATGCAGATAGGAGAGCTGGGCAGGAACCCAGAAACCCATTCACTGGATTCCAGACCCAGTGAATACTCTTTATATTTTATGACACACCCTGACACTATCACCCATTCAATCACCCCTAAATAGATGACAAGGCCATTCAATGGTTAGCAGTATAAATAAGAAGTGTCAAGAACCTCTGGTTATTCGCAGATGGTCGCCAGAGAACCATGATGACGAAGAGGATCATAGAGAACAGCAACCGCCAGATGGCATCATCCACCCAAAGCTCCCGCCAATCCTACCAAAAGGGGAAGAAGTACATTTTTATACATAATCTTAACTCTTCACAAAACCCTTGGCATAGAACAAGAATCAGTTATTTATTCACTCAACTTACATTTACTAGGGGCCTGCTATGTGGTAGGCAGGGTGCTAAGTGCTGGGACTAAAAAAACGAATGAACACAGTTTCTTCCCTGGTAGTGTTTAATTGTTGCTCAAGAAAAGGCACCAACTGAATGGAGCACTTCATTAAGACTTCATTATATCTCTGAGAATCTTTAGGGAAAGGTTTTTATACAAGGTAAGAGAAAGTAACATTATGGTTTTTTTTTTTAAGAGTTTCATTTTTGTTTATTTATTTTTAAAAGCTTAGCTCTAGCTTCCTAAGAAATGTTACTGGCCAGTCTCTGTGCTCAACTTTTAAGTACATGGCTTCTGCTCAGATTAGCATTATTCATACACACTTAATGTTTAGGACTCTGGATTTCTTGTTAATAATTTTTAGTTAAGGCCAAGACTGGATTATGAAAAACTGTGATATCATGTATAATGTTCTCTCCCACTATTGGGATATAGAGTCAGTCCTTTCTCCCACCATCTGCCAAAAAACCCACAAAACAAACCTACCATACCAAGCACTGTGATAATACAGAATATTTTTAGGAGGAGGAAAGCATTCTAACCCTCAGAGTGGAGACCTAGCCCTAATCTTTTAAAAGCTTGAACCTTACCACCATCATTAACATCACTGTGTATTTTTTAAAACACTATTCATAAATGCATGTGTTTACAACTCACCGACTGACAAGTCACTATCCTGAACTTCATGGTTGTCCAGATGATAAACACAATAGATGCTAACAGGAAATGAAAAACATGGTCAGAGTATGAATGTTAGTTTTTATCCTCAATTACATTCTCTGATTCTCATCAAGTGGAATCCCACACATCCCTAACTCCCAATACATCACAATCATTTTTTCTCACTTATTGTAACACATTTATTCAACACAAACTTACTTAACAACTGCTATAAGCAAAGTGCACAATGTGTACCCTTGTCAACCCTTTCTATACTTAAAGAATAGTTTTACTTATTGTCTCACTACTTTAGCAACCCTCAGAAATGGGAAAGAAGGTATGAGAAACATGGCTTTTTCCAGCATTATCAACAATATGATTGTTTTCCCTTTCCTCTTTAGTATAACATTAATTTTTCTTTGCCTGGTCAGATGGAAAAAGGTTGATAAAATGACTGTGAGACAAACAGAATCATTGGTTCCAATCATAGGCCAGACCCCTCTATTCCTGGTACACAAGCCAAAAAAGGCAGGCAAATTACCCCATGTGGGCTACAGTCTATCCTAATGTATGTGCATAACGTATATGTTATGCATGTTTAATGACATATGTAAAGGCAATATAACAGCAATGTACACTGATCTAAAATCTATATAAAATTCTTTATTTTAATAAAACCAAATAAGCAAATATTAATGTCTTCTAAAAGAAATCTAAATGCTATATGACACTAATGCTAATTTGCCTCAAAAAAAGAAGAAAGTCTCAGAAAAAGAATGGAGACAGGAGAGGGATATACCAAGAGTTAAAATTATATGTAAATGATTTTCAGTTATTAAAATAAGTGTTAATTAAAAAAAGTTTCAAACTTTTTAGAACCAAAGACCCCTCTGAGAATGGGACAAAAGTGAAAGACCCCTTCCCTAAGTGAAACACACAAAACTTTTTATGTAATTTTAGAAAGCCCATCCATGGCCTCTCAGGTTAAGAATCTTAGTTCTAAAGGAAATGCATTTAAATAGCAGGAAGCAAGTCCCGACTTACCTGCCACTGCCAAGATAAGCGTGTTGGTAAAATGTCGGTACAAAGAGAGTTTTACAATGTTCCTCCGAAGTTTTAACAGCTTCATTGTTTGAGTCAAGCTAATAAATATGTGTTTGCAGGTCAAGGAAATCAACATTCAGAAAAAACAATAAGCTAGTAAATTAATCCTCACATTTCTTTAAGGATCTGGGGTCATACTGACTGAGCCATGGATGCCAGGCCTTAACAGCTCTCATGCTCAACTTTATAAGCACTCCAAACCCACCATTAGTTAGAAAGTCTTCATTTTCAATGAGACTTAAAGAGAAGACAGAACCAGGATAAAATGAGAATGCAAAAGATAAGAAAAAATAAGAGAAGAAAAATATAAAGAAGAAATAAAGGTAGTAAACTTTCTAGAGAAACAAAGTAAAAGAAGCAAACGGAAGAAAAATGAAATAAAAACGAGTAAGAGGCAAAGCAACAGGAGTTATCGTCATCTCCTTTCTTCTTGTGAGGTAATGGTGTCCTAGCTAATCCAGTCTAGAGTCTAACATTCTTGCCTACAACCTTCCAGAGTTCTATACTCAGTCCCATTGTGTCATGCTAAGCAAACTGCCATCATGAACTATTCTGAATTACCATACAATTACAATTGGCTGAGATCCACAGGCAGTTAGGCTCAAAAGCAACAACTCTCTATTTTCAAGTCATTATCTCAAGTATAAGTTGCTGCACAAAGATAGGGGAGAGCTAATGACTACTATACGCAATTATCTGCTCTTATGTTCAACTTTCAGAATGAGGAGAAGATATGAAAGCAAGTAAACTGAAGCTCACACCTGCCTTTCAACAGAGCCCTCACTGCTACCTAATTATTGGGTCATCTTCTTGTACGGTCTAGCCCCTCTCCTCATTCCTCTCAATATGCATAGTAGAGGTTCACAAAGATACTGACCTAGAAAAGCTTTGGCCATTTGGATGCAGGACATTTCAATTTCAAATATTTTTGATATGTGAAAATCCCCTCAAATTCACAAAATCACAATTTTATTTACACTCAGCCTTTCATAATAGTCCCAGTCCATCAGGACAATAATATTGCACAACTGTACCTAGGACCAAATGACATTTAAAAAACAAAATAAATTTTTAAAAATCCCCAAAAGATCAAACTCCAAAAACCTGAGTCCTTCATCCAACAGGCCAAGTCCCTAATAAACAAATGTTTACTCTTGAAAAGCAGGAAGAAAAGATTATTCAAATAGAAGCTTGTTTGTTACCTGCTGGTTGACTTTTCCTATAAATGAAGCAGGATTTATTTCAAAGAGTGACATCTTCAAATAATCCCAAGTCAGCTTTTGAATGAGGGTATAGAACACTTACTATGTTGGGGTAAAATCTGCTAAATCTACTTAGAATTTTAAGAGAGTCAAACAACCTCATACAGTTCCTGAAACCATATTTTAAGAATCAAAATATTTACATAATTTTCAAAGCATTTAATAATTGCCAAGGCTGAAAGAAAGAGAAGGACCACAGCAGCCAGTGATTCTAACACAAAGTGAGATACACAAGTAAATACAAAATCGAAGTGAAATGCTCATTTAAAGAAAAGGCCAAAAGCTTTTTATCTTGTTCTCAGGCTGCAGTGACCAACTCTTGATGAAATTTTTTAAAATTAAAAACAAAATAACTGCTTACCTGAGCCCCCAGGTTATTAGACTGAAAATACCCTATTCCCCAAAGTAAGAAGTAATCAACAAAACTGGCAAAAACCATTTGCAGAAAGATCAATGGAAACCCAACTCCGAGGGGAGAAAATTGACTGCCATCAAACAAGCCAATGAGAAGGATATCCACCAGCACAGGGCAGTGTCTAGGAAAGCCAAGGGGATAAAGGCCAAGGAAGCAAGATCAGTCTGGGCCTGCAGACAAAGAAAAAAAGGTGGTGAAAAAAAGATGTCTAGAGAGCACAGGGAAGAAACCAGCAAATGACTCTGCATTTACATAATCATCTAGAATGATTTTGCATTCGAACTGAAAGAAAATAAGGAATAATACTTTGTGCCTATATCATTCTTCCTTTCTGACAAATAATCACACAGAATACACAGCTATAAGCATTTCATACAAACTGTTGATCACAATCTCAATACAATAAAACGTGCTACTAACTAACATAAGGCAACCACCACAGAGCTCCTAGCAC
>ML103968.1:33625-47545 GCA_003697995.1 Taxidea taxus jeffersonii
TAGCATTAATACATAGTTGTAATTTCCAGAACTGTAATATAATATAATTCTACAAATAAGAGCACATCTCAAAATAAGATGTCAAGCAAATATCTGTCCCCAAAACTATGCTGCCTGATTCATGAGTTTATATATATAAGGTGCTATTTATATAACTCTGATTACCCAAACATCAGGGCATTACTGAAAGGATATCCATAAAATAATACAGGCATCAATTGCTGAGAGGGCCAGGTTTACTATCAGAGCCAATGAGTAAGAAAAATACTACAGCAGCAGAAAGAAAATGAAATTGACAGGGTTAAAGCTGCTAAAAGCTGAAGGAAATTACATATAGGACAGTGTGATCTGAAAAACAATATGTATCCATAAAATGTTTTATTTAAGGGGCAATTTATTACAAAATTGACTGAGCTCAGTAAGTCAAGTTTACAGCATTTCCCACCTTGAATCTAATGGGTTATTGCTGAGAGTGATTTTTAAATAAATAACTACTGGAATGACCATTCACATTAATCCAGCTCTGACAAAATTTATCATTTATATTTAGTACTTGGTTTCCCTCCCTGACAAAGGGAATGATTTTATAATTCTCAAAAATAAAGTGAAACAATTAGTTGCATTTAGAAAAGCCTTTGAAACTCAAGTACTAGTTAAGCAAAGAGCACTATCACTTTAAAACAAAAAATATAGGGTGCCTGGGGGGCGGTCAGTTGAGCATCTGACTCTTGATTTGGACTCAGGTCCTCATCTCAGCATCATGAGATGGAGTCCTTCATCAGATTCTAAGCTCGCTGGAGTCTGCATGGGATTCTCTCTCCCTCTTCCTCTGCCCCTCCCCAACAAGCATGCACACATGCTATCTCTCTCAAATAAATAAATCTTTTTAAAAAGTGTATTATTAAGCAAGATTATAATCTTTGCCACTTATACAAGAATGAGAGCCCACTGTCTGGGAGGAGGAAATGAATAAATAGCAATTTGTGGACAGGTGGGAAAGCATTCATTCCTGGTCACTCATTAAACTTATAAAGTTCTAATAGATTAAAAAGAAAATTTGAACTATATATACATTTTGAAAATCAGTGTTAAAATGATTTAGAAGAAATAGTAAAGAAGTGCACAGACTTTTCCAATTCACTCTCTCAAGACAAAAACAATGTTATCTGAACTGATCATAAATACTTAGATTAAACAGTACTGACCCCAGTAACTCTGAGGACCCCTTCCATGCCAGAGAACAAAAGATAGAGGGCTCCTGCTACCACAACTTTGTGAAGAGTGACTCCAAGGCGAGGCCTAAACAGGAAGCAAAGAAAGAGCTGAGCATCAATGCCACAAACTCCAAAATAAGTTAACAGCAATTCATTTAATTAAAATATAGGTCAATAACTTAACAGAGGTAAGTCAGACATATTTGATCCACATAAGAAAAAAAAACTCAGAAGAACATATGGTCTTAAACCAAGTTAATAAATACTAGGACTTTAGATCTGGTCCCTAGTTACTGTATCAAAAAACAAAACCAAAAACAAACTCTTTATAAGAGACTTCTAAAACATTCAACAGTATAATGAACCCCTCTATGGCCAACATCCAGTCCCAATAACCACTAAGTTATAGTCAATTGTGCCTCATGCAAACCCCATCCACTTCCTATCCTCCCATACTATCTTTAAGTAAACCCTAGATAGTGTATCCTTAATTTGTATATATTTCAGCATGTGTTTTTAACCAATAAGGACTTTTTAAAAACATAAACACAATACCATTATCAAATCTAAAAGTTTTGATATAAGCAAATATCCTATTGCAACCCATTAGATGAACTGTACATTTATAAGCTCGGAACCCAACAAAATACGAAGTCTTTCAAGCAGCTTCTCCTTCAAGATGTCATTAAATCAAAATCTGCATTTTTAACAAGATCTCTAAGTGATTCATTACTGCACTGTAAGTCTGAAATGCACTCCCTTAAATCATGTCTACCTAAGTCTAAGTAATATTTGTCCTTGTATTTTTTTGTTATATGCTAGCAAAGCTCCATATGGACAAGGATTTTTCTCCCCACTGGTGTATTTTTGAAACCTAGGCCCTGGCATATAGGAGGCACTCAAATATTTGTTAAATGAATTAAATAATTTTAAAAATGAAAGCCACCCCAATCCCCTAACCCCACTGAGAACAAAACTCCTTTCAATGAGTAAGTTTAAAAAGTTAAAACCCATTTTTTTTCAATCCCACTTAAAGCAAGACTCCTTGAAATAACTCTCTGTACCTGGCTAGTTCCAATTTCTCTGCTCCTATTCTCTCTTGAACTCACTCCAGTGAAGCCTTTATCCTAGCACTTCCCTAAACCATCTTATTAAGGTCACTTATATCTTCCATGTAGTTCAACCCAATGGTCATCATTTAACCCTCTTGACACAATCACTCCCTCTGTGAAATCCTTCAGGTTTGCCTCTCACCACAATGTACTTTCTCAAATTCCTCTAATTCTATTTCAACTCACTGAATTCTAAATAACTGAAAATGTTCAAGGGCTCCATCCTTTGATCTCTTGTCTACATACACTTACTTCCTCAGTGAGTGCATCTCATTCTCATGGCTTTAGGTAAACATATATATCCTGATGACTCCCAAATTCGTATCTCTACCCCACTCTCTATTTCCTCATTTGGTTATCTAACTGAACTCTTAATTTTGCCTCTACTCTAAACTTATTTCACCTAAGATTCTCCTTAACTTATAAATTCCATCCTTTCGTTGCTCAGACCAAAATAGTTGGCATCATCCTTGATTCCTTTTCTTGTTCACATCACACAGTTGATATACCAGAAAATTCCATTGGCTCTACCTTCAAAATATATACAGAATCTGACCACATCTTAGCACCTCTTCCTCTAGGTATACATATGGTCCCCACACCAGCTTCAGATCTCTGCGTAAATGTCACTAAGTGAAGACTTCCTTGGCAACCCTATTTACAACTACAAGCTTCATTTCTTACCAAGCACTCTCTACACCCTTCCCCTGCTTTATCTGCTCCATAGCACTTACCACTGACATATTAGATATTTACTTACTTATCTGTATCTTTGTCCCCTCCCTCCACAAATGTAAACTCCCCCCCGGGTCTTTTGTTTACTTGCTGTGTCCTCAGCACCTAGAATAATATCTAGTATACAGAAGGCACTCAATAAAATTTTTGAAAAATAAATTATTTTCAGACTTTTTTCAGACTGAGTGACATTCTCATAAAAAAATTGATTTCAAAACATTTTGGAAGGTTATAAGTCACTCTAAGTTCACCCTAAAAATTTGGTGTTTTAACGTCACTCACTACATTGCTGATTTTCCTACAAATGCTCGAGTTCTCAGAAGTGAAATGAAACACTTAACATTTTTTAGATACCTGTCTTACTGCAAACTATTTCTTATATCAATTCTTTCAGAATTACAACAGGAACCTACAATACTGTTTCAATTTAATCAGAGTTTTAATATGTCCTTCCATATAAAAAGCCCATACTTACTTAACTATGCCATACCCCAGGCTGACTATAATGACCAGGGTTCGAGCCAGCGAGCGTTTAACTGCTGAAAGCAGCTCTGCAAGGATCAGGGCACCTTGAACTATGAGAAAGAAAGAAAAGAGTGCTATAATCTAAGTTTGGGAAAAGGTGTAACTCTAGAACCAGAAGGTGGATCTAGATAACTAATGCTCTTCAGAATAAGCATTGGGATTAGTCCTGTTCAAAGAAAATACCTCCCCTGCAATTCTTGTAAGCACACAAGCTGATTTCACTTACCTTACTCATGTGAATAGCAGTTTGGGTGTGCTTGAATCACCCTTCCTCCCTAACCCCATTTCACTAAAACCTCAGCAAAATACCTCACCTACATGGACAGTTTATAACACCTACAGAACTTTTCTCCCATTTTTAAAAACTGGGGAATACAGATTGAAAAAATACATATACACTGAAAAGCACAAAACACAAACACACACAGTTTTCAAATTATTTTCACATCTACTACTTTCAAGCCTTTTCATAGATAGGGAAAGCTCTAATTAGTAATCTTACAACAATCATTCAAAATCAAATGGTCTGATGAGAGAGAACCAAAGCTATCACAAAAAACTTCAGCAAAATAATTTGTCATTAGCTGTTTACTTCAATGAACCATAAGCACCCTCCTATTTTCTTGGTATTACTGTGCTTAACCAATTCTTAGAGGCACTTCTCCCTCATATTTTAAAATCTCTGAAATCAAAGTAGGTCAATGGCATCTCACTACTAAGTTGGCATATTTATTTCTCTCCTTAAATGTATAATATAATAATGGTACCTTAAAAATCAATGGCAATTGAGATTCAGTGATGGTGATAATCTTATCCAAAATGGCCACTGGTGCTGTAACTTGTGTGAATCTATTTCAGTACAACTCACTCTTAAATCACTGAGCCCGTAAGTTATGAGATTAAAAACAAAAGTTATGATCACAGTGATCATGCTTAAGTTATTCTAATAATTAAGAAACTGAAAAGTTAAACCCACTTAACGACTGCTGACATGAGGAAAACTCACGTCTTACCTGCCGATCACTCACAAGACAGGCGAACGCTTTTTGGTTACATACCTGATTCGCCTTTATATCGGATGTTCTGAAATTCTGCATAGAAAACAGCTTTCTCAAGCATTCCCAGGAAGATGACAGCACCAATCCAAAACTGGATTCTCAGGAGATCTCTCCAATAGCAGGCAGACCATGCCAGCCACAGAACACCAAACAGGACATATACAATACACATCACCATGAAAAACTGTCATCCAAATGGGTAAGAAATAAAAAGGAGGATTAGGGCCAAGAGCCAATTTAGAATACACAGTCCTAAACTATATAAAAAATATATATATTCTACTTCCTACTTTAAGAGTAATTATTTCATTTCTTTGAAGTTCAATACTAACACAAAAAATTATCTCCTCTTGCACAGAGAGAAACTACCTCAGGACCAATCATCAAGAGTAACCGTTCTTCTGCATTAAAAGTGCCTTTTCAGCTCACAGTCTAAAAGCACATAAATGAAGAGAACACTAAAGAGGAAAAAAGACATGGCAGGGTGAAGATACATCTGAAGGCAAAGAAACACAATGTGGGAAAACTATGAAAGGGAAAAGAAGAAAGAAATGAACAAAGGAAATCTGAAAACAGTGAGGCTATTCCAATAGACACAAACATACACACGATGAAGTGTCATCATTTAGTTACTTTAAATGCAACCAGAAACTACAGGGAGGTAAGAAGTGCCCCACTTTGAATTTCTAGAAAGAATGTGAGATCTGAAATTATCTTTGAGGTACTTTCCAATTCTGAAATTCCACAAGTCACCAACTCTTCATTCTACAGATGAGAAGAGGCAGAGTGATCTACTGACACTCTCAAGGTCATATTTTAAACTTTTTTTTTTTTTAAATTTATTTATTTGACAGACAGAGATCACAAGCAGGCAGAGAGAGGCAGGCAGAGAGAGAGGAGGAAGCAGGCCTTCAAGGTCATATTTTAGTAAGAAGTACAGAACTACAAAGCAGTGTTTTCTGAATCGTTCAGGAACAATTCTTGAAAGAGTAATATTGACATAAAACATGAACAATCTTTCAAGTTAAACTCATGCAATGTTATGGTTAAGAATATAAGTTCACTTACAATCATCAAAGGATATTCTTCAAGCGTGAGGTATTCATAGGGACCCTTCACTTCAACAGTCACTGCCAAAAACACAGTCCTCGAAATTAATGTTAAGGATGCAGAAAATAAACAAAAACATTGCATAAGATTTGTCTGGTGAAATTAATGAAAATTCTACTGGGTTATTTACTTTTAACCATTTTAATTCTGGTGAATATTACATTTATATAGCACTCTAAAATTCCTGAGGTGTTCTCATGATTCATGCTGTGTCCCAGACAGACCTCCATACTCCTGCTCCTGACAGTATATTAAGTGGAAAAATCCTTTGTTCCCAGACACACATCCTGTAAAGACTAGATTTAAGTTGGGGTGCCTGGATGGCTCAGTGGGTTAAAGCCTCTGCCTTCATCTCAGGTCATGATCTCAGGGTCCTGGGATCAAGCCCCGCATCAGGCTCTCTGCTCAGTGGGGAACCTGCCTCCCCCTCTCTCTGCCTGCCTCTCTGCCTACTTGTGATCTCTCTCTCTTTGTGTCAAATAAACAAATAGTATCTTTTTTAAAAAAAAGACTAGATTTAAATTATTTCTTCCATAAACCCCAACTGGAACCACAGCCCGGCTCCTCTAAATTCCAAACATATTTTATATGTACTTTTTCTTACATGCTTTGAAAAGTACAGGATTTCATTCATTCTGCTATTCTTTGTCTTCTATCTATCCTTACCTATATTCTCCGATTTATTACTTTTACCTACATCAATTTTATGAGACTTTGCTACATTAATGTATAGTTCTCATAAAATACTTAACAATAACAACAAACTGGTTAATTTTTACAAAGTATTTAATAACAAGAATCTGAAAGACAGATCTGCCTTACTGAAGCAAAACTACAACTTTTAAAATTGTAATTGATAAAACTATCTTAAGTATGATTGATAAATACTTATGTGAGAAGTGTTGGTCTGTGACAACAGACTAACAAATGCCTAATCAACAAAAATTTCCTAGTTTTTACCAAGCAAAAGGAACATGCCATTATTAAAAGTAAACCAAAGGGATGCCTGGGTGGCTCAGTGGGTTAAAGCCTCTGCCTTCAGCTCAGGTCATGATCCCAGGGTCCTGGAATTGAGCCCCACATCGGGCTCTCTGCTCAGCGGGGAGCCTGCTTCCCCCTCTGCTTGCCTCTCTGCCTACTTGTGATCTCTGTCAAATAAATGAATAAAATCTTTAAAAAGAAATAAAAGTAAACTAAAAAAAGAAAGAAAGTAAACCCAATCTAACATTCATATGAACAAAAGGAGCACCCCATAATAGCAATCATAAAAATTTTAAGCTTCATAAATTCATAAATCTTAAGCAATCATAAAAATTTTAGGTTATTAAACCTATACCTTTGTAATAAAACAAAACAAAATAATTAGTAAATATTTATTATATCCTTTGCTTACTCTACGCCAAGGGTCAGCAAAATACAGCACATGGGCAAATGTGGTCACCCACTTTTATAAAGTTTCACTGGAAAACAGCCACATCCATTCACTTACATGTTATCTATGGTTGCAAATTCACACAACAATGGTAGAGCTGGGTGGCTGTAGTAGAGAGAACATTTACTATCTGGCTCTTTAAGAAAATTTGGCTAGATTTTTCTACAAATACCCTGTGAGAAAGAATCTAGAGGATTAAGCGAAAGAAGAAATGGCTAGTTCTCAGGGACTGCTGACATTCAGGCCACAGAATTCTCCCAGAAGTAATGGGGATGCCTGAACCACACTCAGGGATGTGATGTTAGAAAACTATGGAAACCCCCTCTTCTTGGGTCTCACTGTGTCAAAGCCAGACCTGATCATATTTTTGAATCAAGAGAAGCAGTCTGGGATGTGAAAAGAAAGGAGACAGAAGCCTTCCATCCAGAGGGACATCTACTATCCAAGATTATCAAGTTCTTAGATCTCTCTAGGGATTCTGCTTCAGCTTGTGATGGTCCACAGTGAGGGCCAGGAGACTCTCCTTGGAGTGGGAGGGCCTACATAATCTGAGAGCTTCTCCGCTGCTGTAAGGACCCTGGGGAAATCTCCCTATTTCTGAGAAACTCTATGCTAAACACTTCATAAATTCTGTTTTTCATCATGGGAGAAGTAGGTCAGGGCAGTTGCATGCACACTTGGGTTTGTGCAGAAATTCCTGGAACACTGGAGACAGATTTCTAACATTTTCTGGTTTATGTTTTCCAATGTCATGGAGGCTTTAATCGTAATCTTTTAAAATTGAGACTCCATAACTTCATCAGATAACAAAGCACCTCCCTAAAATGAGAAAATGTATGGTTTTATTTCCCTTCAAAAGTTTTTTTTTTCATATTAGCTAATACAGAAATTTCCACTTTCTGTATTCCATTCCTCAATGGTGAAATAATGTAATGTCCCTGTTTCTTAGAACTCCTACATAAATAATGCTATTGGGGAACTAACACATTTAGAACTCAGAACTTGTAGCCTTTATTAATAAAGTCTCAGTCATTACCTAACTCAAAAAAATATTGGCTAAAAAAAAAAGAAAGAAAGAAAATTTGGCTAACACTTGCTCTATGCCAAAATATAAAATACATTTACTAAGCACTTACTATGTGACATGCAATAGAGAAAACAGAAGAGATGAAAAGATGAATAAGATGTTTTCCACCAGCCAGTAGAAAACCAGCTAGAAGGGAGAGAAAGTAGGAAAGCAAGACAGAGAACCCCCCAACATGTGCTTTCTCTCTCGTGCTTGCTCACTCTCAAACAAATAAAATCTTTAAAAATAAATAAAAATGAAGTACCTTCTTATCTTCAAACAATGGATGGATAAAACAAAACAAGGACATAAGTTAAAAACAAGATATATACCTCCAAATATCAAAACTGAACAGAAACTCAGAACAGTGTATGACGCTGAAGCTATGGTCATTTTGACTCTGGGCCTGAAAAGCAAGCTATGGTAGTTGGGAGTGTAGTTCCTATGGGATCACCAAAATTAGTAGGATTCTAAGGAAAACCAGGAGCAGAGCCAGATTTGATACATGAAGAGGCTAAAGTGGAATGGAACAGGGCTTCTTTTCCATCCTTTTCCAAAAAAGAAGGTTGAAAGTAAATGCTGGGAACTGCTACTTTAGACTATTACTCTTTAGAAAGCTATGGGCCTAGAAATACAGGATACCCCTACATCTTGGGTCCAGAAACTATGTAGTGCCACCCATTGGTTTACCTAGAACTGCTATATCCCATATAACTATAGAGCATAAGACCCATTTCTGGTTTGGGAATTAAAAGCATTCAACACAACAATCTACAAAAAACAAATATTTTAAATTGAGTCAAACAAAAGAAATAATGAAATAGAAAAGAAAGACACAGTTGGGAAAACTAACAAAAGATGGCTTGCTGGGATAAAAATATAGTAAAATACAATTCTACAAAGATTTTTTAAAAAGTTAAAAGCGAAGATAAATGCAGTAAGAATAAAAAAAGCTACAGATACAGATTTTTTGATAAAGAAATACTACTCATAACTTTATGCCAATAAAATCGGAAATCTTGAATGATATGGACAATTTCTCAAAAACAAAAAAACATTGATTCAAATAAAAACAGAGTAACTAAAAAAAGAATTACTATTAAAAAAAAAATTAATCAGTCATTTAAAATCTACATAGGGGAGGAAAAAAAGAACATCAGGCCAAAACACTATTGTAAGCTCTACGAAACATTCAAAAAATGGATAATCCTACCCATACAAAAACTACTCTACAGAATTTTATAATAGGGGATATTCTCCAATTCATTGTATAAGACTAGTATAACCTGGATGCCAAAATCCATAGATGACAGTATGTGAAAAGAAAATTATAGGCCAACCTTATTATGAGCAAAACTTCCAAATAAAAATTGTATAAAACAGAAGTCAGCTATGTGTATATATGTGTGTAAGTGTGTGTATATCAAGACCAAATACTGGCAACTCAGAAATTCAAGGATGGGTTTTTCCTTTTTTTTTTTTTTTTTTTAAGATTTTATTTATTTGAGAGAAAGAGAGGGAACATAGGGGAAAAGGGGCAGAGGGAGGAGAAGCAGTCCCTGCTGAGCAGGGAATCCAACACTGGGCTTGATGCCAGGGACGTGGGCTGAAGCAGACACTTAACCGAATGACCCACTCAGGTGCCCCCAAGAATGGTTTAACATTAGAAAAATCGGTTAATATAATGCAACACATTAACAGATTAAAAATGGGGGAATCTACATGATCATTTTAATCAATACAATCAAAGCATTTGATAAAACTGAGCACTCATTCTCCATAATAAAAAAAAGGCATAAAAATACACTTAGTAACTGAGGGGGAAAAAAAAACATCCTTAACCAAACACAGAATATTCTGAAAAGTCCACAGTGAACACAATTAATGGTGAAATGCACTAAGGGTGCCAATGAAGTCAGGAGCAAGATAAGGATGGTCATCATCATTGTTTCATTCAATATTCTACTCAAGAAAGGAGGGGAGGGAAGAAAACTGCAAATGAGGAAGAAACATAAAATAGAAACTAAAGAAAATAAGACTAGTTAGTTAAGTGACCACAAAATTCCAAGTAAGAGATGATGACTCCAGGAACTGGGTAAGAATAGAAAGGAGAACACTAAGAAAAACTGAGACACTAAAAACTTAACAAAGTCAATCAAATTCAAAACTGTCCAAGTTTTAACTTTGTAACCAAGTTCTGACAATACTGAGAACCAAGTTCTGACAATACAAGTTGAGAATACTGAGAACAAATACCAATTAAGAATCTTTTTTTTTTTAAAGATTTTATTTATTTATTTGTTAGAGAGAGAGAGAGAGCGAGCGAGCACAGGCAGACAGAGAGGCAGGCAGAGGCAGAGGGAGAAGCAGGCTCCCTGCCGAGCAAGGAGCCCGATGTGGGACTCGATCCCAGGATGCCGGGATCATGACCTGAGCAGAAGGCAGCCGCTTAACCAACTGAGCCACCCAGGCGTCCCACCAATTAAGAATCTTAAAAGCAGGAGGAACAAATGAAGGAAAATGAAATCTGGTATCTATAATACATAACAAGAAAGCATAAGTGAAGTGCCTGAAACTATGTCTGGTACACAACACACTTCTTTTTTTTTTTAAAGATTTATTCATTTGCTAGACACAGAGAGAGAACACAAGCAGGGGAAGCAGCAGAAAGAAGAGGGGGAAGGAGGCTCCCCACTAAGCAGGAAGCCCCACCAGGAGCTTGATCCCAGGACCCTTAAAGGACTAAGCTACCCTCACAACAAACATTCTTAATTATTCCCTCCCTTAAAGCAATTTTACACTACTGATCATGCATGAAACAACTAGGTAATATGAATGGTACAAACGAACAAAATGTACTTACTGGTAAAAAGATTACTGAGTGAATTTTCTTTAGAGGATTCCTTTGAGGATGAAATGCCAATATGTACAATAAAAATGTATGGTGCATCTTGCCAAGTTTTCAGTGGATCATGCATTGCCTGGAAAAAAAAAAGACATCAAATCTACAAGTCTTAAGAACTAAGAACATGTGCCAATACGAAAATCTTCTTCCAGAATGTGCCTAGAAACATAGCTGAGTTCTTCACTTTCATTCATTAAAACAGCAGGTACAACAGAACAAAAAGGCCTATAGTGCACAAAGTACGTCAGACTATAAATTACTGTAAGACAGGACATTTTAGAACTTGTTATACACAAAAATCATGTATTTAGCCTATTTTTTTACAAGGAAAACCTCAGCTAAAAATCACTAATTGAATGTTTCATTAAGCCATGCTAGGATACTTGGTTATATTTTACACAGATAAAGTAAGGAGATTTAAATCACCTCAAAACAAAAAACACCCATGACGTTGACAGTGAATTATATATTAAACACGAACTCCTGAATTTAATTTCCTTTGTTCAATGTCCTTCTCAAGACTACCAGAATTTCTACTGAAAAGGACTCACATTTTTATCAAAAATTTAATCATGGCTAGTCTATGTGGAGTCACTGTCCGTCAAAGTAAAGGAAGTGGAGGTAAGAGCCTCCATGTATACAGAACTAGTTACTTGGGAAGAATCTGTTCCAAGACCAGTTTATTCATAGCCCAAGCAAAAGGCTTTCAAAGGATTTGTTGTCATACTTACTAGTGGACTATGGACCCTCACAAACACAATACTAAAACACAAAGTTAAAGGAGATAAAGACAGAAAATTATTGGCTTCTTCCTTGTGTGAAAGGAGGTATCACTACTTAGACTTAAAATTTATTATCTTCTGGTCTTAAAATTAAAAGAAATTTTTACTCAGACACCTCTGGGTAAGTGTCATCAATCTATGAAACCCCTCAAAGTGGATAACAGAGTTTACATATTTATGTGTTTTCCTATGGAGCCACAGGTCTTCTCAAATGTTCAAATTATCCTACTACCCAAGAAAAGGCCAAAACAAGAGTTCAAAAATTATCTTCCATGCACAAATCACAAGTGTCAAAGTAGATTAAGTGATTCTACAGCTATAATACATTTACTAGGTTATCTTAGTAACTTAAGAACATAAATGCCATGCTGAATCCAATATTGTTTTATCTCCGCCTGAAGGTCTCTTTCTGACAAAATGAAGGAGTTATTTATGAGAAAAATTTAAAGCTTCAAAGTTACAGGTATATCATGTCCTTTATCCATAATTAACTGAATCTTCCCTGAACTTATGTGTGCATTAACCAATAAAACTTAGTTTGGTGTAATAAGCTGCTCTGGTATTAATTCTATAGACCTTAAAACTGCCTCTTACAAATTTCAGAAGGGACTCATTAATTTTCATATTTCAGGATTTAACAAAGTTTCCATCTAACTCTGGGATACATATTTTGAGCCTGTATAAATAACCATATGCCAAGTTCTGACTTTGTAACCAGGGTTTGACAAGTCTAAAGTCTAGTTCAGAATACTGAGAACATAATACCAATTAAGAATCTTAAAAGGGGGACGCCTGTGTGGCTCAGTTGGTTAAGCCACTGCCTTCAGCTCAGGTCATGATCCCAGCATCCTGGGATCGAGTCCCGCATCGGGGTCCTTGCTTGGCAGGGAGCCTGCTTCTCCCTCTGCCTCTGCCTGCCACTCTGTCTGCCTGTGCTCACTCTCTCTGACAAATAAATAAATAAAATCTTTACAAAAAAAAAAAAGAATCTTAAAAGGGGTGCCTGGGTGGCTCAGTGGGTTAAAGCGTCTGCCTTTGGCTCAGGTCATGATCCCAGGGTCCTGGGATCGAGCCCCACAATGGGCTCTTTGCTCAGCAGGAAGCCTGCTTCTCCCTCTTTCTCTGCCTACCTCTGCCTACTTGTGATCTCTGTCAAATAAATAAATAAAATATTTTTTTTAAAAAAGTCTTAAAAGAGGGGTGCCTGGGTGGCTCAGTTGCTAAGCGTCTGCGTTCGGCTCCTGTCATGATCTCAGGGTCCTGGGATAGAGCCCCACATCGGGCTGCCTGCTCAGCAGGGAGCTTGCTTCTCCCTCTCCCACTCCCCTTGCTTGTGTTCCCTCTCTCACCATGTCTCTCTCTGTCAAATAAAGAAAAAAACTCTTAAAAAAAAAAAAGAATCTTAAAAGATATGCCAAGCACTCTGTCACAGGTTTAACATTTATTATAGTCCTTAATCCTCACAACAGCCACATATGATAGGTACTACTATTAGCTCCCTCTTAACTGTCCTTTAAGAAGTGAATGGATAAAATAAACTGTGATACATTCAAGTAATGGAATATTATTTAGCACTAAAAAGAAATGAATTATCAAGCCATGAGCATGCATGGAGAAACCTTAAACTCATAATACTAAGTGAAAGAAGCCAATTTGAAAAGGCTATATCTATCACACAATTTCAACTATAAAACATTCTGGAAAATTCAAAACTATGGAGACAGTAAAACAAAACAACAACAGAAAACAATCAGGGTGCCTGGGTGGCTCAGTCAGTTAAGCATCTGACTCTCGATTTCCGCTCAGGTCATGATCTCAGGGTATGAGACTGAGCCCACACTCAGCAGGGAGTTTGCTTGACATTCTCTCATCCTTTCTCTCTGCACAATCCTCCCAAATAAATAAATCTTTAAAGAAAAAAAAAATCAATGACTGCCAGGGGTTTGAAGGGAGGGAGAGATGACTAGGTGGAGGGAGCACT
>ML103969.1:0-33020 GCA_003697995.1 Taxidea taxus jeffersonii
TCGGCAGCCCCAGATACGGCCACCAGCCCACGCTTGGACCGTCTGCCTTGCAGAAGCCATCCATTCCACTGGGCTAATCCCTGCCTCGAAATGAAGCTCAGCCACAAGCCTTTGATCGTCATTTGCTCTCAAACGCTGTGTTTTTTCCTCCTGCCCTCTCCGAACTCACTGCCGATTGCTGTTTCAACGGGCCTTCAAAGAGCGCCAATGATTCCCCGGCTCCGACCACGCTGTCTAAAGGATGTCTCCGCTTCCTTACCGACGCTGCTTGCCGTACCACGCACGGAGCCCAGATTCCACGGGCTGGCCTTTTGAAAGTCTGCCCGTTAATGAGAAAAACACTATGTGATCGGCGGTGTTTTGCCCCGTTTTTCATCTCTCCGAGTCAAAACACAGACCGGTTACCGGAGAGCGCTCCGATGGGGAGACATTTTTATCGTGCAACAGAGCATTGCGACTCTGGGCTTATGCACACCACTGATGTTGAATTTAGGGCCCCGGGCCAGGCGGCTTAGGAGGAAGGCAGGGTTCATGGTGCCTGATCCACAGCGGGGGACCGCATATTCAAAGACTGACGCCCCGTCAGGAGTGTGTCAGAGCGGAAGATGTGTGGGTGTAAGGATGGGGGAAGACAGGACGTGGTTGTTCCCTCACTCCGTGAACTCAATGTGTATTTATTGGGTGTCTACTCCGTAATGGGCTTTGCAGGGAGCACAGTGAAAGCAGGGTCTCGAATCCCCAGTTGGGGTGACTGGGAGTGCCCTGGAGATGGGGTGTGGGGCAGTCCACCCGAAAATATGGCACCTGGGCACATTGGGTATTTTAAGCCAAACGAGTTTGAGAAAATGGCATGGGCAAGAAGGTCACTCTGACTTTGTCTTTGATTTTCCTGAAATGGGTCATAGGACCCCCATGTGGGAGGAGAAGACCATCCTTATCCCTGAGATAGGGGGTCATGGAGACAGAATCCCAAGACGCAGGCCATGCTAGTCTCCCCCTCTTCCCCCACGTCGCTCCTGCTCCTTAAGCTGCCCACCCACTCCTCCCCAAAGCCAGCACCAAACACCTGTGTCTTCCGTTTCCCTACGAGGGCTTCCATGTTCCAGAAAATGTATACTCTGTGTGTCTATATGAGTCTCTCCTGATCATGTGTCCTTGTGAGATTAACGTTTAGATCCAAGTGGGGATGCCAAGAGCCTCCAGGAGCACCTTGTTCCCCATCACAGTGATCAGCTGGGAGCTTTGAGACCCATCGGTCCCCCTGAGGGATTCTGGGCTGCTCTGAGGTGCTGCCTGAGGTGTATATTTCCACACACTGCCTTGACCATTCTCCAGTGCATCACAGTTGAGATCTTCCAAACCCATTAAGTAGACTTGTCCCCAGGGTAGGACAAGAGGAGTGCCTCTCTGTGCCTCAGTTTCCCCATCTTCAAGTGTGGATTAACTAAGGGGAGGCATCCATGGGAGAGTTTGCAACATGGCAAGCGCCGTTGGATGCATGGTCTTGTTGTGGCCTCCATATTTGTCAGCTGTGATCAGAAGGACCTTCTACGGTTACTAGGTTTGCTCCAAGGTAATATGCAGATGTGGGTTTAGCACAGCACCACATCCCTCTGAATAGAGCAGTGAGAGAGAAAGGAGGAGGTGGGCAGGCACACTTTATAGGAGTGGTGTGCCATCTTGGGTGGCAATGGCAATGACATGACAAGGACTACTTGACATCGAGTAAGGTTAGAGAGTAAAGTGGGGCCAGCCAACAGAGGTTCGAGGTGGTTGGGGGTACGGGCTGGATCTGGCAGCCAACACAGCCCTATGTTGGGGCAACAGCATCATTGGAGCTGGATTGGGGGCGTAAGTGGGGCAGTGGGATATGGGATGGATGAGACAGATAGGGGAAGAAGGCTTTCCGAAGAGCTTTGAAGGAGAAACAGGCAAAGACATGATTGCTAAAAGAGTAAAAATGAGGCAACACCAGAAAAGACACTTGTCATATGGGTACCTACGACGAATTCTCCGAATATCCTGAAAGTAGAGACATTGGAAGAATTCACCTTGATGGAAGGAACCAGGTTATGGTTGAGTTAGCACTGTTCGGTAGTTTTTGATTAATGCCCCGAGACCAAAGACAAACGTGAGGTCTACTTTTCAAAGATTAGGATTAGGACAAGATTCGGATGACTCTTGGTGAGAGCACTGGATTCTAGACAGCAGGGAAATAGTTATTGTGGGATCTGAGAACACATTTCCTTGAACAAGGATGAAAGCAATATAGGAACTAGGAACCAGTAAACGGGGCAAACTGTTATGAAAAAAAAATAATTGTGGTAGGAACAGTGTCCATATGATGGAAATGTAAAATGAAAACATATTAAAGGGTCATGCCATCATTGCAACAAAATATAAAATGCCTGGGAGTGAATTTTATAAGAAATGCACTAGAGCTTTTGAAACGGAGACCCTGAAAAGTTTTACTGATACACATAAAAGAATATTTAAATGGAGAAGCATGTTGCCTTTCTGGGTATAAAGGTTTAATATATAAATAGATCAATATTTCCCAAATTTAAATATAGTTTTACTCCTTCCAGGAATTTTTTTTTCTTTTAAGCGTAGAAAGAGCAGAGTGATTTCAACATGTTTCTGCAAGGATAACTTGGTGAAAATCTGTCGCCATTTTTGTAAGAAGATTGAACAGAGGGAGCATACATTATCAGACAATAAAACCCTTTATAAAGACATAATAAATGGAAGCAGTAAGGGGCTGGCCCACAAAGAGACAGATCTGCGACAATGAAGAAATACACCAAGAGTTTATGATGTGACAAAAGCGGTTTTCTAATTCAGTCCATGAAAAAAAAAAAATTCAAGAGGCGCCTGGGTGGCTCAGTTGGTTAAGTGTGCGACTCTTGATTTCTGCTCAGGTCAGGATCTCAGGGTTATGAGTTCAAGCCCCCCTTGGACTCTACCTTAAAAAAAATAACTCAAGACTTCTGTGTGTCGCAAAGTATGCAGAAAATTAAAGGGGAGCGTGAGGAAAAAAACATACAGAAAATACTTGTATACCCAAGACATCATTCTTCCATAAAGGATTGTTTCAAATCACAGATAAAGTTCCCCCAATAGAGAAAAAGCCAAAGGACATGGCACCAATGGCCAATAACCAAGCAGAAAAGGTTTGACTTTGGTAAAACACTAGAGAAATACTGTCTTTAAAACAATGGGACCCCACTACAGTGTTCCGCAATGATACCACCAGTGTGCAATGCTCCGAAGAAGGTACTGTAGGGTTAGGACCATCTTAGGGGAGAGGGTGTGGTTGACTCTGATTAGTCAAAATTGTTAGACATTAGACAAAAATGACCCCCGACTCTTGGATCCAAGAATTGCATCTCTACTGAACACTGTGACGTCAAACCAAAAACAAGAACAGAGCAAAATAGTGCAAAAGCCAAAATTTGAAGAGCTATGGAAGGTCTGTGTGAAACGTGCGGTACTTCTGACATCTCTTACTGGGAGTGTATATAAAAAGCTGAATTCTTAAAGAACGACAAGGTCTACTACCCAAAGGAGTTTTGAGTTTACACACTGGACTGCGGTTGACCCCATCATGACCGAGTTTGAGGACTGATTCGTATGCGGCGTTGGGAAGATGGGCCACGTCTGGGAATCCTGGGAGAATGGTGGTCTGGATACGTGGAAGAGGGAAACGTGGGCAGAAGAGGCAGCTGTTGACAGCTACCGTGCTGAGATGGAGCTCTGGTGACCCCAGACGAGACCGTTCAGAGGTCAGTGGCACGTGAAGAAAAAATGTATGTCCACACAAAGCCCCATCCAGAGACAGCAAGTCCAAAGCGATGTGGCCACACCCATCTGGAACAATGGCCAGAGTCACCAACGATGCCTTCCTTTCCACAGCCTACTAGATGGACAGAAGTACCAGCAGAGGAAGGAGAAGAGCACGTTCCAACAGGGACAACAAATGCAGCCCAGATCTCTGGGAGCCGGGGTGTCCCAGTCTTGCTCTGATGTGAAGTCAAGGACATCATGGTTGGCATTTGAATTTCTGCCATGGATGGAAGTTTTCTTTGAAGAGCTTTCCTGGACTCGGGGGCAGAAGAAAGACAAATTCCACAAGCACCTATTGATGGTAAAGGCGTGTTCTGGTCCCCATCCTAGACTGGGAAGCCAAGAAGGAGAACCTGATTGTCTGACCTTCAAAGGACCAAAATGGCGGTGGGAGAGAAGGGCATGAACCACTAAGGAGACACAAGAAAACCAAGAAGAAAGAGGAATGGAAGGAGGGAGTTCCTCCCAGACCTGCTGGAAAGAGGGACATCAGGAAGGCACATCCAGCATCTGGTGCACACTGTCCTAAAGAGGTTGGATATGGATACTCATGCCTGTATGCCTGTGGAGATTCATAGTTATCATAGCAAAGCCTGCCTCAACGGAGCTTGCCTGAACATGGGATTTTTTAAAAAGATGGAAGGGAGCCAAATGACCTTCCTCATCCAGGCTGGCTGTCCCGCCGTGCTGTGTCTGTGGGGGAAGCATGTTGTGTCTGAGACATCGCAGTGGGAGATGCATGGGACACTGCCAGAGTCTCCACGTGTCCTGGAGAACGTCTGTTCTCTTCTGGCTTGTGTTCGTGTTTCTTCTTCTTTTTTTTTTTCCCTTTTATTTTTTTAGCCAGCCATGCCCTACCAGAGGCAGGGGGACATGCTATTAAAATAACGCATTTCTGAAGGCAGTTTTTGGAATCTTCAAGGGTGACCTTTGTATGGACCATAAATATAAAAATTCATATGTGCTTGGCTTCCTGCCTGTAATTACCTACCAAAAGGTTCAGAGTTTACATGAAATTCGCTACGTAGCAAGAAATGGCATAATGGCAGGACCGGGCTGGCTGCCCCTCGTCCCCAGACATGCATGGGATGGATGGAGATCCACTTTCCCATGGCCAAGACCAACACCGTGTGGATCCCACATACACTTGATTCTGAATCTCGTTGCAAGATGGTTGGGTTTTTGTTGTTTTTTTTAATCTTCCTGGTGGAGTGTCTCCTTCTTCCCCGTGGGCTGAGGTTGGAGCTGCGGCAAGCAGGCAGGGAAGCTGGGAAGGAAGCAACACAAGGACACGCCCTTCAGAATCCTCCGACTTGACCTCACGTGATGCGAGGGAGGCCACGTTGGCTATTTCCAGCCCAAAGGTGTAGAGGCCACGCATGATTGGCAATTACGGGCCTGCCTCTGACAAGCCTGCCCTTCCTCCCCAGAGGTAAACATTCTCCTGGGGCAGGTAGAGTTGGGGAAGATGGACGACCCCACGACTCTGCTTCCTTGCATTCCAAATTCTCCCAGGGAAGCTCTAATGACCGAAGGTCCTGTCCAAAAATGTCTATATCTATTCTAGTCACTGGACATGCCTCGTGTGTGCACATTCGATCATTTCCTTCAGCTGGATACGCTCATGTTCTCAAGTTTCCCCTCGGATTCCAGAGACTCTGGGTCCTGCGCTCCTTTCCCAAGTTCAACGGGCAGGACTGACCAGCCGGGACATTGACATACTCATCATCAAGAACCGCAGAATGGCAGAAAACAGACTCCGTGCACAGGCCAGGCATCACGAACGTGTTTCAAAGGGTCGCCGACGGGCTGGCAAATCACCGTAATTCTAATGGATGTTTCTGTCTGCTCTACAAATAAGGCTGAGCCATGTGTTCCAAATTTTTTTTCTCCCCTCTTTTCCTCTGCCTATAATTTTTAGACTTTCTATTTTTTTTTTCTTCTTGGCTTAGTTGTTGAGACAGAGCTAAATCAAACTAATTCTCGAGGAGTACAAATTCCGGGTTAATCGGAATCTGCTCTTGTTAAGATAAAAAGTGTGCAACATCTGGTCTTTATTTGCAGGGAGCCCTTTGGAAAGGGCTACGCTTGGGAGTAGCTGTGTTGCTGGTGCCATCTGGTGTAGCCTGGGGCATGCAGAGCCCACAGGAGAGTGAGTGTGAACGTGAGCCCCGAGGGGTGCATTGCAGGGGCGGGCCCAAGATGGGGCATCACCTCCGGGACCCCAGTTCCCTTAGGGGGCAGCCTGCAGGACCAGGGTGCTGTTTTTTCACCTACAGCGAGCTTTCCTACGGAGGGACGAGGCTCATGTGTCTGCCTCCTGGTGAGAGTCCAACTGTGAAACCAGAAGTTCTTGAGAAGGAAGCTACAAAATCAAAGGACATCTTTCCGATTTGACCGCGTAATCCGACAAACAAAAACAGATAGAAAGTCTCTGTGGTGTCGCTTAATCTACGTGCCCACCTTGTGGTTTCCCAGCTCCTCGTTGTAAGACACCGACCCGTTCCAATGCATCTGGTGTCATTTCATGAGACCCTCGTACCACTCCTGGAGACCCGGGATTTACTCCGAGTATTCTCTCCGAAAATGGAATCCTGGGTTTCGCTTCTGCAAAACTTTGGATGCAGGATGCCGTGTACCTACGCCGTGCCGGGGGGAGCGTTGGCGAGATGTCCGCTGCTGATCTGCACACGCGGGCATGCTGTTTCAGGAAGCAGGCTGGATTTTAAGACCCAGCCTTCGTCGGCCTCTGTTTTCTCCCCGGTGAAGTAAATTAGCAGGGGATGTTTCTAATATTTCCTCGGCCGTAATGATCTGTTGAGCTCATTAATAGACAGCGAGGGTCTCGTAACTCACTCACTGATCAAGTGCAAATTGAAATCTTGAGAGTCTCCGCTTGTTCATTAGAGAAATAGCCTACGTCACTCGCCGTTCCCGGGATAGCATGATAGATTGCCTAACAAGCAATTAATAGGTTCATAAGTTATCTGCCGAATCGATTTTTAGGCTGGACTCTGTCCATTACTTTAGCCATCCAGATATCTGATTAGGATCGAGCGTTCCATGTCAAATGAATTCCGATGGACGCTCCCGGCAGCTGGAGTCATGGGTCCATGGACACCGGCCCCGGCAGCACACGGGAATGCCCACTCGGAACCACAGGCAGACATTCGGGGTTGGTTTTTCTGGCCAGGAAACTTCTAGGTTGGGTCACCACTCCCGGACCTGGGACTAAGGGGAGGCATTTGCGAGAGGCAGAAAATGTAAGGAGTACCCCCAAAACCCAGTGATTGGAACAAATATTTAATGCAGTGGTTCCAAACAAAGTGAAGGCAATTTTTTAAAAAAAGAAATTTGTGATAAGCAAATATGAACCCTTAAATAAAGACAAGATCTCTCCAGGTAAAGATAGGTGTCGGTGCCCGGACAAGTTTTACGAATATTGCAGGAGAGGTGAAAAGTCCCGATCTCGCCTTTTTCGAAGACAGGACAAGTGAACGTCTCACCCAACCAACCCTTGTTCCGTCCCTGGTAGCACATCCGACCCATAAATCATGAGTTATTGACGTCCACCATGATCACAGTAAAAGGATCCGTACTTTCAAAGGACGTTCTCTGGTTTTCTTCTCTTGTTTCAAACCCATGAAACTCTTTTTCATATAGATCTAAGGAGGCAAGAGCGGGTCATAAAACTGTAATTTTTTATCTCAATAGAAACAGTTAACTGGGGAGCTACCCTGTTGACAAATGTTTAAGTGTACAATATAGTACAATTAATGATGAGCACGGTGCTGGAGAAGGTCTGAAAATTATTCATCTTGGGTAACTGGGACTTTGTGTTGGCACATAGGGCAGATTTCTTTGTTTTTTTCAGGTAGAATACTAGTCCGTCCGTCGTATGGATTTATCCCACGTGGTGGAAGGCCCAAGCAAGGGAGTCTGCTTCTCTACACGGCGTTGGTGGGGTATACCAGACGTCCCATTTCCGTTACCCGAGTGTCCCTCCATCCCTGTGGCGATTTCATGACTTAATTCTCTTTCTTGAGTCTTTACAACTTGGACAGTAGATTTGGGTTTATGCTGTGAGGTCAGGGGACAAGGACACACTGGTCCCCCACCCTACTTGCCTTCTGCTATGACGTGTACCAGAAGGAGACCCTACACCTGTTAGCAGTCCCTCCCTCATTCATTTATATAAAGCGCCCTCCCCCCGTTGCTTTTACCAGGACTTTCTTCTCTGCGTCTGTTACCCCTCCGCTCTTCAACTTGGATTCTGTCCCCAAGAGTCCTTGGCAATGTGTCTTCAGCCTAGAAGGAAAGTCTGACATGTTTGGGGTTCTGGCCTCCACCAGCCCTTTCATAATCTTCTACCAACCCTTCAACTCAGCACTGGATTATAGACCCCCCCTCGGGGGTTTCACTGGGATGCCTTATTATTCCTTTATTGTGATAAAATATACACAGCCTCCAAACCACTCTTGGCCCATTTTTACGTGCACAGCTCAGTGGCATGGCGCACATTCACATGGCTGTGCCACCACCCCCACCATCTATCTCCAGAACGTTCCAACTTCCCAAACTAAAGCTCTGTCCCCATCAAACCCTAACTCCCCGTCCCCATTCCCAGTCCCTGGCCCCACCGTCTGCTCTCTGTCTCTGTGGATGGGACTCCTCTAGGAACCCCACATGGGGTCTGGTTAAATGAGGTACTATTTGTCCTTCTGCGTCTGGCTTATGTGACTGAGCACCAAGGTTTTGAAGGTCCATCCATGCCATAGCAAGAGTGGGAACATCCTTCCTTCTCATGACAGAGTCATACTCTATCATGTGCCTGGACCACCTCCTCCATTCGTCCATCTGTTGATGGACCCATGGATTTCCACCTCTTGGTTGCTGTGATTATTGACTCTATGAACGTGTGTGTTGGCGTATGCTCTGTTTCCATGGGATCATTGGGGGAGATTTTAAAGAAACGAGCCTGGGCTTGGTCTCCCCCACGAACTCTGTGTGCAGCATCAGCTTGTCCTGGTTTTGTCCACTCAGGGACCTTATCCTGGGACCTAAGGACCATGACCTGGACTGGCCTTCATAACCCCCTCTAGAGGCTCTTTTCCACATTGTTGGGTTTCCTCTGGAGTCCTGGGAGTGGCGGGCTCGGTTTGGACTTGCACGTCCACCTGCAGGAGGAAGAGTGTCCTTCCCGCTGTCTGTCGGTGGTTCACGTTCTTCTTCTAAGGGCAAGTGCCCCACATCCCTTGGCTCTACTTCCCCTGAACAGCCCCACCTGTCGGGAGCTCCTCAAGGGAGGCTGGTCCCATCTTCCCACCTGGGACGAACAGAACTCTTGCTTCCATGTCAAAATCACCAACCGCTGCAGACTTTCCAAGCCATCTCCATCCCGAGGGCGTTTCTAAGCCTAAGAACCAAGTCAACGCGTCCCGGCACCCGGTGATCAGTGTAGGACTCAGAGGTAACCCTCAGAGGTAACCCCATGATGATGGATAACATTCTCCCAAGGAACACACAGAAATTCGTTTTTTAAAAAATCAGTTCGAAAAATCAAAGGAAGAGACCATTTTGGAAAGGCGGCAGCGTTCAGGGAGAAAATGATGCTTTTGAGTGTGCGTCCTTGTGTCCCACATGCACGATGGCGTGTTCTCCATTAATGACGAAAGCTCACAGGGACCGGGCAGGCCTCAGCTTTCCATGCAAGGGAAACGTGTAGAAGTTTGTGGGGACCATTCCTGCGGGATGGGGGACGATGGGGACCTCCACCCTGAGTGACCCAGGGGTCCTCTGGGCACATAGCTAACGGTGCCCAGAAATAGGTGGGGGTCTTATTCTTGGTTTCTACACATTTTCTGGGGAGCCTCGTTGCCCAACCAGCTTGCGATCTGGCTGTTGTGTGGCCATGAAGAAACCTGTCCGCTTTCGAACCTACAGCTGGCTCTCCCGCATTTTGAAAGGCTCCTTGATTTCTTTGTGGCCTTATTTTCGTGCGACGCTTGTGAAGAGGGGAGAAAAGCATTTCAGAAACTTGAGACTCGGGGGTAGAGATGTTCTGGAAGGAAGAGCATATAGTCCTTCTGACACGTGCCATGAAGGTGCCGTCCCCAAGCACAGGCGTGGTCCACCCCCTAATCCTGTCCCCTAATCCTGTCATCCCAATGTCCCCCCTTACGGGACACCCATTGTCATCATAAATGATCCACGCCTGTTGCACTAAGAATGGGACGTCATGGGGACGCCTTTCCAAAGGTGGCCTGAGCCTCCCCAAGACGTTTAGAGTGTCACTTTAAGTGAGTCACATCGGGATCTGCACGGTGACAAGGAAGAAAATTCCCATCTTGCCAAGGCGATGGGACCCTGAGGGGAGGTCCGGGCATTGCAAGAAGTGGGCACGAGTGGGTTTTCTGCAGGTGGGGCTGGGATGCGGTCGACCAGATGTCCTGAGGACTGTGGGCAAACACTGGGAAGGTCCCGGATGGGCTTGTCTTGGCTCGGGCCCCTCGGAACCGGCGCGGGGGGAGGATCTGGGCCTCAGATGGCACAAATTAATGCCTGCACACAGCTCAGCGGCGAGGTAGGTAGAGCAGTGGGCGGCCGGCTGCTCTGCCAGTTTTCCCTTGGACCACGGAGACGCAGAGTGGCTGCTCGGGCCACACAGAGAGCCGGCTGGAAGGGCCGTAAAACTCTGGAATCCGCCAATCCCCATCCCAGGCTTTGGCAACGGGATTTTATGGAGATGACTAAGCCCTCTCCTGGTCCCCGGTTGGAGCACATGGGAAGTGTGTTGAAACGGGACCTCGTGGGTCTCGAGTTAATGATTAAATGGGGTGACTCACCGTTTCCACAGCTCGGCCACCTGATGGGTGGGGCTGACCCTGGGCGGCGAGTCTGGAGACAATCGGCGGATTGATGGTGAGGTCCCATCTCGTGGGGCAGAGACACCCGGGCGGCGATAATACGGGGCGTGAGGGACGGAGCTCGGTGTGGAAATGAGCCTGCATCCTGGGGAAGCTGACCCCGTTTATCCAGCGGGGAATCCCATGCCGCGGCCCGGGCATCTTTGTCCTCGGATCTGTCCCCAGGTGGGAGGTCTAGAGGTCAGGCAGGGGACGGGGTGGGACGGGCTTGGGGGACTAAGCAGGTCGATTGTGCGAGCCCCATCCCCCTCCTGGCCGCAGAAGCCCAAACGCACGGTATTTCTCAGGGCGGAAATGGGACGATGCCCGCGCAACGGATGCCCGACCTCATGGAAAGAGGGGTCCCCGATACTTATGGCCGGGTCGCAGCCACGCCGACCATGCAGAGGCCGCGTTCCCACGACGGACGGTGTGTGTGCGCGGCCTCCAGGTGGATGGGTCTGTGTCCTGTTCGCAGTAAAAACAAAAACAAAACCAAAACGCCCGTCTCACTCAGGCTGGAGTTTGGGGCTGTGCTGCCTGCCGGGTGCGCGTTTTATGAGCCGGAATGTTGAATATGAAAAGTCGGAGAGCGCTGCAGGAAACGCCGAGTGCCCGGGCTCGGGCGGACGCACGGGAACGAGCTCGTAAAACGGTGGGTCATTCCCTCAGGACCCCGAAGCCGGCGGCCGACGGTGCCCGCGGGCACAACTCCTCGACACTTGCGACCAGGAGCGTGCGGAGGGGCTCATGGCTGCGTGAAAGCAAGGCGGGCGAGAAAGACCCCCAGAGGGGCACGGGCAGTGCCCATCGGTGGGTCACCGAGCTCATTGGTGCACTGGGCACTGGGTGCATGATTTTGGGCTAGAAAGACAGCGTCGGCGTGGGTCCCCATTGCCAGCACCGAGCACGGGAAGCCCAGGGTTTCCTCCGTCATGAGGGGCATAAAGGAGTGTTTCGTTAGGTGCACCCAGTGAGTTTTGGGGAGCCCCTAAGGATGGGGTCTGGAGGGCAGTGGCACCAAGTCCGTGATCAGAGGTCCCAGCCCTGACCTCAGGGAGGGGAAAGGAGAGGGAGGTGGACTCACTCGCCGCGGAGCCATGATTTAATCCAGCCTGCCTGTGTGATGGGACCCCCTGAGCGCCCACGAGGACGGGGTCCAGGCAGCCTCTGGGCTTGTGAGCCCCTGAGGTTTGGGGAGACGCGTGTCCGTGGGGAACGTGTGGACGTTGCACGCCCTTCCCCATGCCTGTCCCCCTGCACCCCTTCTTCTGCCCGTTCCCGGGGCACATCTTTGTCACAAATCCGTATTCGTGGCCAGCGTGGCTTCCCGAGCTCCGCGCGCCGTGCTCGCAAATCTGCAGACGCAAGGAAGGCGTCGCACGGACGGCCGCTGGGTCGTAAGCCACAGGCTGGCCTCTCCAGTGCTGTGTGACACGGGGAGCAGGTGCGTGGGACCGAGTCCTAGCCGGAGGTCATCTGTGCCAGGACGAGACGGGGACACGGCGCTGCTGCCTTCCCAGAGCTGCGGAATCGCTTCCCGGGGCCATGTGGGGTCAGGGTGGTCCATCGGAAGAAGAAACAGTCTTTGCCTTTCTGCCGTCCGGAGCCCCAGCTGCCGTCCGGCGAGCGTGAACCTGGATCACCCCGAGGGACACCAGCCACGCTGCGACCTGCTGTTGGGAGCTCCGCTCGGCGTCACGGGGGACGGTCTCCCAGCCCGGAGGGTCGGTGTGAAGGCGGCGTGGTCATGGCCATCGAGCAGGAGGCCCGAGGGCGTTGGTGCTCGGGGTCCGGGCTTCCTCCCGGGGCTCGAGGAGGATCTCTGAGACCTACGCTCCAAGCAGGTGCGAGGCAGCGCTCCACGCCACGATGGCCTCCCTGGACCACCCGCGTCCAGCCACGTAACTGACCGCGCCGCTGCCCGGAACCGGTCGCATGCGCCACGGCGGAGTCGTCCCGGCAAGCACCGTTCTGCGGGGAGTGTCCCGACCTGGTCTGGCCAGGGGAGTGGGAAGGAGGGCAAAGGGGCCGCTGCCGGCGGGAAGCGGATGTCCTCGGTGTCCTTTGTCCCTCTTGGCAGCGCCTGCAGCAGGACATGATCCGCGAGGCGCGTGAGCCCCTCCTCGGTGGCCTCCCCGGTCTGGGTGCTCCCTTTGGCCACGAAGTCTCGATTCCCGCATGGCAAGTGTGGCCACAGCCGTGTCCTCGTCGGCATTCGGTGTCCGGGAAGCAAGGATGACCCGGATGGACAGCGGTCCGTGCGCGGGTGAGCTGCCGGCCCGTCCAGGTGCATTCGGGAGAGCCGGGCGGCAGGGGCGGTCGTGGCTGGCGGAGGCCAGGCTCCACGTCCCGGGGACGCTTCGGGGACACGTCTGGCCATGAAGCCCTCACTGGGTCTGTTTTCATGTATGACGGTCACAGGTGGGCTGAGAAAGTGGTTGCTCACGCACGGCGATTGCCATGGGGACTTCACACGTCCTCCAGCCCATCCAAGGGTCTGCGGTTGTCTCGGCCGGCTTGGGCGGCCGTGACAAATGTCCCCGATGGGGCGGCTTCGGCAACACACGTGTGTCTCTCCCGGTCGTGGCCGAGGCCGGGAGTGTGACATCCACGCGGGGCTGAGCCTGGGGGACTGAGATCCAGGCAGGGCCGAGGCTGAGACCGTGGGATCCAGGCAGGGCTGAGGCGGGCTCCTCCCGAGGCCTGTCCCGTTAGTGTGCGGACCCCGTGTTCTCCCGTGTCCTCACGCCGACGTCCCTCCGTGTGTCTCTGTCCCCGTCTCTTCTTACAAAGACCCTAGTCCCGTGGGATCGCAGACCCCCCAGCGAGCTCCTGTCACCGTAACGACTCCGTTGAAGACCCCACCCGCGAACGCCCTCCCACCCTGAGATCCTGGGGGTGTGGGGTTCAACCCGTGAATGGGGGTCGCCTGCCCCACGGTCCCTGGGGGGGCTCCGGGACCGCTGGGAACAGATCGATCTGAAATTCCTTGCACACGGCGCAGCTCGCGCCTGTCCGCTTTTGAGATGAAAATCAGATACGAACGGGCCGATCGAGGGGTACGGCTCCCCTAGGATCTCCTGCGCCGACTAAATTAGCAGGGTCCTGTGATCACCGAACGAGCGGTCTTGGCGGGACGCGGCGGCTGGCGTGATCAAACGGGGCTTCTGCCGGCGTTGACAGGTGCGGCGCGGAGTGGCCCGGGCGCCTCTGAGGTCCTTACATCAGCAGCAGGAGGGGCGGAGCGGAGCCCGTCTCCCAGCGCATCCGAGGCGGTTACCGGGGAAACCGGAGGAGACGGGCCGGCGCTCGGGGCCGGAGCTCTCTGGATGCGCGAGGAAGCCCATATTAATCAGCGGACCGGGACGCGCGGGCCCCCTGGCCGGCCCGTGCACGCCGACGTGCGCTGGGTGACACGCCCGGTGATGGCCTGTCACGGCGGACATCGGCCCCAGTGGCCGCGGGAGCCACGACCCCGTCACTCAGGGGAGGGAGTTGATTTTTGTTCGGGAGCACTCCAGTTTGAATCGCTTTCTGACCTTTTGGAGAACACGGCTCAAGGCTTTGAAAAAGGAGCTTTGGTCCCTTGTAGCGTCTTATTACTCTGCTGCCTGGGCTGACTCCCTGGAGGAAGCAGCCTCCTGCTCTGCTTCCCCCATTCCTGGGCACTCGTCGTCCCGGAGCCCCCTAACAACTGTCTCTGCTCCCGTGCATTCCCTCCCGGTTCTCGGCGTCCGTGCCTCTGCTCCGAAGCCCTTCTCCTGCACTCTTTGCGCCAGATGCGTGGTGCAGAGGGTAGACACAGCCGGGGGCGCACCCGCCGTGGACCGTGTCGACCCCCGTGTGCAGGAGTAGAAGCAGCGAGAACACCCCTCAGGTGCCCACCCCCGGTTATGCCCTGCGCTTTTCACCACCCGGGACGGTCTCTCCCCATCCCCCCCCCACTCGCTGTGGGGGGGGGCTGTTGGAGAACGGGGGCCCCGATGTCTGGGTGTACAGAGGGCTGAGTGATCACGGGCTTCATGTCAGCCTGACCGGGTCCTGAAATGCTCAAGTGTCTGGTGAAGTTATTCCTCGGCCTGTCTCTGATGGTGTTGCGGGATGTGATGAGTGCCTGAGTCGGTGAACTCGGTAAGGCAGAGGCGCCTCCCCAGCGTGGGTGGGCCTCGTCTAATCAGTTGACGGTCTGCATGAAACAAAAGGGGGAAGGGAGTATTCCACGTCCGCCTCTCCTGGGATATCCATCTTGGCCTGCCCTTGGACGTCAGTGCTCCTGGTATTCCGGCCTTTGGGTTTAGACCAGAACCTACATTATGGGTTGTCCTGGGTCTCCCGCTAACCATCGGCACACAGAGATAATGAGTCTCTTCCCACACATCTGTCTCCATATCTCAAGATCTCTGTCTCTTTCTCATTGTCTTTGTCCATATCCATATGCTATGGGCTCTGTTCGTCTGCAGAATCCTAACACAGCTTGGGTCAAGTATTCAAAACTGAGCATCTCCACCGACCCCACGCAGAGACTCTTGGGGTTGGGAATCTGAGAAGCAGCGGCCCATCCAGCATGTCGCATGACCACGATCGCCCCCTCAGCCTCACATGGTTACGTTCCCGACTCGGGGCTGAGTGGGGGCTGAGTCGGGGGATGGGCATCCTTCGTCTTGGAGCCGGGGTTGGCAGCATTCACATCGGGCAGGGGATGGGGCTTTGTCTCAGGTGCTCAGATTCAAGGAACTCACCTCTATAACCCCACAACCTTGCAAATTTACTTCTCGCATGGTTTTCTCATCCCTCGGCATGGACCTCGCCACATTGGCACCAACTTTTGAGATCTGTTAGGTCAAAAAGTGTGAAGAAGCCCCACCGTTAATGGGGCAGACCTGTGAGGCATGGCAAGAGCCACAGAAGCCTCCCTTCTGCAGAGGGCAGAAGGGAACAAAGGCACCGCCCTAGGACACCATTTCATAGAAGCGATGGGGGCTGTGCTTCCAAACCATGGAGTCCCAGAACGTTCTTGGAAGGAGGGTGGGAGTGATGTGGTCATTGTGCAGATAGATGGCCCAGACCAAACACCTAGGCGCCCACAAAGTACAAAGAAAAGCCAGGGCATCTTGTACAGCTGTGGAAATGATCTACTTCCAAAGGCAGCCATACCGGGAAAAGCTCAGAGGGAGGAGGGAAAGTCTTCCTTCCCATTTCTCTGCCTGTTGGCCTGCTTGACCTCCGCTTCACAGCATGGCATCCTGGCCCACGTTGCCTTTCATTTTTTTTTTTTCCTTGACACCATCAAGAGTCACTGTGAATGCTTCCTACAAAGATGGGATCTTAAGACCTAAGAGTTTCAATACTTTCCTTGTCTACCAGGACCATTCTTGGGTGAAGCCTCATAACCCAAAGGACATCTTGGACATTTTGGAAGGTCACTTCTTTTTCTTCTTGTCATGATTCTCATTGATTTCCTACCTCGTGGGAACTCGTGGTTTCTTAACTCCCTTCTCCTTGAAGTCTAATATCTACACTCTATAAAACGGAGAAACCATACCATTGTGGTCCCATGACTTCTTATGGACGTGTGCTCACTTTTAAATGCCTTCTACAACAAGAAATGTGATCAGGGGTGCCTGGGTGGCTCAGTTGGTTAAGCAGCTGCCTTCAGCTCAGGTCATGATCCCGGAGTCCCGGGATAGAGTCCCACATCGGGCTCCCAGCTCCATGGGGAGTCTGCTTCTCCCTCTGACCTTCTAGCCTCTCATGCTCTCTCTCACTGTCTCTCAAATAAATAAATAAATACATATTAAAAAAAAAAAGAAATGTAATCAGCCCCTCAGAAGCCCCCTACGTCCATCCTAGGCAGTGCCTCCATTGCAAATAAGCCTTAAGTCACTGTAAATTCCTTGTGCGCCATCTTGGTCCTTCAGGCAGAAGGGAACAGGCGGCATAAAGTGTTTTGTACCTGGCTCCTGCCACCATGAATATGTCTGCAACAATCGGTAATTATTGTCGATTTTGTTATCCTCATGGTTGCCGATGGCTGGAGATCATTCTTCCTTGGCGTGCGATAGTCCATGACATACATGGGCTAAAATGTACCACCCATGGCACCAGGGATGGACGGGTGGGTTTTTCTCAGTTGGGATGAGGGATGAGGATGCCATGGGCATTTGGGTGCTTGTATCCAAGTGTTCAGAGGCTCTTGGCACTGATGGGCACATACTTGGGAAGGGAAGGCTGGCTTCTCACATGCAATAGCTCTTCCTTTGATGAGAGGAGATGTTTCTCCAGATTTTTGTCTTCCTTCTTGGGCTGCATTCTAATGCCTTGTACAACAATCCCGGTTCTTCTGCAGGGAACGGTTGACGTTCATGAGATAGAATCGAGAGGTAACACTTGTCACTGCATAGCCCAGCAAGGAGGCATGCGTGGCTGGCCCTGGGTGCCCGTCTCCAGTGGGGATTGGGGCACATTTTGGGCATTTTTGCTTTCCGAGGGAGCCCATCACGCACGTGGGGTTTGGTTCTGCGTGGAGGGCAGGCATGCGGATCGCGGCTTCCGCGGGTGAGGTAGCTCTGAGCTTCAGGGGTGCTGGTTACAAGCACGCAGCCTCTAATTACCCGGGCTTAATCTCCAGGCTGAGGTGCCAGCGAGCGCTCCCGAGGACTGGTAATCTATGGAGATGTAAGCTAATTACTTAATCACTTGCATTTGTAAATCACATTATTGGAAAAGAAATTACTTCCGTGATCGAATTACAGATATTTATCTGCTAATAGGTCTGATTAACTGGTGATGCTAATCTGTCATTTTGAAAGCTAATATTAACAGCATCAATCTCACCGGAAAATAAGCCGTTTATAGGAAATAAAACGTGGGTCTATTGAAGGTGTGGGGCATCGGGATGCTGGGTGCAGGGTGTTCCACCATTCAGTGTCATTGGCCCATTAATGCTTTGTGGGTCACAAAACGGCCCTTGGGCATGGGGGACAGCAGGTGGGGCCATGCTGTCTTTGACCGGCATGGCAAAGGGAAACAGATGCCAGGGCACAATTTGTTACCGGAAAGTTCCAAAGACTCCAGAAAAAGGACTTCCTCTGACGCTTCAAGAGATACCCTAAACATTCACTTATGATTCTTCTCAATACAAACGTGTCACCTGAAATTCCAAGAAAGGGAACGTTGACTGGCCCCGTGGATCCCTGGTGGATGCCATTGGTTTCCACTCTCATGAATTTCTCTAGAATTCTCTTGTCTTCAATGCATGTGAAGGAAACACAGACATGCCCGAGTGAAGGCTGGCATTCGGGGACAAGCTGCCTCTGTGGTCCTCCTCCCTCCCTCCCGGATCTGGAGAGTCCCCAGGGTCTCCACAACACCCGCGTGATGTGGGGACTCCAATATTTCTACAAACTCACGGACCTAGAACATGAGCTGAGCTCCAGAGAACGCTCACGAATGATCCAAAACCTGGCATGTGTTTTCCTTTTTATTGATTTGTTTATCCCCCCAACACCCCAACTTTATTGATGTACAATTGACAAAGACAAACCGTGCATGTTGACTCCTTACGATGAGCCCTGGGAGGTGGACAGAAGGGTCGAGTCCCCGCGTGTTCACTCACTTGAATTTAAGTACCAACCTTGTGAAAATCACGCATCTTTCACGCCTTGATGTCCATCGACGTTGTGACCACCACAGTCAAGCCAATGAGCACATTCATGACCTCGCGAGGCTACCATTTTGTAGGGCATCTTAAACACCTGCAGATACACAATACAGAATTGCTGACTGTAGTGACCATCCCGTCCCTTACGTTTCCAGAACAGGTGAATCCTGCAAAACGGTCTCGTTGACCAACGTGGCCCATTTCCCCCACCCTAGCCCCTGGGAACCAACGTTCTAACGCTCTGTACGAGGTCGACTGTTTTTGGATTCTGCGTGTGAGCAACACCAGGTGGTACGTGTGTATCTGACATTGGATTATTTCAGTTAAACATCAGCTGTCCAGCTCATTGACATGGTCCTTTTTTTTTCTTTTTTTTTTTTGGCTGAGTAATATTGCATTTTATATATATATAATATACAGTGTATACTACAGACTATATAGACTATTTGGACATTAGGTACATAAACATTCTATATTATCCATAGAGAGATACATAGATATGTCATATATATTATATAAAATATATAACACCACATTTTGTTGATCTATTCTTTGGTCCACGGACCGTTGGGTTGTTGATGGATGTGATTTTACAAACGAGTTTTTAAAATACCGAGAGATCTTGCTAACCAGTGCAGGATGCCACAGCTTTCTGAAGACCCCTACACGTCCTCTCTTGGTGTGTTACCTACAATAAACGTAACTTCGCATTAAGTCTCTAACGTCCCCGAAGATGATCAAGTCACATGGCTTTCAAGCCCACAACTTCCTATCCAGGAAAGGATCCGAGGGTTTTCACACACCTCCTCCAGAAGGCGTGCTCAAGGACATTCCCACAGCATGTCTTGGACACCGCCGTCTGAGCTGAAGACTTGTTTTCACACTTGCTTAATTGGCTCACAGACATGGGTCCAAGGAGACACCCACTGGCCCATCTTAATACATGTTGTTGGCCATCTCTGGTGATTTCTGGAGAGTTCCCTGCAAAGGCCACAGCTTCCTTTCCAGCTGTCTCCTTCCCCTGGAGCCCATGCCTGAAACGGGGGGGATGAACAGGGACTTCCCCACCTGTCTGTGCAGTACCAGGCAACATCTGTTGGGGAGTAGGGGATATCCTTTCTTCCTCTTTAATTTTTTATCTTCACGTTAGGATATTGGCAGAATGGGAGGACAGTCTACCTGAGTTAGCTTTGTAAAAATGTGCATCTCTCAAAATCTGCTCCTGCTTCTCATGACTTCTTGGAGAAACAGAAGACGTTGAGACAGCATGGAAAGCCAGCAGGCAAGTGTCACGAGGTTGTTGAGGACACAGACATGCACAGAGGGACAATCATGTGACCACAGGAGCAGAGATAGGCATGAGCCTAGACTTCAAGAACACCAAGGATCACCAGCAGCCACCAGAAGCTGGAGAAGAGCCTGGAACAGATACTCCCCAGAAGGACTCAACCCTAGCAATGCCTTGATTTCAAACTTTTGGTCTCCAGGACGATGGGTGAATGAATTCCTGTTATTTTAAGACTTGTGGTGTATGGAAACGGCACAGCTGGACACAAGCATTTCCGTTGGTAATCAACAAGGTCTTACGGTGTAGGTCACACCATTCATCGGGTGTTAGAGGAGTTTACTAAGTGGGAACAGAGAAGGAACCGCTCCAAAGCATTCTGCCTGCCACTCCCTTACCCACAGGATTGATGAAGTGCATTTACTCTCCTGCAGTGACCACCACAGAAAAGCTCAGCATTGTTCACCTGGTGTAGGACCAAGGGAAAGAGACCGTTACAGTGTCATTGGCTCTTAGCCATGGAGCCACTCTCAAGCACGCAAAACACCAGGGTTGCCTGAAATGCCGTTTTCTTCCCCCTCAAGTTCTTATCGGAAGAGGTTCATTTTTTTCCAATCTCTCACTGACCTCTCTGCACCTCCACTTGCCTCTCCGCAGCCCCCCGGGTCCCCATCTCCAGGTTCACTAACCTCCAGCAGAAAGATCAAGTCCTTCATGGACTCCCTCACGGATCCTCGTTAGCACTGTTACCACATAAGCCGTCTGCGTGTGTCCAGCTCTGTGGGAAGGACAGGATGTTGCTGCTGTTTTGTAAATTTATAAGTATCCGTTCACTGGGATGCAGGACTGCCTTGGAATCAACACCATAAATGGGTTTTGTCGGAGGTCAGCTTGTTGACCACATGTAGACTCGGCTGAACTCACTGCTGTTGCGTAATAAGACGTATACAATACCATCACACGTTTAAAACAAATGTGTGCCAAGGTGGGAAATTTAGAATATTTCGGTGATTCAAAGTGTGTAGAGGTTCTTGAAGAATGAGGTAGACTTCAAAAGAACTTGACCATATTCTTGTTTATTTTTCTGTTGATAAACTTGTTGTCATAGGACTGAAGAGTCTTCTGGAGGGGAAATCACCCCTAGTGGAGAACCCCTATTCTAGAATAAAAATGGGATTATTGTTGACGTAAACTGTACACTGTCCCTGTTCCAAATGTTGTCGCCCGTTACAACGTGATTCAGAGCTGGGTCACATCACGGGCACCCTGTCTTGTTGGACATCAAGGCACTTCCTTACTTGGCACGAATTCGCCCCCGTTCCATCCCTTGTCCTCCAACGCTCATTTCTAACGTGTTCCTCCTGCTGACTTTGTAAACGGGAACGACAGCTGTGCGGATGTCCATGCCTTGCATCTCTCTGATAATTGGCTTAATTGCTCATTTGATTCTGAAACGGTCTTCCAATTCAGCAGTAACCTTAAAGCACATTAAACACACAAAGTTTAATGATTCCCCTTTGGCTCCCTCACCCTGTTTTTCTGCTAAAGCTACTGTGAATTGTGCGGCACGGTTACAATACTCTCTTTCGGGGCTGAAAGAGGATCATTTTCCTCATCGCCCAAAGAGGTTCTGACGTTTCCAATCCAGACAAATTAGTTTTCACCGTTTTCCCCTGATATCTGATAAATTTATTAACGCGTTTTCTTTAACAACGTTGACTTTCCACTCTGTCTCTTAACTTTCTAAATGGGTCCCAAAGCATCTTTGGTATTTCCTTAGAGAAAGTAATTTCACTTTGATTAAGTTGTAAGGTTTTATCTCTCTCCTCTTCCTGAGTACCTGATGCTCAACCTATTTCTACAACATGCCCAAAGTGGTCACTGGTAGTTTTTGATCAATGAGCGAAAACGATTTACATTCAATCAGAAAAAGAAAAAAAAATCAGCCTAAGTAAAAATTCAGAGTCTGAGTTGAATGACTCATTCATACTTCGGATTCAAATCTGAAGGGAAAATGGTAAATGTGCAGATTAGGGTTCTATCACAGTTGCTTGCCAAGGACTCTGGAGCTTCCTATAATGCCCAGGGAGGGAGTGGTTCTCCCAGACCTTGGGGAGCATGTTCTGTGATGGCTTGTCATCCTGCAATGCAGGTGAACCACTATCCCACAGAGACCGGGAAGCTTCCTCGTCTGTGTGACACGTACTCATCCGTAATTCACAGGGACAGCATGTGCCTGACCCCATCATCGAAGTCCCTTTCTTCTGACTCTAAGCTAGCACACGGGGACCACCTCCAGGGTGCTTGTAAGATGCCACATTGCAGAGCCGACTTCAAAACTAAGGCAAGTCTACAGAGTCAGCCCTTTGCAACCCGCTGAGGCAAAAGTTCTTTTTCTCAGAGGTGAGCCCAGTTTGCAGTCAGCTCAGACCTAGAACGTGGAGCATTTCATAGGGGTGCTTTCCTGATGGGGGTTAATGCTACAACCCAGGGGTTATAAGAGAAGTGACTCTACGTTGACCCAAGGGCTTCAAAAATCAGGAAATCAACCTTCAAAGGGGAGAGCATGCCGAACTCCCAATGTCCCCGGTTTCTACTGTGTCCCCGAGAAGAGGATGGCTGCAAAATTTCATGCATCCTGTTCTTCCTGGTCGGTCCTCATCCTCATCGTCCCCATCCTCATTGCATCTGAGACGTGTCCTTTGGCTTAGTCCTGCATCACTCCGGTCTCTGCCCACATCTTCACGTGATCATCTTCTCATTGTGGCTCTTCACATCATTGTCCCGTTGTGCGTGTCTGTGTCAGAATTTCTCCTTCTTGTAAGGACCCTAGTGGAATTGGTGGAGGACCCATTGTAGCCTGATTACAACTGCAAAGATCCTATCTCCAAATAAGGTCCTATCTCAAAGTACTGGGGCTAGGACTTCCACATGTTTTCTTTGGGGGACACAATTCAACCCAGAAGTCTCTCTGACGATGGAAATTCTGCACTGTCCAATACGGCAGCTGCCCGCCATGTGTGACTAGAGCAACTGAGGAATTGAGTATTTACTCTAATTAATTGTAATTAATTTATACTTAAAACAGCACATATGGCTACTGGGCACTGTAAATGTGAGCCAACCGACTAACTGAATGCTTAATTAACTGTAATAATTTCCATTTAAACAGCCACATGTGCTCATTGGCTGCCATATTGGATAATAGTGTCATTGTGGGGAGTTTCCAAGTGATGTAGGTACCGGAGATAAAGCTGATGACAACGCTTCCTTTGCGCAATGAGAAAGCATTTATTGAGCACCTACTATGTGCCAGGCTTGGCAGCACTGACAAGCCCTGTCCCCGTGGAGGTGACATCATAACTGCATAGACATACAATATAGAATGTAGGTTGGCGGTGATAAATGCCCCAGAGGAAAACGCAGCCCAGTGAGGGTGACAGGATGCAGGGCTGGGATGCACATGGAGCTATATTATTAGGGTGCTTAGGCCCAGCCCTCAATGACATTGGTTAGATGTGCAGGCCTCAGAGGCATCCATATCCTAATCTTCGAGTGGTGGACAGAATAGTGTTCTCAAAGACATCCATGTCCTGATCCCTGAAACCTGTGAATGTCACCTTATATGACATTATGGTCTGAATATCTACGTCCCCTTAAATACGCTGAGCCCTTACCCACAAAGCAATGGGATTTAGGAGGTGGGGCCTTCGGGAGGTGATGACATCATGGGGCTGAAGCCCTCATTAATGCGATCGATGTTCCTATAAAAGAGACCCCAAGGAGCCCTCTTCCCCTTCCCCTTGTCTTAGATGGCAACACGGCCATCTAGGAACCAGGAGGCAGGTCCTCACCTGACACCAAGTGTGGCAGCACATCGATCTCAGACTTCCAGCCTCCAGAACCACGAAACATTTCCTTCCCATTGTTGTTTATAATCCCCTCTCTCTGCCGTGTTGTGTCACAGCAGCTCCCACAGACTAAGAGGGTGGCAAGAGGGGCTTTGCAGATGTAACTGAGTCGGTGATTTTGAGATGGGAGCTCACCCTGGTTGTCTGGGTGGGCCCTGAATGTTACCATAAGGGTCTTTCTAAGACCGAGTCCAAGGGGGTCAGAAGTGGGCAGCTAGAACTGAAGTCACACCCCGAGATTGGAAGAGGCTTGCTTCCCAATGGCAGGAGCAGTAATGAGCCAAGGGATTGAAGTGGCTTCTAGAAGACGGAAAAGGGGAAGAGACAGATTCTGCCCTTTTGCCTCCAGGAGGAATCCAGCCTAGCCCAAACCTTTCTTTTAGCCCCATGAGACCCATTTCGTGCTCCGGAATGGTGAAAGGATACTTTTGTGCTGTCAGAAACCAAGATGGTGGTCATGTGTTGGACATTCACTCAATGATATAGTCACAAACACAGCTCTTGGGAGCAAACGTGTGCACAGAGCCCAGGACCCCCCATATTCAGACCCTTGCTCAGGACCCCAGGATTGGGGCAAGTTTCCTGAATGTCCAGCATCCACCCCCTTCCCTCGACTATACGTCTGGTTATAAAATGAGACAAAATCTAGACAACATGCCAATTGTTCTTTAAGTAAAAGCAAAACCAAAAACCTGGCGATCCATTAAAACCCTGACCTACCTTTCCAGTAGCAATAGCTAGAAGTCGTGACGTGATTGGAATAAAGAAATCCTCACAGACTTCTGAGAAAAGCCCAGCTAGCCCTTCCCGAAACGGGCAAACATTTCCAGGGCATCCGCATTGACTAAATAATTAGCCTCCATCTTCAAAACCGTGGAAAGCACAGGTCATTATATCAGAAGCACAGAATGCTTCTCAAATGCTTTTAATCTATATTTTGACCAAAGATCGCACCGTGCATTTCAAAATGCATTCTTTAGACTATGTGCGAATGGAACATATTCGAAATAACACAGTGGAATGGGTTCTAATGCGTCCGAAAAAATCCTGCCTGTCCCAGCTGCACAGTGGTATGGAGAACTCTGGCCCAGGTCCGGGTGTTGGGAGCCGAGACAGAAGTTTTGTTCCTTGTGTTACCTCGTCGTTAGGACTCGGGGGCCCCGGGGGCCCCCACCTCCATTGGCTACCCCCTCCATGCAGATAAGCCCATCTGACATCAGCATTTCCAGTGAATGACTCAGTAAAGAGAAACAATGGTGTGCGGTAACTTAGTATCTTTAAATCCATGGCCATTTGTCCCGTGACAGGCTCCGTGTTTCCAAACATCACAGTGATCTAAATGAACACCACCAGAATATGCAGGGACCGCCTGTCCGTGCGGCCCACAGCCAATAATCTTGTTCGCTTCCGATGGACAAGACGCACCTTGTCGTGACAGAAAAGCGTTGTCAGAGAGGCAGTCTGAACAGTGCCTTTGGGGTTTGTTTTTTCTTTAAAGGGAATGTTGATGGTCAGTCTTTTGTGCCCGAGACATTTTGGTGGGTGAGGAGGGAGCATGCAGAGAAACAGTTCTGTGGCCACAAAAACACAGACCGCCGTGGATATTGTGGCATTACATTTTCAGAGCCCTGGGTATAGGCACGAGAAGCCCTAAACAGTAAGAAGATGGGCAGGATGGAAACACCCCAATGTCCCCACACCCCTTCCATCCTCCTTGATCCTCTTGAAAACACCCACCAGGAGACATCTGGCTGCCAGACCTGTAGAACAACCTTGTCTGTGAAGGGCAACATCATCCTCCTGGCTACCAGGGTTCTGCCGATGATATCAGAGATCACCCCTGAATTGTCACCAGATCCTGAATCAATCACTATCTGCTACAAATCGCCTTTGGGGCCCAGAGCTGGTGGCACTCATGTGTGCAGCAGTCTGGCTGGTTACGCATTTACTCACTGGCAACCTAGATTGTCCGCCTTCAGGTGCCCACTCTACTTGCTGGGCACTGGGGTGAACACTGGGTGAGGTATGAGGCATTTCTGGGGTCCTCAGGAGGAATGATCCCAGCAGGAGGCCATCACTGGATGGTCCCCAGCAACACCTTCCTGACGCTGTCCTGGGGTGCAGCCTGGGTCCACTGACCTGGTCCACAGCTGAGGAGACTCACCTTGAGAACTTGAAAGAAAGAGCAGTATCCCTCGTACAGCTGAAGGAGAGTATAGAGGGTTCCTTTGTGGCCCCAGCATGCATCCACGTCCTGACCACCAATACCTGTGAATGGACACTTATTTGGAAATGGGTTATTTGCAGATGTGAGTAAGTGAAGGATCTGAGATGAGCTCATCCTCGATCAGGGTGGCCCTAAAGCCAATGACTAAGCATCCATGTAAGAGACAGAAGAGGAGAATCACAGACACATAAGGGAAGTCACGTGAGGACAGAGGCAGAGATGGGAGGGACACGGCCATACGCCCAGGGACGCCTGGAGCCCCAGAAGCTGGAAGAGGCAGGAAGGACCATCCCCTGGAGCCTCAGGACGGAGCACAGCTCTGCCCCACCTGGATCTCAGCAGCCCTGTGGTCCCGCGCCTCCTGGATCTGACTTCTGGTGTCCAGAAATGGAGGTCGGCCGTCATCACTGCACCCCCAACCCCGTTCAACTGAGAGAGTGAGTTGATGCAGGCTCCCAGACCTTGGCTTGCGATCCCATCAGGATAGAGAGGTTCTTCTCTGCAACAGAACTATGGTGGCCAGGGGACCAGAAGTTCTTCTGGTGACTTTTCTCCAGGCCTGCAACACCTAGCCTTCAGCTGTATGTGGATCTATGACCTGGTGAGTCACAGGCCTTGGCAAGAAGGAACCTTTAGAGGCACCAAAATAAGGGTTGTCTTCATCAAAGAAAACCCATCACCCAGGGTTTGGGCAGGAGGCAAGCTTGGCACACACTCCTTGAAGAGGAATCAAAAGAGTTTTTGCCTATGTGGATGGACGTAAGCCTGTGTCCACAGCACCTCAAATTACCCTAGAGAACAAAGTCCTGTGGTTTCCTGTGTTCTCTGCCCTGTTGCCCAGAACATGTCTGAGGCCCCTTGAGGAGCCATGTCTTCATTAAAGAAATGCCACCAGAGTCAAGGAGGAGCCAGTCTTCTTTCTTGTGGGCCACAAGAGCTGTCCTCGTGGCAGGATGACCTTGAGTAACCCGCAACCACCCAAGAGAAGCATTTCCACACTGACAAAGCGCTAGGATGCTCTCTTGTCCTTGTGAGCTGCAAAATATTTTACAAGAGGTTCAGTGTGGGGAAATTAATGGTGAAGTGAAATCTCCATAGAAGAATCCTTTGAGAATCCATGGGATGACCCAGAAATGGGAGCAGGAAGTGCCGATACAGTAGAGCTCTAGATTCACGGGTCTCTGCTACGAGAGGGGAAAAGTGGGGGGGGAACAATGTCATAAATACAACTCACAATGTATAGACACGTGTTACCTCACTGAACACTTACCGTCCTTGGATAAGTGATGGAGACATGTCAACGTGGAAGGGCCGTTGGTGGGCCACAGAGGACAAACTGTGAGACACGGCACCAACTCCAAGGGATGGCGAGTTCCTTCTGGTCTCTTTCCTCCTCCTCTTCCTCACCATCCTCAGACCATTGGTGGCTTCATGAGGTCAGCAAAGGCAGCCCTATGCCGACAACAAAAACACAACTATCTTCCCTTAAAACCCACAGTCGACTTTGTTGTACGTGACAGGCTGCCTATGTTCACTGCTTTGCAATTTGAGGTTAGGAAGAATCTGGAGACATTGAGGATTAAAAAGAGCCATATGCTCTTCCCATACATGTTTGCAAATGCTGGATGGGCTCTTTCCCTCGTTCACAAAATAGATGGTCTCTCCTTACACATTTCTCCTTTTTCTTTCGAAATTAGATCAGACTTGACGGTGTTGACAAAGTATCTTTTCTCTGCACGCATGCCAGGCAGTTTTCCCTTCTCTAGACGCTGGTGCCAAAATGCTCTGGCTGAATTTTCGTGCCATCCCTTTGGATCCTTGCCTCTCCTGTTTTCTATACTGCACGTTTCTTCCCCTGAGCAGTATACGTATTCCGTTGCCGATGGGCTCTGCCAGTCTTGTCTCTGCAGCTAGTTTGTGAGTTCTTTGGTGGCCGAGATCATGTCTTCTACTTCGGTGTGTTTCGTAAAGTCTTTTGCTCATCTTTTTGCACTGCAGTCAGTCAAAAAAAAAATGGAAAACTGGTAGTAAGTTTGATGATTTGGAAACGCATGAATGTGTGTATTCACAAAGTGGTCGGCCCTCTGTAGCCTACTAGTATTGAATAAGACAGAGAGACACTTTTCCTGTCCTGGTGGGTCTTACAGTCTGTGGTAGGTGTCAGACACTCCACAGGTAACCACACAAACGTGGAAGGGACTGGCTCCTGAGCCCAAGGTATGCAGAAGGGGCAGATGGGGGTGGCCCCCAGGAAAGTCAGTCCAGGTCACATCCACTCCAAGATGTCAAAGGACCATGCAAGGTGATGCTTGTGGTCTTCCCACTGATTTCCTGTCTCTATCTGACCCCACTCACCCCTCTGGCTCCCGTGGCCCCATGGGTGTTGGAACAGGAGGCCGGGTCTTGGAGAACATTGGCCTGGTCCAACCAGCGACCAGCAGTGGTGGAACCACAGACCCTTCTGCTGCATGGGAGGGCAACCTTAGCTTTTCCAGAATCTTTACATGTCCACGTCTCTGGGACAAACAAAATTCATCTTCCCTGTAATATTAACCATGTATCTGCAGATCAGGGGTCTCGAAAATGACCCTGCGTTTCCAAAACTTACTAAGAGGACTCAGAACTCAAGAAATGCCATTTTACTTAGAGTTGTGGTGCCCTGGAAAGCATGCACATGAAAACCAGCCAAGGCAAAATGTGCATAAACAAGGTCCAGGAGACACCAGGTACGAGTTTCCAGTTCTCCTCTCTTAGTGGAGCACTCAACTGTCCCCAAAACGATGTGTGACAATGGCCAACAGGAGAGTTCACCTGGGCATGGTGATCAGGGTTTTGGTAGGGGGCCAATCACATAGCTGTGGCTGACTTCAGAGTTCAAGTGGTTACAACATGGCCCATGGACCCCACCACCAATGACATCGTGGGCTTGCCCAGACCCCATTCCAGCAGAGACACACCTACTCTTCCCTTTGACGGCCTTGGAGGGCTTTGGTCTTTGGGGGGCCGTCACGTGGTCTAAGCAGCAACACAACCAGAACTGCACGTGAGGTTGGTCTGACTAAGGTTTGCAGAACGGACCAGTACATCAATGTGGGACACCAGTTAAGAAGCTAGGGTAGCAGCCACAGCAGCATGAGGGTGCGTGGGACCATTCACATCCCTTGCCCATCCTTCTCCACAAACAGACGAGGGACAACGTCCACAGTGAGCAAAGGGCCAAGCGCAGGCTCTCCTAAGATAAGCCACCCTCCACCTCTCAACCTCTCCAGCGGGACCTGTGGACGGGACCCCCGCTGAAGTAGACACCTCTCTCTGGCTCTGCCAGAAACTTACATTCTCTGCATCATATTAAGAGTATCCTAGAGCACAGCCCGCCGACCTAAAAAAGTTAGAGATCCATCCTGACATCAGAACATTTGTCGCAGATCGGTCCCCAGAATCCCAGAAGTCCTGGGTTGCCTGCGAGGCCCGGGAAGGATGTCTGCACGCGTGGTCTTCTGCTGTCTGTTCACTGAGCTCTCTGGGCCACGAGATGGAGCATTCATCCCGGACGGGGAGGACCAACGTGATGGCATTCCATGGGAGCGAGCTAGCGGCCTTAGCTCTGAGCCTCTAGGGTCCCCTGAATGAATCATTCCCGGTGGCTTTATTGAGTAGTTGGTAGGCTTGTGTGTCCTGTTCGGGGCTGTGCTGAAGCTGGAGGTCCCCGGTCCCACTATGAGGGATGAGCTTGCTCCGCTGAGCAGTTCTGGGGTCTCGGTCCATGTGTACCTCATGATGCATGCAGCTTTCCTCTCCTGGCCTTTCAAATCTGACTGGTGGAGTCATCTGTGTGCATCCAGCCTGGCCTTCCATCCTATGCACAGAGGGTCTCCATCAGTAGCTGCTTTCACACCATGGATGAGGTCCTTCCGACCCCCTTGTTCTATGCACCCTGGGAGGCTGAGTGCACGGGACCCCATCGACCCCCAATGGCGGGACAACTTTCTGCCCCTGTGGGAGGCCCTTGACTTCAGTGGTGTCCACCAGCCCCCCGTGCTCATCCTGTGAAAGAAGCAGAAAGCAAGAATGCAAGGGCAGGACAGACTCAGGAGCAGAGGCCAGGCCGGGAGGCAGGAGGGTGGGCTTCTCCACAAGGTGTGAGATCTACTGCGGGAGCCAAGTGAGGGAGGGGTTCAGGCGGCAGAGCCAAGCTGGCCGGGGCCCCTCGGGCTGTCCTGGGAGGCTCCCAAGGCCGGACCTGGGAGGTCTGGAGAGGGAACAGTGCAGGCTCAAGTTCCACTTTGCCTCCTGCAGCCGCCAAGCCTATGGCCACTTGGCTCTCCGAGAAGATTTCACACCTTCCCTGGAGCCGAACCCCGGCCGTCCTTCTGTGGACGCAGCTCCACCCCCGAGAATGTGTGTAACTGGAAGGCCGGTGTCTTTGCTCCGCACCCTCGTTCTGGAGGGGGTTAGGGAGAGTCTGCTGGCGATGGGCCGACGGGTTGCGGGAGACGGGGCAAGGATGTGGGCGAGACCAGCATGGACGCGGGTGCCGTGGAACCGGGCATGTGGCGTTTCAGAGCAGGATGAAACCACAAATCCCCGGCGCTGTGCTTGCAAGGACGTCCCTGGCGCGGGCATCTTGGAAAGAAGTTCTGTCCTTGAGGGTCTGCAGGTGAGGAACGGCCCGTGGAAACGGGTGAAATCCAGCCACCGGGTGTATGCGAGGCTCAGCGTGCGAGATCTCCTGCCACTTTGAAATCCCTCTTCACTGGCCTTCAGCCAGGGCAGCACTGGCCACGGCAGACACGCCCGAGGCCGCTGGGAGCTAGCCGTCTGGTCTCGCACTGTCCGTTCGGATGTCCCAGAGCGGGAGCAGAGACAGAAGGGTGACAGGTGGGACAGGAAGGGGCCCTCAGGGTGCAGGGGTGCACACTCTTGAATATTCACACCCACAAGGAAAGCAAGGTCAGGGCCCCAAGGGGAGGAAGCAAGACCCCCTTGGGACTTGAGATGGGGTCCCCTGGTCTGTGGCCTTGAGAGCCCTGACTCCCTCCAGGTGCCCCTGCACCAGCCCCCTGAAAGGCTGGGTCTTGATGATGTGACACGAAGACGGGTGTCATTCCCCACTCTCATCCCCCACTTTTGGGGCCACCGGAAGGGAAGGGCACCATCCCTCACTGCCCTTCACACCTCATCTCTACAGAGCTTGGTCCAGCCAGTGCCGGTCCTGCCTGGGGCACAGAGGGACTGGCCCCCGTGGGATTATAGGAAGCAACGCACCCGCTGCAGGAGGGGACGTCTGCCCCGAGATGCTGACCATACAGGCTCGGGGCACCGGACCATGCACAGGGGCAGCTCATGGGTATGGATGGCGGGAAGGGATGCCTGGCCACGGCCGGGGACCCGTGGCAGGGACCCCGCAGAGTCAGCACTTGGACGTCTGGGGGAAACTACTCCAGGAGACACCTCGCCGTGAGGACCGCCGCGGACACCGTGCCCAGAAGGGGCCAGCAGGGCCGAGGGACTGGGAGGCTCTCGGAAGGCGGGATGCAGGTGGGGGTAGGAGCCGTGCAGGAGCGTCCTTGCCGACGTGCCCCGCGCCGGGGACAGGCAGTCCGCAGGGATCTGCGTCTGGTTTAACGGAGCTGGACCCTTCATTAGTCACGGAATTAAAGTAATGGGATTGGAAACCCCAGAGCTGGGGTCTGTATCCCTCGATGCAGAACCTTACGTAAGGAGACGGTAGGTAATACACAACGGTAATAAGCCGTTGGGGTCCAGCTCATGACTGTACGCATGCTCACTGGGTCTACTAATATTAACAAGTTAATTTTCCGGGGGAAGGTTATTTATTAATTAATGCTAATTAATAAATTAACAGTTAACACTGATTAGTAGATGATACACTCACATGTAGGGAACCTGTGGCTCCGTATCCTAAGACACTAATACTGATTAGTTTATTAATATTAGCTAATCGGTTAACACAGATAATAGATTAATGTTTAATAACTATTAATAAACGAACAATTAATATTAATTAGTATAGAATATATGAATGCACGTTGTAGTTCAGGTTGGGTGCACTAACATGAATTTGTTGCATTAATATTAAGAATTCATATTAACGATCTGTCGATTAATCATTAATTATGAATGCTAATTAATCAATAACAATTAATGATTAATAATATTATAATAATTGTTGATTACAACAATTATTAATTATTAATGACTGGTCGATTCGTATCACAATTTATGGATCGGTTGCTAGTTGATACTCACTGTTAAATGGGCGTCCGTGATGCCTTCACTGCTTGCTGGTCAACATGAATTATTAAACTGATGGCAATAACTGGTCGATGGCTAGTTAACAGGACTCCGTAAATCACCGTCAGTAACTTACTGGCTGCCTGTCGATTCCGATGAACAAACTAATCCTTGATGAACGTCGGATCCGCCCCACGCAACACAGCGGCGGTGGGGATGGCAGAGACGTCTCTGGGTCGACCCCGAGAGAAGGGAGGGCTTGAAGCGGAAGCGGGAGAGCGCGACCCCATGATGGGGACCCACACACAAGGGGACTCGAGCCAGGCTGCCGACGTGGGGAAAGTCAACAGGCGAGGGTTCTGTCGCATCTCAGACCAAGTCCTGACACCGTGGCTCCCAAGGCCGTCGGGCAGACGTCAGGGGAGGCGGGGGCCCCAGGAGGAAGTTTGGAAAACGGAGGAAACAAACACCTTGGCCGCTAGTGAGTCCGGGTCCTCGGGGCTTTCCTGGGGGGAGCTGGTGCGGTCATCGCAGATCCGGGCCGGGCCCCCTGCCCCGTCACCCCCAGAATCTTCCTGCCCTTGCTGGGGGGCAGGTGCGTGTCTGTTTTCATGGCTCCGGAATGGCAGAAGGACCCCATGGACGACGGGTTAACGTCTCCTCAGGTCTACGGTGTGGGCTAGGACCCCATGCTTCTGTGAACTTGACTGTCCCCTGCCCCACCCCCTGCAGGAGCCTCCGGCCAGAAAACAGGAAAAGAGCTGTGTCCCCCCATCTGCGTCCTTCCTCCCCGACCACCCAGCCGTGGTCTTTGTTGCCCACACTCCAGGCTTATGGGGGACCCTAGGCTGACTCAGACCCCTCCAGGCTGGGATGGGGCATATGGGGGACCCTAGGCAGACTCCGACCCCTCTAGGCCGGGATGAGG
>ML103969.1:33720-70112 GCA_003697995.1 Taxidea taxus jeffersonii
GTTAGGGGCTTATGGGGGACCCTAGGCAGACTCAGACCCCTCTAGGCCGGGATGGGGGCATATGGGGGACCCTAGGTAGACACAGATTCTTCTAGGCTGGGCTGGGAATGCATGGGAACCCCAGGCAGAGTCAGACCCCTCCAGGCGGGGATGTGGGGATGCATGGGGACCCCCAAGGCAGAGGGGAGAAGTAGATGTTCTCTCTTCTGAACACCTTGTATCAACCTCTTGGGTCCCCACGTTCCTGCATTTCCACAGCAGATCTGAAGTCAGCAAAACCGGGTCCCGATTACGGCAACGGGTCCCACCTGTCCGAGTTCCTTTCCATCCTTCCACGGGACCATTTGGCGTTTTCCTGTGTGTTTCAAACAAACTTGCAAAACAGAAGACAAAATGCGAGATTTCGTGTTCTTTTTTGGGTCCGTGAAGATGTTCGTTGCCCCCATAGAGTTAATTGCTGAATTGCAGCCCTGTCTTCAAAATTGACATTTAGTCTTCTTTCAAACTGTTAATTTTTGGGGCGCCTGGGTGGCTCAGTGGGTTAAAGCCTCTGCCTTCGGCTCGGGTCATGGTCCCAGGGTCCTGGGATCGAGTCCGCATCGGGCTCTCTGCTCGGCGGGGAGCCTGCTTCCTCCGCTCTCTCTCTCTCTCTCTGTGATCTCTGCCTGTCAAATAAATAAAATCTTTTTAAAAAATTATTAATTTTTCTTTAAAGTACAGCATGCTACTTTTTTTTCCAGGATTTTTTTTAATGCATTAAAATACACACAGCATAGATTTACCCCCTTCACTATAATGTTCTGCTCGGTGACATCAAGCCCATGCACACTGTCCTGCCACCATCCCTACAATCCGTCTCCGGAACTTTCCATCTTTCCTCCCTGAAAGTCTGTCCCCGTGAACCACTGCATCCCCCGCCCCTGGCTCCCGCCGTCATCCCCTTCCCGCCCCTACGGAGGTTCCTGTTCGTCTTATGGTGGATTTATTCTCTCGGGCACGACGTGCATTTTGTAGCTCGTCTTATTTCTGCTTTCTCTCTGGCTGGTTGGGAGCTCGGGGCTGGAGTCTGCAGCTCAGAAGTCAAGGCTAGAGATTCCTTTTATGGATACGAAATATAATACGTGGGTAAGTTCTACCTCTCCGCTGGCCTTAGCTCCCTCTTCTAGTCACGGCTTCTGTAAGCGTTATTTAAAATCTCTCCGGTAATCTGACCCCTGACCGGACCTCCGGCGAGTGAAATCATACGGGATGTGGCCCCTGTGCCGGGCTTACGTCACTCAGCATGCAACCCTCAGGACTCATGCAGGTCCTCGAATTCCTGGGTCATTGTCTGGAGTCAGGTGGGCAGGACCCGGGGGCCTCTGTGCCCCGGACATGTGCTAGAGGATGTGAACCCCTCGCTCCCATCCAGGGCACCCGAGGGACCCGGAGGCTTTAGGGTTTTCTCTGGAAATTGGGAGACTTTGAGAACGGTCGCCTGCGTGAGCATCAGGACTCCGAAGCTTGTGCAAGCAGCTTTCTGAAAGGACGCTTACCCCGCCGTCCTCAGAGCCACGAAAAGGCACACAACATGCTCCATAGTTGGGAGCACAGAGCCGGCGAGATCCATGCTCATGGGCGGACCGAACTATTTCCCAAAAACGCGTTCTGGGAAATGCGGGCGGGCTCGTTGCCCCGGTTGAGGTAGGAATCCTATAAACACCCCGCTCTGCCAAGAAGCCCCGAGATCGGCTGCCACAGATCCCAGGTCCCCACGGCAACGTCCAGCCTGTCCCAGACCGTTTGCTCAAACACGTGTATTCCTTCTTATTGGGGTAATTTCCCCGAAACATCTCCCCGCTCGGGGCAGTTCCTGAAACACGTATCTCAAACGGGGCTGTTTAGCAGAGTGACCCCTGGGCGCTGTTGACGGTCCTAAACCAGTGGCGAACCCGTGTTTGTATCCCCAGCCGGTCTCCAGAAGTGCGTTCGAGGAGAAACCAGCCTCCGTCGTGAGTTTCATCGTTTCCACCCCCAAATTCAGACCCTCTGGGACTCGCGAAGGGGACCTCATTTGGAGACAATTCTTGGATGCAATTAAGTTCCCGATGTTCTGCTTGGGAAGAGTGCAGTCTCCACTTGCTGGAGCCCTTGCCGGCACCTGCCCGTTAAATGGGGATTTTAAAAAATCTTTTTAATTGAAACTCAGTTTACTTAATCTATACCGTATAACCCGTTTCAGAGGTAGAGCTCAGGGATTAATCCTTTGCGAACAACACCGAGGCTCATCCTATCCCGTGCCCACCCCCCAGCGACCCCAGCTGGGCTTTTAATCTCGTGATTGTTCGCATCTTCTGTGTCTTTTTGATGTTTCTAAACGTGCTTAAACTATTAATCAGAGAGCGTGCAAGATGGCCAAATGCGGATTTTCCCCCTGGTTTTGCACACCTCCCTGCTCTACGAGCACGAGGTCTACGTGCCTGTGTAGCCCACCCCTAGGGCATCATCACGTCTGCCCCGAATTCAGAGGTCGCGCCTTAACATTTCGAGTTCCCGCTGGTCTTCGTGTCCGTCTCTCTGTCTTCAAAAAATCTGTTTTGCAAAGAGCACGGGGTGTCCCGACAACCGATACATTGTGGTCAGGGTGAAGAGTAGAAAGGTTTTAATAAAGTCAAAGAACCCACTAACAAAAAAAAAATCTGTTTTGTGTCCTATTACGGAGGCGACTGCCAGGTATTTCTGGTCGGTTTTGGGTTGGGATTCACGTTTTTCTCCTGTTTTGCGTCTTATGTTACGGGCGGGGCTCCTGGGGATGGGGCCGAGCTCCTGGGTGTTCGGGGAGGAACCCGGGCGCGGAGTCCGTACTCTGTTTACATTGTTTCAGTTATGTTTCTCTGCAGTCGCTTTCCGCCTTGCCTAACGGTGCTGCTTTTTTCTCATTTCTCAGCAGGACGTTTTTCTTTTTCTTTTTTTGCTCTAACGTTTTTCTGTTGTTGTTTTTTTCCGTCATTTCTTCACACGTTTTGGTTTAACGGAGTCAATCCCCCTTGACGAGTTTGGGAGACATTCCCTGTCTCCTCTCCGCGTTTAGTCCTCAAAGAACGGCCCGCTTGGTGCTTCGTGCGACAGATAGGACAGACTGTGTCTTCATCGTCAGGCTCCTGTTCTGTCCTAGTTGCCGGGCCGCCGCGGACGTCGGGTGGGAAAGCGGGGGAGGCAAGAGCGTGCGGGTATGCGCGGAAGATGAGCTTCACACTACCATAGCTCCGGAGGTCCCGTGACCCGGTCCCGGCGCCGCAACATACAGTAACTTAAATGTTGCCAGGGAAGGGTGCTTCCTGCTGCAGGCTAAAGGAAGTTATTAATGCAGCAAGTGCATGGTTCCGGGTTTACTGAAACGAGGAGAAAACTCCGGCGCCCATAGAAACCTTCACGCGATGCGACACAGATGCATCTATCAGCTTTAGTCACAATTGCCAAGGCCTGCGGGGCACCCAGGAGTCCGTCGCAGGTGGATGGGCCCATCAACGGGGCCCCATCCAGTCGAGGGAGCATTGCCCAGCGCCAGGAAAGCAACGGGCTGCCAAGCCGCGGAAAGACGGGAGGTTGTTTCTCTCTCATTAAAGCAGAGAAGTCAACAGGACGTCAACTCCAGGATGGTCGGAAAGAAGGGAAAATGGCAGGGGCAGCGGGAAGATGGGTGGTTGCGGGGTGGGAGGGGGAAGGGATGAGCTCGTGGGGCACAGCGGGGGGTTTTGGGGCCGTGGAGATACTCTGTGTGACACTATCTAATAGTGAACGTGTGACACTATACAATGGTGAATCCAGGACATTTGTTCGATCCCGCTGCATGCGCCCCATGCAGTGACCCCACCGGAAACCAGGGTTTTATTAGTGACATGGCGTGTCCGCGGATTCCGGTCCCTTAAAACCAACGCCCCGTCCGGCAGGGACGCTGGTAACGGGGAGGCCGTGGGCATGTGGGGACAGGGCGGGGCGCCTGGGACGTCTCCCTGCCTGCCTCTCCATTTCTCCATGAACCTGCAACCACTCAAAATGTCAAGTCTGAATCAAAAGAAAAATGACCCAAGGACGTGATTTTCCAAGTCGGTCGAACTTTGGTGTTAATTTGCTCATGTTGCGACTTCACCTTTTTGGAGTCGATGCACAAATGCTGTTCATAATCTTGTTAGCCAAATGGCTACGTTTTCCAAAAATAAACCGTACACATACGCGTGCGTACTATGCAGATGGGCAAGCGCATGACATGCACCTAGACGGATATAAAAACACGCAATCTAGAACGACTTAACATAACACGTCTCATCAGTTGGAACCCATTGGCACACCTCCACATCCCTCGCTGCAGATTCTCGCGCGGAGTAATTATTTTTTCCGTATAGGGTCATCTATGTGGACATTCTGGGGACCCGAACCCCGACAAACTTGCCTCAAGGAAAAGAGTCCTCTGAGGCACATTATCCTCAGCGACCCCCGTTGTTGAATGTCGGACCTTACTGGGATGAACGGGGTCACCACTACCCAGAACGTTCTGCAGTCATGGGACTGTTTTCTTTTTTTCTTCAATTTTTTTTTTTCTGCCAATAAAGAAGGAAAGTATTAAATTTGCACCACCCCGTGTGGTGCCCACTAGCCACCGCGAGTCGCCCTCCAGTATATGAAGTGTGGACCCTGGCCACGTGCAGCTGAGTTTGTTAAGATCGTTCCGTTGTGACTCATTGTAATGTAACATGAACCGGCCCTGCACATTCCACAGTTACGGTATTACGAAGTTGCACATGGGTGTATCTTCTTCGTGACAGGTCACAATCCCTTATGTTACTCTTTCTTTTGAGGCTCACACGAAAGAGCAAGAAAGGTAGTCACCTATTGCAGAATGAGCCCAGAGGCTCAGAGAGGTGAGGTGACTGGTGCAGAGCCACACAGCATCGGAGAACATGGTTTGGGCCTGGAATCCAGGCCTTCCAAGCAACGTGCATGAGAGCTTGGGACGCTCCTAGTGGCACGTCCCTTTCGGCAAGTGAGCTTTGAGTCCCAGACGAAAGGTGTGCACAGCCCCATGAGTCCTTGTTGCCCAGAACATTAACTTTGCCCAAGAGGACGTGGCCAGACATCCAGAGCAAAGTGCAGGGGGGAGCCCCGCCTGGAGAAAATCATTCCACAATTAAGACCAGGCCCACGTGGAAACCCACGGGGCCCACCAGAATGTCCCACTACAGAAACGGCAGGACGACCCCCAGAGTTTTGCAGGGAAATGGAGGAAAGATTGGAGACATCAACCAGGAATTACTTCTTCTTCCCAGACTCAAATAATAAGAGCAGAAGAACCATTCACAGCACCGAGCATACACAGAAGACAGCCATACGGGCGTCAACAAGACAGTTCCCTTTCCCTTCCTCAGTATGAACTGGATTCAGTCTAGGAGGGCGGCTGCACTGCAGGAAAGCACACGCCTTTGTTCTCGTGCCCTTACTTTCTGTTAGAAATTGTATCAGAGGGTGTGATGTGTGGAGCTGCAGCAGCCACTTTGTGACTGTGAGGCCACAGGCTGGCGTTCCCCTGCGTGACTTTGGTTCTTTCCAGGGATGACTGTGTGCACTTCCCAGGTCTGGGTCACGGCGGGAGCACTTCCTGAGCTTTGGCAGGATGAGGACACATGAACCCCGGGTGACCCTAACTCCTCCCGACCACACAAGCTGATGGGACAATATCTTTGCGGTCCCTGGCGACATGTTCCCCATCCAAGTCCAGCAGACACCGGGGAGGGGGTCTGAATCAGTGCGCGAGGCTGGGCTCTGGACCATGCCAGCGTGGGCATTTCGCATGCTACAGTTTGTGCGCACCCCATGCCTATCTGGGGTGAGGGCCGTGCACGCTTGGAATCGCTCCCCAGACTCCAACCCAAGACCTCGGAGGAAAGAAAGCACGCCTCCTGCATTCCTTTCTTCCCGCGCGAGGCGCCGCGAGGCGGTGTGAAAACCCCGAGTGGTTTTTCTCTCCGTCCAGAAGAAGAGATGTGGGTCTTCCACGAGGCGGCTCATAAATTACCTTTCCCCACGCAGCTGCCAGCACTGAAAGCGAGCGTGCCTTCTCCGGGCCAGCGCCTCCCGTCTCCCCGATTTCTGCGGCGTGGATTGTCCTTGCCACCCTTCATCGGCCCCTACGCACCGAACCAGGGTTTTGCGAACCCTTTCAAGTACGAGACCATCTGCTCGTCCAATGACCCTTTCCACGGGGCCGTTTGCCCTGGCGCCGCGGACCTCCCCCTGCTCCCAGAACATGTGTTTGCAATCCCTTAGGGCTCACGCTCTGTGTCCACGGCCCCGTCTCCTCCGCCTGAGCCCTCGTTCTAAACACTCCGTCGTGTCATTGGCACCGGATTTTCAACTGCATTTTTTTCCTCCTCGAGAATTCTTGGCTGCTTTATGATCCCTCTGTCTCTCCATTTCTCTCTCTCTCTCTCTTTTTCCCCTCCTGGTACATTATGCCCTTTGTTTGAGGCATGTTGGGAACTCAGACCTGCTCGGAAGGATTCCATTCTACAAAGACGCAGACAAAAATAATAGAGGATGACAGCTGCTTTCGGAACCGGAGGCGGCAGGGGGAGCCGGGAAGCGGTTTCGAAGATGGGGACGTGCCGTTACTCACTTTACGAACGCAGCTGTTTCATATTGCTGTGTTTAAAACCGCGGTGTTCTCGTAAGTGCATTTAAATATGTAATGACTTTGCATTTTTACTTGTTCACACTACCTTTCCTTTCGCGGGAATTGTTTTTGTTGTCGTTTTTCTTGTTCCCTTTTTTTCCTCCCTGTTTCATTTTTCTTGTTCCTTTTTTTAACCCCCTCTCATTCACTTCGCTCCGACGGTCCATCAGTCCCTTTGGGAATCTGGAATTAATGCGTGTGGGGTCGGTCACCGTCCGATATCAGCTGTTCTGTCCATCCAATGCAGGTGGTTCCCGGGGTGTCGTATCCCTGTTCGCCCAGAGGTGTTTCCCTCCGGTGAGCTCCTTGCCTTGCATCAAAACCCCAGATCTCAAGGTCGATGGTTTTTTTTTGTTTGTTTGTTTAAATATTTTTATTTATTTATTTGACACACAGACAGAGATCACAAGCAGGCAGAGAGGCAGGCAGAGAGGGGGAAGCAGGGACCCCGCTGAGCAGAGAGCCCGATGCGGGGCTCGATCCCTGAGATCATGACCTGAGCCGAAGGCAGAGGCTTAACCCACCGAGCTACCAGGGCGCCCCTCGAGGTCGATGTATTAACCGTGCTTTCTTATTATGCCCCTTTTTGCTGTTCGATGTGGATTGTGTTTTCCTACCATAACCTGCGGGATGATCTCGTTTAAGCTGGCGTTGCCCCCAGACCCGCACAGAACATGCAGGTCAACAGCGACGAACGCGCACCCTCTTTCTTGAGACGTGAGAGAAACCTGACCCTGTGCTTATCCAAACTCGTGTCCCCGGGACGAGCTGATTTCGAGGATGTAATTATTGTCGGTTCAATGGCAGGAGACACAGACGCAAGGAGAGCAGGTGCGTCCGAGGCAAGGGCGTTGGTGGTTTGGGAAGACGGCAGCAGGCAGCTGGAATGACCCTGGCCCAGCAGGAACCCTATGGCCCGGGTTGTGCTGGCTTTGGGGGTCAACGGTATCCGACCAAAATTCACGTCCCCCTCAGACCTGTCAATGGACATTTGGAAACAGGGTCTTTGCAGAGGTGATGACGGGACGGATCTGAGATGAGCTCCTCCTGGATCATTGGCCCCAAAGCCAATGACAGGGGTCCTCATAAGAGACAGAAGAGGAGACACAGACACAGAGAGAAGTCACATGAAGACGACGGCAGAGATGGGAGGGACGCGGCCACCAGTCCAAAGACTGAGTCCCCGTTGGGATGACACAGCCACCCCATCCTACTGTCTGTGCGAACACACGGCAGGACTGTGTTTTCTTCACCGGGGGCAGGCGAAACAGAGGGGCACCTCCCTCAGGAACAGGTGACTACTGCGTGCGTCTGCGGAGAGCCGGCCCGGGGCAGCGCGCACACGGGGGCCTCCCCCCGGACTGAGCGCGGAGGGAGAACCGTGTGGGCCAGCCGGGCGGGGAGGCCCGGCCAAGCAGCGCTAGACGGAGACCGGGACTGTCGTGCTGATCAGACGGCATCTGGGGAAGGGTCTGAGCTCCTCGTGTCACAGGAATCGCCCACGGGGCTTCGTTTGCGTTTTTTGTTTTTGTTTTTGTTTTTCTGAGTAACCACGAGTAACCAATGATTTCCTCCCTTCCTGCAACCTGTCGAGAGTCCGCAAGTGCACGGGGTCAGAAAGCAGTCAGCGCTCACCGGGGCGCGGGGTGAGGGGTCCTGGGCCTGCCTCTCCTCACGTGCGTGAGGGCTTCTTCAAGATACCAGGGACCTTCTGGAATAAAATGCAAGTGGTGGATGCGGCACGAAAGGGCGAAAACGTGCTTGATGCCAGGGACTTCATCGCTATAGAATGCTTGAAGTGTTGAATTTCGGGTCCCCCATGTTTTAGCGCCTTTGAAAAGCCTAAAACGTTGAATTTCAGGTCCCGTGTGTTTCAGCGCCTTCAAAATGCTTAAAATGTTGAGTTTCGGGTCCCGTATGTCTTAGGACCTTCATAATGTTTAAAATGTTGAGATTCGGGTCCCGTAAATTTTAGCATCATCGAAGAGGAGGGGCAGCCCTGACAGTCGAGAAAAGCTGGCGAAATCCGTGGTCCGTTCTGTGCGTCTGCTTCCCGGAGACAGAATTTTCTGGCGTTCGAAGCACACGCTGCCATTCTGGGTAGCCGACCCGGAATTCCCGGCTTCTCCTCCTCCTCACGCGAAGCACAACCCAAGCCCCCACCGGCCACGGTTACCTCCTATAAAGTGCGGTCTTGGACTTGAATGTTTATGTACTTATTTCCATGCCACGACGATTTATGTGGCTGTGCGTGGAGACGTTCAAAAGGACGCCGGCGCTGGGAGTCCTTTGTGCTCAAGTTTTGCTAGTTTTGAGCGAGTGAACGCAGAGGGGGGTCAGCGGGCTTCGCAGACCCTCTAACCTGAAACACATTTAATTTACCCTCGCGTTCAACGTCTCAGGTATGCGGTTTCCTGTAGGGACGCGCTCGCCGCGTAATAATGAAACGAAATCAAGTGCAGGTCTGTGATCACGGACTGGAATGCCGACTTTTATTTCTGCCCAATTAGGAGTCCGGGAGGTTCTGGGGGGCGCCGGCACTGAAGGCAGAAACAAGCAACACCGGGAACGCACTGACGTCAAGCACGTCTGGCCGAGGTGACGGCCAACTTACCAGGCGTTTTGCTAATCGCATGGTCTTGCCCCAGAGTTTTGCTGGGCCACCAGCATTTCCCAAACGCTGGGCCACCACGTTGCTTCTCCTGCTCCGTGTTTCCCTTGCGGTTTTCCTTGCGGCCGCACAAAACGGCATTTGGCAGAAGATCCAAGGGTGACATTTCCCGTCACCGGGAAAGACACCAATCTGGAAGCCTGCCTTTCCTCCGTAGCTCTTTGTCCGAAAATACTAGCGTGTTGAAGTCTTTACCCTGAGTAAGACTTGGCCACGTGTGGTCTGTTGAGGGGATCCTCCTTCTTTAGACTCCACAGCGACTGTTACCCATGGACGATGGAAATGCGTCATACCCCGGGGGTGATTCCAGCCTCAGACTGGAACGTGGGCCAACACCTGCTAGGCAACCATTACGTCTCTAGTAAGAATGAGTTTCTGCTTTAAAGGACTCTGTCCTTTTCCTTTCTAAAGTGCTGTCAGCTTATCTCAGGCACTCACCGGCTCTGGCGCCACTTCTTCAACCTGCAGAGAAGGAAAGCCGGCTAAATTCAGGCACCACCTGGGTGCAGAAGCTCCCTACTCCCGACCTGGAGCTTCGGTTCAGGGGGCGCATGGAACCAGAACCATGCCGTGCCCCTGGGGGCGGAGCTCAGGACCAGGGGTGACAGCAAAATGCAGGGGGATGTGCTCAGCCTGGCTTTTGCAGGATGATGGACCTGAGTCAGGACGGGTTGGGTGAGTGGGGTTTTGCAGGGTGAATAGGAGTTTCCCAGGCAGCCTTGGAAAGGAGAGTTCACACAGAGGGGGCAGCACTTGCAAATGCTCTAAAAGTGCGGGTGTCGGGACCTCTAATGGGAATGGCGCAGGGGATGCTAACGGCACAGATGCTGAGGGTGCCGGGGAGACAGAGGATCTGGGGCAAAACACAAGAGATTTGGTGAAGTCAGAATCAAAAGGACACGATTCCATGTCTAGTAACAAGCAAGATGTCCCGGGGCCAGGGCACGTCTTATGGTTGTTTCAGTTTTCATTAGTCTTTGCGGGCTTGGAAATAGAAATCAGGACACTTGGCTAACAAGTCTTGCTTTCTGCATTCACCTGGATCAGCTTCCGTGTAAATTTTAGGTGTTTTTTTTTTTAAAAAACACTCGAATTCAAACATGCATGTAGATATTTTGGTTCATTCGGGGTGACTTAATTCCCCACATGGATGATAAGATACACCTGTCAGACCCCACCTCCAGCCCAGCGTGCGCCCCACCCACCAAAAGGACCCCTGCCGTGCATTCCGCTCTCCTTCCTTCCCTCTGTCTGCTTTCACTATGTTGCTTTTATGTTACTTTATTGTATCAACTTATTTCCAGAGGGTTACTGTCTTGGAACAGGGCTCCGGATGGGCTCGTCCCCACCTCAGTGAGGTGCTCTATTCCAAGAGCTCTGATTCTGAAAAGCGGGGAAAAGAAAAAAAAAAAAAAATAAGGAAGCCGGAAGGAATTCTGGCGCTCGCGAATGTTGGACGAGGTGGCAGGAATGGGCTCTTCTGCACATCGTGGGGAAGAGAGCGTGTTTGTGCCGCCATTTTGGGAAACCACCTGCTCTCCTGTTGGGGAGGTGGGCGGAGAGAGAGAGCATCCTTCCCAGGCGGCAACTGTGGTCCAGGCGTGCCCCCGGGAGAGCTCCGGGCTCGCCTGTAAGTCAACCTAGCCCACTCTGGCCGGCTCACTAGGTGGTTTGAGGGAAGGTATTAAGTCATTTCCTGCATTCCGAGCCTTTCCTGCCAACTGGAGTATGGCTTCACTCTTGAGCTTTTCCCCCAAGAGTTTTAAATTCTTTATGGAGGGCTTGTAAAATGTTTTATTTAATTGCCCTAAACTAGGGGAATACCATAAAGGTGAACTAGGAGGGATATGAGGGCATCATAGGGTTCTGAGCAGACTGGAGGGTGTACGGGGTTCAGCCCCTTCCCACAGAGGGGTCAAGCCGTCCAGGGTGGGATTCCCAAAGGAGGCTTGGCCGCTGGGGGAGTGACTTGTGGGTCATGGGGATGTATTCTCTTCTGATGGGCACTCTTGGTGACACGGGGCAGGCGTCCACATCGGCAGAGAACACCCCCTCCAAGGTCACCGTATACTACATTCTTTGTTCGCTTAACCCCATATTCCTTTCTTTAAACTCACTGACCTTCTCCCCCATCCTTGGTTTTACTGAGATAATTGACAAACAGAATTTTACTCTTGAAAGCTGTACCACTGGGTGACGTCGTACACCTGCGGTAAGGGATGACCACCATGGGTGAGTTCACACTTTCTCATATCACGTACTTACTTTTTTGGGGGGGGTTAACATTGACTATGTGGACTATATAAGGATGTCGTACAGATGACTTGCGAATAATCATGATAATAATAATCTACTTAAAAAATGAGAAGACAGGAATGGACATTTCTCCAAAAAAGACATAGAAATGACCAAGAGACACATGAGAAGTTGCTCCTCATCTCTCATCATCAGGGAAATTCCCAATCAAAGCCACGGGGAGAAAGCACCTCGCACCCCCTGGAATGGCTCAAATGGAAAAGACAAGAAACCATAGATGTCATCGAGGACGTGGAGAAAAGGGAGCCCTTGGGCACAGTTGTTGGGAATGCAAACTGGTGCAGCCACTCTGGAAACCAGGATGGAGGTTCCTCAAAGAGTTAAGAAACAGATCCATCCCTCTACCTCCAGCTTCAACACATTGTATCATTGTAGCACATTGTGTCGTTGCAGCACATAACATCATGTAACACACTGTATCATTGTAGCACATTGTATCGTTGTAGCACATTGTATTGTTGTAGCACATTGTATCATTGTAGCACATTGTATCGTTGTAGCACATTATATCATTGTAACACAGTGTATCACTCTGCGAGGCTCAACCGAGCTCGCCTTCAGATATTCCTGTCCACGCGGCCCACCACCAGTGAAGGACAACATCTTGCCATGGGCTCAATGGCTCGCACTTCCCCGCCCAGGCGCTGCCAGCTGGCGCCCGCACTCGGGCCCATGTGCATGTTCCAGGGCACGTTTCTCAGCCTGTAGGAAAATGTGCATCCAACTGGCAGCTCCTAAGGGGTCTTTTTGGTTACGTTTCGGGACGTTTATCCGTCGGCCTGTGCTCTGAGCAGCAGACACTATTCTCGCTTGCTGTTTATCCGTGATCAGGGGTGCTGGTTAAACCAGCGTCCACCACGCCCGGCCAGGAACGCCTCGTTTTACATGGATTCAGAAATCCACTCAGATTTTGCAGAAGGGGCTCCCGGTGTTCTCTCCTACACGCGACCCACCTCGCTTTATGCTCTGTGATGTTTATCTTCGACGGTGCCTTCTGTGGTTCATAAGCAATACGGAACTCACCGTTCTGTGGGTGTCGGCCATGGTCACAGCCCGCATCCCCCGCTCCTGTCTGTGACTCCAGCCACTGAACGTAAAACCCACAAAATGTGAAATTCACCCATCTACTCTTTTTAAGGAGCACCGCTCAGGGTCATTAAGCTCCTTCGGGGAGGCTGGTGCAAACCCCATCTCTCAGGTTTCAGAACATTCTCATGCCCCCACAGGGCAATCCCCATCCCCATTACCAGTCGGCCCGCCCACGGAGGGCGAGCACTATGCTTGCTTATTCTGCACATTTCCTATAAATGAAATCATAGTACTGGTCCCTGTGCATCTGCTTCCCAGCCGAGCATCGTGTCCTCCAGGTCTCAGCATGAGGCAGCAGGCGTCAAAACTCTGTTCCTATCCAAGGCCAAGTCCTCTTCCAACCAGGCACAGACCCCATTGTCCGTCATTGGACATTTGCGTTCTTTCCACCCTTGTGGACGCGTGTGTCCAAGTATGTGTTTGAACACCGGCTTCCCGTTCTTTTGCGCGCACACCCAGACGTGGAAATGCTGCGTTGCAGGGTCCCTCCGCGTCCGTTTGTGGGACGGCCAACCACAAACCCTTTCGGAGAGAGGAGCTCTCGTGGGAAGGAATCTGGGGAGTAAGTGTCACGACAGTGCTGGAGGTTGCACAGTATTGTGAAGGCACTGGATCCCCCAGAATTATAGTTGAAAACGGCTCGTTTTATGTTAAATAAATTTAACCTCAAGTTTTATTTGTTTGTTTGTTAAACAAGAGGAGAATGGCACGGCCTCTGGATGTCGGTATCATGTCCCACAGCTGCCCTCCAGGAAGGGGATGGGGGTACTGAGAGGAGGGGAGGCAGGAGGTCTCCCCCGTATGGAGGCCTCGGGATGTCTGTTGGCCCCACGCCCTGCACCCAGGCGCTGTCCCCATGGCACGCTCAGCGGGCCATCCTCGGCCCCCCTTAGGCGCACGTGCACTACTTCGCATCCTGCTAAGATTTGGGGTTTTCAGCCGCGTGGGCAGCAGCAAGGGGGCGGCGGGTTTCCTGCGGTCGTCCCCTCTTTCGCGGTCTCTGCAAGCCGCGCTGCGGGCGGAGCAGGGGGCCAGGGCTGGGTGCTGCGAGGCAGGGGGAGCGGGGAATCAGCTATTCCTGTTTTCTTGTAATCCCTACTCTAACGCGATTTAATGGCCCTGTTATTGCCGAGCCAAATTAAGTCCTTATGAACCAACTTACAGACTGCCTTTGTGGGTCCCGGTTTTCAATAATACGAAAAAGGGTTTCGGTCGTGTCGGGCCATCTGCTGCTGATTAGCACGTTGCCTGCTCGGGGCTGCCTCTCCGAGCTCGGCGCTCTGTTTTCATTAAACGCCTGGTCCAGTGGGCTGCATTTTTTCTTTTCTTTCTTTTTTTTTAAACATTCAAGCCAAATGTAGAACTCCGATAGCAAATAACCTTTAAGAGGAGACCAGAGACCTGGACCTTCCAAATTCCCGACCGGAATGATCCTGATCCTGCTCGAATCTGCACGGTCCCTCGTGCTGCGGAGCAGGGCGTAGAGCTGAGGCCGTATTTGAACACGGACCCTGGCAGGTGCAACTCTTGCCGCCAACGGGCCACTGGCATGGAGCTGACCCGTAGCAGGTACAGGTGTGTGTGCCTGAGCGTTAGGCAGGGGGCCCCCAAAACTAGAGGGGTGTCGGGAGAGAAGACACAGGTGGATAGAAAGCATCAGCTGCCCAAGAACTGGGCCTCAGCTTGCAGGCAGGCACTGGGCCCCCCTCAGAGTTCGCACACAGCCCCCCGACCCGCATGCATGCACAGGCACCCCCAACCGCGTACGCGCACAGGGCTCCCCCTCGGAGTGCGCACACAAGCCACCCCTCCCACGTGCATGCACAAGGCATAAGGTCCCCCGGCATGGCTCACAAGCCCCCCGCCAACGGCGTGCGCGCACAAGCCCATCCCCCTGCATGCACGCACAGGGTATAAGGCTCCCCAGCATGGCTCACAAGGTCCCCCGGCTTGCGCACATGCGCCATACAGTGTGTACACATTTTTTTTGGAATCCTAAAATGCTAGAGCAAATATGACACCGGCGCACGGGACATGGCAGCAGCACCATCGTCCACCGCCTTTGCACTTTTACCCACGAGCAAAATGTGGGCCCAGGGGTGGCCGCTGTGAGTGGGGTGAAGGCCTCTTGCTTGTTCCGGTGGCGTGAGAGGAAGCATGATGCTTTGAGTCCCAAATCCCTTCTGTCCCGCATGTCTGCAGGGGCTGGGGCTCCATGGATCCGGGGACGGCCTCACTCCGAGTGCTGGAGGCCCCGTCGGAAACAGAATGGTAGGAACTCACATGATTGCAAAGACCCTAAGAGCCACCTGAACGAACACATGGTCAGAAATGCTGGTTGGTTTTTTTTTTAAGATTTTGCTTATTTATTTATTTATCTATCTATTAGAGAGAGAGAGCAAGCACAGGCAGACAGAGTGACAGGCAGAGGCAGAGGGAGAAGCAGGCTCCCTGCCAAGCAAGGAGCCCGATGCGGGACTCGATCCCAGGATGCCGGGATCATGACCTGAGCGGAAGGCAGCGGCTTAACCAACTGAGCCACCCGGGCGTCCCGAGATGCTGGTTTTGATCGGGGAAATGAAGAGTCCAAGAGTTTGGCACATTATAGGGCGGAGAAGGGAGAGTGGCTCTGGGGGGACACTGGGAGCCCAAGCCCGCCGGTCCCCGAGGAGGACCGAGATGCGGGTCTGCAGGCCCAGAGGTCTGTCTGATGTGGGGAGCGGCGCCAGGCGGCTCGCAGAGTCTGGGGAGAACGGGGTAGGGGGCAGGAAGCCCAGGAGGAAAATACATGTTTGCAGGCATGTTCCTGCCGGCCCCCCGTGGGCACGCAGAGGAACCATCAGCCTCTGGGGAGCGGGGCCCGCCTGATTTCTGCCCCAGCGCACGGGTGCATCTGGGAACCAGCCCCGGTGTGTGAGACGGGTGCGCCGTCCCCCGGGAGGACAGCATCTTTGGGCAGATCCATCAAACACACAAGCGTCCCTGCTAGGGGCCGGGCACGGCGTCCTCGGCCGCACCGATGCGGGCTCTGAGACGTGAGTGGTTTGGACCGGACACGGGATCAGAACCCAGACAGCCTGTCCTGCAAGCTGGCGTGTGCAGCCCGCGTCTCTGCAGCCGCAGGCCGAGGGCACCCCTGCCTGGGGGCTGGCCTGTGTCCTCGCCGTGGGGCCGGCAAGTGCAGATCCGTGGGTCCTTCTAGGAAAGGGCAGGCCGTGCTGGCAGGTGGGATCCGCCAGCCGGTGCATGGCCTCAAAGATGGGGAGGCACTTGCCTGTGTCCTCTGCAGACGTCTTTGTTCGTCCTGATGGCCCCACTGCGTCCTGCCTCCTTCTCACGCTCGCCGTGGTGGCTGGTTTCTAGAACGTTCCGGGACTCGTTCATCTTTCTGCGCCTAGCCCGGTGCTGCCCCAGCCAGGGTGGTCCCTCCCCGCCCGCGCTGGCCCGTGCCATCTGCCCCTGTGGGCCGCGTTTCCTCCCCATACGCCGCGCTCTCCGGCCTCATGCCTGTTCCCGCCGTCCGCCCCACTTGCCATTCCAGGAGCACCAAATGGACGGACTTACGCTAAGGCAAGCGCCTTTCTCGGAGCGCGGAGTCCCACCTCTGTCCCAGAAGACGCGGTTTCACAACGCCCTGCAGCCCCTGCCCCAGGATTTGGGAATGGGGAAAGGGTCTGACCTCACCCTCCCCCCAGATATGGGGTTTGGCTTTCAGATCCCTTTCAACAGGGCAGGTGCCTTACCCCAGGGATGGAGCCATTTGCATTAAATTGTTCAATGTATTCGGTGGTGACCTCGGAGGTCCCAGCGGCACACCCACACGTCCCCAGGGAGAGAAAGGAAGGGACTTGACAGCAGGAAGGGCCTCACTGCTGTCCTCCCTCGGGTGCCAGGAGAGGCCGACATGCAGTCAATCCGGCAACGCAGTCTTGTCTGCGGTTCTCGCCGTCTGGGCGGGAACACTGTGGTGTCACAGGTGGCCATGCCAGGGAACGAGGTCTCCCGGGGCAGGGCCGCCGTGAGGTCTCCTTTACGCTGGTGGTCGAGCGCCCTGGTTGTGCAGAGTTTTGGGGACAAGGAAAGGTCACATCCCTTCGAGTGGTCGCGAGCTGGGTCAGAGCCCAGGGTCGTGGTGGAGAGGATGCCAGTCCCCTTCCTGGAAGGCACCGCACGCCCAGCATCGTGCCCCAGGCGCGGGCACGCATCGCCAGCGTCCAGGCGCTGCCGGGCGCTGTGGAAACCACACGGAGGCGCTCCCGGGCTGGGCGAGGTCAGCATGGGCGGGAGGGGTGCAGCCCCGACGTCCAGCACAGGGGCGGGTGTGAGTGCCTCGCGTCCCCCTGAGAGCCCTGGGGCCGAGCTCATGCCGCGGGGCACCGGCATCCCCGTGCCTTCTTGCCCACCGCGCCTGGACCCGAAGCCATTCCCCGCCGCGCCATTAATCCCAGCCGACCGCTCGTCGTCTTTCCGCGCCTGAGTACAGGCTCACAAGGTTCCACCTCGGGGAGGGCCGTGCGTTACCCGAAGGGACAACGGGTGTCCACACGGTTGGAATTTTCAGCCCCACCCTGACCCACGGGGAGCGGGGAGGACGGGTTGCACTAACAATCCCCAGTGGCCCCTGATGCAGTCCTTCCCGCTCGGCAGCGAGGTCTGCCTAACCTGAAGCAGGGGTCCGGAGAGCTCCCAGGCTGGGGACGTCGCCGACGTCCCGGACGCGGGTCGAGCCCACAGAGGAAACTGAGGCTCCATGGGCCCCCAGAGGGCAGAGCTTCCGTGTGGAGCTTCCTGAGCTGTAACCTTTCTAATAAGCGGGCGAACGACCCCAAAGCGTTGTACTGGGTTCGGTGCGTCATTCCGCCGACTGATGGAGCCTAACGGTGGGTCTCGGAAGCCCCGAGGGGCCGCCGGTCTGTCTGGGGCTCTCTCCCGGTGGGCAGCGGATGTCCCGCGCTCCTGAACCCTCCGTCCGTGGGGTCTGTGCTCACGCAGGCCTATGACAGCCCCAACTGAGTGCACGTGCGGGACACCGGCTCCGCGTGGACTAGGAAACGGGACACTGGTTGGTGTAGAAAACCCTCACACCTACAGCCAGACGTGCCGGGAGCCGCGGAAGAAATGCTTTGTAGGAAATAGCTGGTTTTTTAGCTGAGTTTGGTTCTTTCGTATTTGGCTTTTAAGGATTCGTTTCTCGACTAGTTAAACCTTATTTCCTAGGGACATGGCTCACTGTGAGGGTTCAGATTTGAATTGTGCATGTGAGTCTCATTGGGCCGGGGTGGGGGGACCCAGATACTCTGCCCCACAGTATTTCTGGCTGTGCCTCTGAGGATGCTTCCAGAAGAGATGAGCCTCGGAGGTGCTGGACTGAGTAAAGCGGACTCTTCTCTCTGGTGGGCCACGTCTAATCAGTTGAAGGTGTGGATAGCACGAAAAGGTGGGGGGGGTGGGACAATTCTTCATCTCTGTGTCTGTCTTTCTTGTTCCTTCCCTACTGCCCCCAAATGATGAGCTACGACGTGTCTTCCGATGAGCAGATGCCACGGGCTCTCCTGGCTCCTGGGTCCCCCAGGGTGACGGTCACCCAATATTGTCAGTGTGCTGAAAGCCACCGACGTTTGCGTTTGGAAGTGGCGAACCGTGGATCTGTGTGTATCTGGCGTCCGTGGAAAATGTGAGAATCCGCGTGAGCCCACAGCCCGGGATCCAAAAGTTTGAAAGTGACCCACGTGCCCCAGCTGTGCCCTGGAAAGCCCGGCTCCCTGCCTCCCCGGGACGGGCTGTCATTCCCGCTCTGCCGGAAGGAGACCAGGGGTCCCAGGGCATCCGTGGGGCTGCAGGTGGCGGCTTCTTTCTCCTCCGGTGAGTCGAGGAGCATCTGAGGCGAAACTCGGTTCCGGGGACGGCCACACGGAGAGCTACAAAGGCTTCCGAGCCGCGTGAGGGTTCTGCACCAGCCATGCGGAGACAAAGCCCGTTCTCTGCCCTGGGCCGACCCCGGGGGCTCCCCAGCCCTCAGATGCGCTGCGTGTGCCCTGACAGCCAAGATGGAAGGGGAGGTTTCGGGTGCAAGAGCTCATTCTCTTTCTTTCTCTTTTCCCCTCCTTTTCGTCCCTGAAACGGGCCTTTCTGGCGGGGGCTGGGCACGGACGCAGTTTTCAAACATTTGTTCTCGCTGTTTGTCGTAAAATTGAGGCTTCAGAGAGGGATTTCTCATTGATGTGGGGGCAGGCTTTGAAAGCCGTGCTTTTGCTCTTTTTTCTTCTTCTTCTTTGCTTTTTTTGTGCTTCTGTGGCGTTTCGGGGAGCAGAGATAAAATGCACAGGGGTGTTAAGGTCTCAGCTGCCAGAATGGAGTCTCCACAGAGAAAAGAGACCTCGGCCCCTTCCCTCCCGGGATGACGGCTGGGAGCCCCTTTGAAGGGTCGGCTGCCTGGTACCAAGGGTGCAGAAACTTCCGGTCCACGAGGATGAGTCCAGCCGAGGAGGCTGGCGGGGGGGTGGGGCGGGCTTTTATCTTGCAGGATAAGGTCGATGCTATAAAGCTGTGCAGCAGGAGCTTTGTGACGTGAGTTCTGAATTCTGGGGTCCTTTCCCCTGGGTTTCACCCTAGAATGCCGTGTCCAGAAGCCATGGTTAGGGGTAGCAGGCAAGGGGATCCCGTGGATGCTGAGACACACGTCCGACTCTGTGGATCGCCGGTGTTGAAGTCATGACTGCCGGGACTCAAGACCTCTTGGATGCTGCTTCTTGGAAGAAAGCATCCTGGAGGAAGAACACAACGACCCGGATCTTCCTGGAAACTGCATTCGAGTTTCTGGTCCTACTAGGTTTTGTGCAAGGGGTGGACGGGGGGATAAAGAGCTCTCATTTATATTAAGTAAATACTTATGCAAATGCATAATTGGGCAATGGTTTCCTTTACAGGAATGTTTCCCAGCGGCGCTCGGGTGTCGATGGTGGATTTGGGGTTGACTCCGACCGAGGTCCTGTGACCCAGCTTGGAACAGGTGCAATGATGGTTCACGAGTCACTTGCCTGTTTCCTTTGAGTCGCTCCCCGTGGACAGTGAATGTCTGGCCCAGAGACGGCAGGGATGTCCACAGAGGAGCCGGATGTGGACTCCTCTGGGTTGCTCAGGGTAGACAGGCTGTTCTTGGGGGACACAGAGCCCCCGTCGGTATCCATTGCGGGGCTGCTTTTCTGCTTGCTTGACAAATGCATGTCTGACGTCTACCAGGAACATCTTGACACGTTCTCCGACCGTCCCTGTCCCCTAGCCTCAAACATGGCGGTCTTCCTTGGAGTCCATTGACTGGATTACAGTGGGCCCTACAAACGGACGCACAGAGAATAGCGAGGTTTCACGGGGAGGATGTGGGAACGCAGGAACCCTTGTCTTCTGCTGGGAACAGCTCTTGTGCAACACAGTATGGCAGTTCCTTGAAAAGCAAAACATGGAATGAAGGTGGGATCCCACCATCCAAATCCTGCTATTGCATGGAGAACTGGAAGGTCTCGGGAAGATATTTGCACACTTGTGTTCCCGGCAGCGCCGTTGCCAGTAGCCAAGAGATGAGGAAGGAACCCAACGTCCATCAACGTACGTGCAGATGAATGACATGTGCTTATTATGTGCATAATATGTGTATATGGTCTATATGTTCCTTCTCCTTGTCCTCCTAGGAGCACGAGGAGGAAATGGGGAGCTAGTGTTTCACGGGGTCAGAGTCACGGTTCTGCAGACGTCGGGAAGGATGGTTGTCCCAACAACGTGAAGGGACTTCATGCCACTGAACATGATGCTTAAAAATGGTTAACAAGATACATTTTATGTTGGGTTTTTTTGGTGTTCGTTTTTTGGGTGGTTTTTTTTTTTAGCATGAGTAGAAAAAAAAAAAATTTTCCAAAATGGAAGTCAAAGGATGTGGTAAGAATGTCGCCACTGGCCACACCTGGTGGTCATGGCTTGGACACCGTACCATCTTGCTGGGTCCCCACCACTCTTTATCTTTTATCTTTTTGCTAGTGGTGTTGGGGCTTTATGGGAGACCCACATCCTTCCTGAAGTGGCACTCATGGAATGTCTTTGGGTTACACAAGGTTCTGGCTTTTTTTTTTTAATGTAAACTTATTTTATAGTCAAAAGTAAGACTCTGGCACTGTGTTATTTCCAGTTGAATTTGAATTCTGCCTCAAGGCATCATAGGAGACCCAAGGCTGCTGCTGGGGCACCATGACGTGGACACGTAAGAGCTACACCACAGCACGGGGAACATGGGAAGGGAAATGAGCATCTTTTGCCAAGCCTTCTGGGTACATAAACTTTGAGGGAGCTGAAGAGTGATATTGGGATTCTTGGTGGTCTTGGGGGAAGCACTTTGGGGAGGGTGAGATAATCCTTTGGGCCAAAGAGGGTTGATGGGCTTACGTCCCCCCCCAGCAAGTACTTTGAGCTTTCAACAGGGCTCTGTGAGAGGCACCCATAGGGCTGGGACCCATCCATCTGGCAGTGATAGGGTGGGATTTATAGGGTTGTGAGCCATAATGTTGGGACTCAAAGGGCTTGGACCCAGAGAGTGGGGATCTACACAGCAGAGGTTCCTAGGGCTTGAATCTCTTGGGATGGGCCCATAACATTAGGACCCAGAGGGTTGGGACCCAGAGAGTGGGGATCTACAGAGCCGAGGTCCCTAGGGCTTGAATCTGTAGAGCTGGACCCATAAGACTTGAATCCAGAGCACTAGGACCCATAGATGGGAGATCTACAGAGCTGAGTTCCTAGGGCTGGAAATCTAGGGTTGGATCCATGAAACTAGGACCCAGAGGACTGAGACCCAAGGACTGAGATCTTAAGAGTCAGAATCCAGAATTGGATCATATAGGAATCCATAGTTTTGAGTCCATAGGGCTGAGATTACACAGGGTTTGATTCATAAAGCTAGGGTATATAGGGTCAGGATCCATGGGACTAGGGTCGCAACTCGTATTTGGGACCCATAGGATTGGGATTTAAAGGTTTGGATGCATGGTATTGAGACCCAACCTTATGACAGGTCTTTAAAGAGCTTCCTGCTAAAGGACATGGTTGCTCTGTTTCCTGGGCTCTCCTTTTGGACTTCTTCCCCCACACCGTGGCCTCATGCAGGACACTTTTCCTAAATCACCAATGACATTTTTGTTGTCCTGGTCAAAGAACCAATGTCATGAATTATTGTTCTTGCCTTCTCCAGTTACTCCTCCAACAAGTATTTATTCATGAGATGACCTTCCACGGACCAGGCACCAACCCGGGGACTTGGGTGTACCCATGAGCAAATCAACGGTCTTGCCAGGCTGACGACATTGCAGCTGCATTTTTAGCAATGAGTAAGAAGATCATATTGGGTTTTTTTTAAATGTTTTGATCACCTATGTACCAGGCATTGTCCTACGTACTGGCATGCATCCAGGAATTAACCAACAATCCTCGCTGAGCTGGTATTCCAACCATTATGCCAGAAAGGAATACTGAGACTCTCTTTTGAGTTTTAAAGCTATGTGGTCTACGGGGAAATGAGTGGAAGAGGGGGCAGGTCAAAAACGTTGAGGAAGGAGGAGGGCCAACACTTAAAGTGGGGCTTGGCTCTTGCCCCAAGAAGAGTTCAAGAGGGCTTGGCTATGAAGGTGAGGTTTGAGCGAATGTTTCCAGCAGGAGAAGGAGTGAGCAGAAGCCTGGGGTGATGTGTACCTAGGGAGCACCATTAAGTGCAAAGACCCTACAGCAAGAGCATGTCTGGAATGTTCCAGAGTCAGCAAGGAGGAGGAGCAGCTGGGGCTAGGCAACGGAGGAGTTGAAGGTTAGGCAATGAGGTCAGAGCAGGAGTGAGAAAGTAAAGAACCTGGTTATGGGGTGGGACTTTGTCTTTTACCCCGAGTGAGGCAGTCAGGCTCAAGAAAGCGTGTCACAGAGTAGTATCCTTGAGCAGTGTCTTAAAGGAGCATGCCGGCTCCCTTGTTGGGGATGGATGGCGAATGGTTGCAGCAAGATCAGGTGGGAGTCTTCCATAATCACTTCCAAGGGTCCCGACCACACGGATGGAGGTGGAGGTCTAGATGTGACAAGTGACGCCACTCCAGGAGTCTTCTGTGGCCTGAGCATCTGGAAGGATGGAGTTGCCATCACCCTAGATGAGGAGGGTGTAGGGGGCTTGGGGATGGCATCGGGAGTTCTGTTGGACATGGGACATGACATGGGAGGTGTCTCTTGGACTAGATTTCAAGACTGGACTTCTGGAGAGAGATCCAGGAAGGGAGCACATACTCAGCATCACTAGCACACGCATGAACCTGGGAAGGTGGATATGGATGAGTTTGTTCACCAAGGAAGTCTGCGCAGACAGAGAGAGAAGAGGACACATGACTAATCCTGAGGACTCTCCTTGGTGAAGAGGTTGGGGAGAAGACAGAATGCAATGGAGGAGACTAAGAAGGTGCTAGGAGATGGCAGGATCTGCTGGCTAAGGGAAGAAAGTGTTTCAAGGATGAGATGACTTAGGAGTGTCTGGGACCACTAAGAGCATAGGGTGCATGGATGTTTATAGCAGCAATGTCCACAATAGCCAAACTATGGAAAGAACCTAGATGTCCATCCACAGATGAATGGATAAAGATGTGGTGTATATACAATGGGAATACTATGCAGCCATCAAAAGGAATGACGTTCTGCCATTTGCAATAACGTGGATGGAACTAGAGGGTGTTATACTGAGTGAAATAATTCAATAAGAGAGAGGAGACAATTATCATATGATCTCCCTGATATGAGGAATTTGAGAGGCAGAGTGGGGAGGTTGGGGCGTAGGAAAAGAATAAACGAAACAAGATGGGATCGGGAGGGAGACAAACCCTAAGAGACTGTTAATCTCACAAAACAAACTGAGGGTTGCTGGGAGGTGGGGGGGGTAGGGAGAGGATGGCTGGGTGATGGGCACTGGGGAGGGGATGTGCTATGGTGAGTGCTGTAAAGTCTGTAAGACATGATTCACAGACCTGTACCCCTGGGGCAAACAATACATTATATGTTCATTAAAAAATTGGGGGATATTTGAGAAAAAGAGGAATGTGGTGTATAGCAAAATGGAACCACTCGACTAACAAAAGTCATTTCAAGGGACCAATGGGAGCCAGTAGCTTCAGAGCAGGTGGGTGAGTGGGTCTGTGGGCACTGGAGATCCATGGGAGGCCTCTTCTGATCGCTTCCATATTCTCAAGTCAATAGGAAGGACATCACCAGGTGAGGATGGAGATGAATGAGCCTGAGGAGAAAGGAGAAGATCTGCAATACCCCAGCGGGGAAGAAGAATGGGTACAAAAAATTATAGGATGGTTGCTGGGCAGCAACCAGGACCCTTTAGTATTTAAGGAGTGATCATAGCAGGAGTGATAAAGGGGATTGATGTCCCCATGAGGACACGGGGGAGGGGACACCAAGCAGCGACTTTTCCTTTTCCAAGAACAAGGTCCAAGAAGGGAAGAGGGCCAGCATCCAGAGACTCAGCCCACTGTCTCCACCCCATGAAGCTGGATCCCTGAATGCACACAGAGAGACCAAGTGGATTTAATTAAAGAAGATACCATTTCCCCACAGTCCCTTCCCAGCTTCTGTACCCTCTGGGGTTGTCTTATTGTTCTTTGCATTATACAATTTTGTTGTCTATTCCCCTGCCTTGGAACAGGAGCTCCAAGAGAACAGGGGCTGGAATCTTGGCTCCATGCCTAGAGTGTGCTTGGTGCATATGAGGTGCTTAATAAGTGTATGTGGAATGGGTTGGTGGATGGGTAGATGGTTTGTGGAGGATGGAAGGAAGAATGAATAGATGGATGGATGGGTGAGTGGATGGATGGATGGATGGATGGATGGATGGATGGATGGGTGGATGGATGGATGAGTGGACAGGTGGATGGGTGGGTAGATGGATGGGTGGACAGATACACTGGTGGGTGGGTGAGTGGGTAGGTTCATGGATAAGGAGATAAGTGTACAGATGGATGGACAGAAGGATAGGTAGATGGTTGGATGGATGGAGGAGTGGGTACATGGGTGGATGGATGGATGGGTAAGTGGGTAGATGGATAGGTGGATGGATGGATGGACGGACAGACGGATGGATGGATGGACAGATGGACAGATGGATGGATGGATGGATGGATGGATGGATGGATGGATAGGTAGGATCGGTGGGTGGGTGAGTGGGTAGATGAGTGGAGTGTCGAATCCTTTTCCTAGTTTCCCAGAACTGCCTACATTCCAGGACCATGAGGAACCAATCCCTCCACCAGTCTGGGGGATTTGTGTCGGCAGCCCCAGAAGGGTGACACACTCAGTTTGAGGAAATAAAATCAGCCAACACTGTTTCCAGCGCAGGACTTGTCCTGAACATGGAATCGAGTCAGTGCCATTGCTAGCATCATCCATCTAGACCCATGTCCGTGTCTGGGGGCCCCTGGGTTGAGATGGCCGGAATGCCGTCCCATGATCAGAGGCAGAGAGGGAAGGCGTGGCTCAGGGGACAGAATCTGTTTCCCAAGCGACCCGGAACTGGCTCATTGATTAGGACATCTGTTCATTCGTTGATTGGGACGATACACGTTTGCGGGCCGGGAGGCAGCACGGTGTTGGACAGAACGTCCCTGCGAAACCTTCCACACGGACCCTCCGTGTGGCATGTCCCGTCTCCCTGTCGGCGAATTCTCCCTTCCCTTTGGGTTTCTGTGGAAGCACAGGGCTTTATCACGGCCGATTACACGGACCAGCAGGCAGTGATGACGAGGAGACGTCCCTGGAGGAGTCGGGGGCGAGGGGGCCCCCCGTGTCTGTCAGGGCTTGATGAAGACAGCTTGTCTGGTTAACGAGGCAGGGAGCAGAGCGTGACAACGCTCTGCTCCCAGACAGGAGGCCAGCGATCTCCTGTCTCGGAAAAGTCAAGACCCAATAAATTGACCTCCGCGTTGAAATGTTTCCAGTTGCTGCTCAGGGCGCATTTTCGACCGTGAGGATTTTTTTTTTTTTAAAGAGATGTCCGAGCCCCCGGAGATAAGCACTCCTCCCGTCGAAATCCGCAAGCCTGGCTCCTCATTACCGAGGTCCCTGTCATGTCACGGGTGGGAGACCGTGGATGCGGCAGGAGGGGGTCTCCGGGCCGGGCGTCTCTCCCGCCCACCCGAAACGAGGACGCCGGCTGTGCAGGTGCAGGGCCGCGGGAGGGGACCCTTCTCCGATGCCGGTGCCCTCGCCCCAACGCGCTTGGGGAGCCCGGCCGAGGCGGCCCGTGGTGTGCGGCTTGTCCCGGGGGACGGTGGGGGCCAGGAGGAGGGGGGCTCCGTGGAGAGGTTTCCTGACATCGTTTTGTTCCCCCATCCGAGGCGCGGGGAGCACGTGGCTTCCGAGCAGCCCTAACGTGCCTAAAATGCCAGCTTGTCAGCCTCGTGAGGCGCCGCCGCGGGAGTGGCGGGCGCGCCTCTGAATGCTACCCCAGAGTCAATTAAAATACAGTCAGGCTGACATGCCGAGAATACCGCGTGATCAAAGCCCAAAATGCCCATACAGCTTCTGACACACACGAAAACAGCGTTGGAGGCAGAGTGACACAGCGTAACAGGTCAGGTAATTATGAGAAAATGCATGATATAGCTGTTGCAATTGCTTATCGTGTTCCCATTATCACAGCCATCAAAAGCAGCAGCAGGCTCCCTTCCGCGCGATCTGAGAGCCGGTGACATGCCGGTGACGGCGATACAGACGGCATCTGCAGCGCGGCTGAATTAATGTGACAGTAAATAGCGGAGACCGCTTACCGGCTTGTTTAAATATATATTTTTTAATTGCGGAGGGATGGGTTTTATTTTGGCTTTTTTTTTTTTTGTACTTCTGTCAAGAGCCGGGGGAGCGTGTGGTGCCGTGGTCTTCCCGGCTACGCGTCCTTCCTCCTGTGGCGGGGGGCACGCGCGTGTGGGCGGCTGTGGTTTTATCATTTGACTCCTAATGACCGGCAGCGACGCCTATTTTTCCCCTCTCCCTCTGTCCGCGTCCAACCCCGACATCGCAGCCCAACACGTGCGTGAGTTACGACGATGAAGGAATTCTCCCATCTTGGGCCTCGATGCAATCATTAAATTAAAGAGGGCCGTGACAGATGAATCTCGGTGCTCAGGGTGCGTGGGGAGAAAGCCCTGGGTGTATTTCAGGAGGCTGGGTATTTTCAGCCCGGCTAACACCGTTAATTGGCTTAATGGATTCTGCGTTGAGCACGCTGGCTGCTGCCCCCGTCTCCAAAGCAAACTAATTACGGCTTTTTGCATTAAACCCTAATAGATTACAGTTTATCTCCTCGGAATTATCGCAATAATTACCGGAATAAATCAGATACACGGACGCCATTCATCAACCCGGGATGGATGTCACGTCATGGCCGCACGGCGGAGCAGGAACTGGCTAAGTGGAGGATAATTACGCGATACACGGGTTGGCCAGAGTGGACGGCAAGCGTGCGTGCCCGTGTGTGTGTGCGAGCCAACCCGTGCCTCATTCCCAAAGTCTACAGACATTTCCCACAGAAGAGGGTTCAAATCAAAGGCGGGGATATGTAGAAATAATGATCTTGCACAAGGCCGAGCCTGCTGGTCTTCCCGCTTCTGCCGCAGGGTGCCTTCCGCGCAGGCTAACTCACTGCCCACACAGAGATGCATCCCAAATGTTCCCTTTGCTGAGCGAAACGCTCTCTGAATTCCATTTATATTACTGGTGCCTTCTCTTCCGTTTTAATGGCCTCCCATTATTCTGGCGGAGGAGGAAGGAGCCTGCCTTGAGCACCTGGATCAACTTTCCGCAAGAACCGTTCCCGAGGCCCCCGGATATCAAGCCCGGACACACTTCAATGGCCTGGACAGGGGTCCGGGCTTTATTTGTCACCCGGTGTCAAAGCAGACTGTCATGTGTGGGCTGAGTATGAAGTTCATGCTTGATTCCAATATAAATGGTAACAGGACAGATGCTCCCAGAGTTTTAGAGATTTAGACAGCCGGCTTCTTCCTCTCATTCTTTTTTTTCTTCTTCTTCTATTTTTTTTTTTTTTTAAGGGAACTAGACCCAACTTTCAGACTTGCTTTCAAAACTCTGGCGGTGACGGCTCAAACGCACTCATGTCATTGAAGAGCTTATTTGTGCAGAAAACAGAAGAAGGGTAAAATGCAACTCAATGCTCGGGTATTATTTTGGTCCCTTCTTGTTTTCCCCCAAATGGGAGCGTTTTCGTGTTTCTTACCTCGTTAGCATGGCAACGCTTTCTTTTAAATCATATTTTCGAGTTTCCTTTTTCCTTTGGCTTCTCGGGCTTCTAAGGATTTCAGAGCAATTACTTCATGTACCTGCACGCAGCTGTGGAGAGCATCATAATAACCATTTGTCCTGGAAGAAAGCTCCCGTCGATGGGAACAATTGCGTTTGCGCCCACGTTTTAGAAAAGGGCTGCACACGATTTCTGCATAGGGCAAGGTAGCAAATATTTTACAATTTCTGGACCATGCCATGTCTGGAAACCTACCATTATAGCACAAAAGTCACCATAAAGAAAACATAAAAGAATGAACAATTTTTGTGTTCCAATAAAACTTTATTTACAAAAGCAGGTTGGGGGCCAGGTTTGGCCCTTAGGTTCTGGTTTGCTGATCTTAATGACTCAAGGGGCTTAAACACAGGATCTAATCTTCCTGCATATTTTAAGAGACATTTAACTACTTTAAATTTCATTCAAGATTTATTTTTAACGGCACCCAGATCGGCTAAAATGGGATAGAGGGCTCCTGCTTGCTTATGAAGACATTGTCATGAATACGCAAGTGTGATGCAAACCAGGAATTCTCCCTCTTCATCCTTGTCAACACAGCACGTCCAGGAGGGTTCTGCCCACTGACAGGACCGAAAAGCAACACAGAACTTCTTTGCTGCCTTGACTTGTACTGATCCGTGAAGATGTCACCGCCAAGACTTCCAAAATACATTTTTCTCTCTGAGAAGCTGTTTGGATGTGAGCCTGGAAGCCCTCTCTGAAATGCATGATGAATCTCAGCTGTGCAAATCCAGAGAAGCTCTCCACGAGCCCCGACGAGCTGGATGCCCATGCGGCGGCCACCTATGTGTCCTTGGTCCAAGAAACCGTGAACCCACGGTGGTGTCACGGCTTCACACAGGTCCCCTGAGACTTTACTGGAAACTCCTCCTTCTGCAACAACCAGAGCATCCAGGGATCTGATCTCTGGTTTAAGATGCTGTTCTGTGGCATCGTCAAAGAATCAGAAATACAGGATGAGTGTGGGGGGTGCACATGTGTGACAGCGTCTTCCTGGCTCTGCCAAAAGGCAATCAACGTTGTTTCTCTGGTTCTCTCTGGTCCTGCTCCTTCTCTCAGCACAGGTCTTGTAGGCAGGGTGGATGAGCCCTCGCTCCTTCTTCACCCTCTGTATTCTGTCCTTCCTCTTTTTTCCTTGCTTCTTCCCTCTAGCTGTCCTTTCTTTCCTTTCCCTGCTCTCAGGTATTTCAATAGACTATAGATAGATTACTAACTAGACGGATAATAGATCAATAATAGATAGGAGGATAATAGGTAGATAATAGATTGATAGATGGATACATGGTTAATAGGTAGTTAGATAAATAGAAAACTGACAGATCAATAGATAGATGGATAATAGATAGATAGTTGATAGATAGATAGATGACAGATGGATGTAGACATGATAGATTGGTGGATGGATGGATAGGGATGATGATAGATGATAGATGGATAGATAGATAGATAGATAGATAGACAGGATGGATAGAAATGATGGATAGATACAGATTGATAGATACAGATGGATGGATGGATGGATGGATGGACAGGTAGATAGATGATAGGTGGATGGATGAATAGATTTGATGGATAGATAGATAATTGAAGGGCAGATCAATTTATGATAGATAGATATATAGATAGATAGAAGGATAGATAGATACTTAGATCCATAGATCCATAGATAATGATGGATAGATGGATGGATGGATGATAGCTAGATGATAAATAGATAGGTAGATAGATGATACATAGATGTAGAGATGATGGATAGGTGGATGGATGGATAGGGATGATGATCGATGATAGATAGATGTAGGGATGGATGGATGGATGGCTGGATGGATAGGGATGAAGATAGATAGATGATAGATATGATGGATGGGTGGATAGATAGATGTGATGGATGAATGGATGGATGGATGGATGGAGATAGACGGATAGGTAGGTAGATAGATACGATGGATGGGTGCATAGATGATAGATAGATAGATAGATGTAGGGATGAATGGATGGATAGACGGATGTAGGGATCGATAGAGGAAGGGAGGGCTGGATAGACAGATACATATATGTAAGGATGGGTAGATAGATACATAGATACATAGATGATAGAGATAGATAGATAGACAGATAGATAGATAGATAGATAGATAGATAGATAGATAGATAGATAGAATAGATAGATATGATGGATAGATAGATAATTGAAGGACAGATCAATTTAGGATAGATAGATAAAAGGATAGATAGATACTTAGATCCATAGATAATGATGGATAGATGGATGGATGGATGGATGATAGCTAGATGATAGATAGGTAGATAGATGATACATGGATGTAGAGATGATGGATAGGTGGATGGATGGATAGGGATGATGATAGATAGATGATAGATATAGGGATGAATGGATGGATGGATGGATGGATGTAAGGATCAATAGAGGAAGGGAGGGATGGATAGACAGATACATAATTGTAGGGATGGGTGGATAGATAGATACATAGATGATAGGTAGATAGATAGATATGATGGATAGAAAGATAATTGCAGGATAGATAAATTTAGGATAGATAGGATAGAAGGATAGATAGAGACTTAGGTCCATAGATCCATAGATAATGATGGATAGATGGATGGATGGATAATAGATGGATGACAGATTAGATAGACAGAGATAGCAAGCCAGACAGGTGCCATGGATACAGGTGAACACAGACACCTGTTGGATGCACGTCTTTGTAACCTCAGCTCCTTCATGGTGCTGCTCGGTCTTCCCCAGGCATAAAGGCTCTATGAGAGCCCACCTACGGCGGACACTTGCCAAGGGGCTGTGGTTGACCCTGGCTTCCCCTCCCATTCCTCCTTCAGCCTCCCAGAGAGACCACAAACCATCCCTGGTCAGGCCTCCAGAGGGAAGTGTCCAGTCGACCTTGCCCCTGGGGTCCACTTGGAAGGTTTACTCTGGGGGCTGGTGGGCTTTGCCATTCGTGGGGTGCACATTGAGCACCATCTGCTCCCCCAGTCCAGCACAGGGCCTCGCCAGCCCCTGGCCGATCCTTCATAAAGACCGAGCACTCTGAAAATGTCTTCCCCTGAGAGAGTTGTCGCGGTCCTGCCCTAGCCACAGAGCTGCACAGCTCACCCCTGGGGACCACCAGACCTATATGCACTCTTCTACCTTTTCTCTTTCTTGCTGGGTGAAAGGTGGTCACGGTGGCTGGAGCCACAGCAGCCATCCAGGACTTTGAGGTGGTGCTGGAGATGGAAGCCTTGTATGGAAGAACTCGGGTCCTGGAAGGACCATACCAGCCCCAATCTGGCTTCCAAAAGCCCTTCCTAGCATGAGGTACAAGCTCCTTTCTGGTTTAGGGTGCCGGCTTTGTTTCCATCATTTGGAGCTGAACATAATGTGAAGGAAGAGCCAAACAGAAATGTGGCTGGGGTTGGGGGTGGTCTGTGTGGCTGTTTCCCTCTTGAGGAAGGAGAATGTCCATCATTCCATGTTCTTGGAGGGGAGTGGTGTCTATCACGCACACTCACATGCCAAACAAGAAAATAAGATCCCCTAGGATGGCACATACACAGACCATTAGCCACCTCCAGTGGCCCTCATGAAGTACCAAGACTAGGTGCCTTAAAACCACAGGAACTCATCCTCCCCTAGCTCTGGAGACCACACGTCTGAGATCCAGGTGGGACATGGATGCTGAGATCCAGGTAGGGCAGGGCCGTGCTCCCTCCTGAGGCTCCAGGAAAGGGTCCTTCCCCCCTCTTCCAGCTTCTGGGGCTTCAGGTGTCCTGGACCTATGGCCTCGTCCCTCCCATCTCTTCCTTTGTCTTTCCATGACTTTTCCTCTTGTGTCTGTGTCTCCTTTTCTGTCTCTTATGAGGACACCCATCATTGGATTCAGGACCACCCTGATCCAGGACGAGCTCATCTCAGATCCTTCCCTTATTCACATCTGCAAAGACCCCATTTCCTAATAAGGTTCCCCTTCCCAGCTTTGGAGGTGAGGACATGGACATAACTTTTCAGGGCCACCACCAAAGGCATTGCTCCATGTGTGCACGGAGACCCCCAGGGATAGAGAGAGCAGAGAACAAGGCAGAGAAAAGCTGTAAGAACACATGTAGACATGTAAACAGTGGTTATGTCTGATCCGTCAGAATTATGTCATTTAATTAGTGCTGCCGTATCTACATTTTCTAACTATCCCCCAATGAGCCAGCATTGGGACTATCCACAGAAGCGAGAAAATACAAATCCCCCATTGTTTGCTTTTCGAGGAACGGAGTAAAAAGGAACAGAATCTTGGGAATTCTATAAGAAATAAATGGTGCAAAAAGGAAGCTCTTGAAGATTCATGGTAGAGACCGAAACACGGAGGCAAATAGACTTGGCAGGGCTGTCTTTCGGGCCCCCAGGCTGAAGCTCGGGCTGCAAGTCTCAACGGGGACATCTTGGAACCAAGACCTTCCTCTTGCCTGGAGGGTCATCCTGGATCCTGGGCCCTTCCCGAGCCACGTCCCCGAAGTGCTTCTCAGCATCAGAAGCAGACTGAGACCCTCCCCGGGCCAGTCAGGGAGGTCTCCCCTCTGCCCTGCCACCTGGTGTCACCGCTCTGTGCAGAATCGAAGGCCCTTGTCGCGTTGGGGACGCCATGGATAAAAACAAACACAGGCAGGGAGCTGGGCACAAGGGAGGGAGGCGTGACGTGCAAACATTGGTGCCAATGATCAGAAATTCACGGGGGGATACAAGTCATCGTGGAGACGCAGCGGGCAGCACAGGGTTCGGGGCCACCGCACGTGGCCACATTCTGTCCAGGCTCCTGGGTGGTGGCCCCCGCGTCCTCATCCCTCCCACGGGGAAGCAGAAATCAGAGCTCCTGGAACAAAGACACTATCTCTCTCCTGATGAGAGCCAACATTGGTTAGAGGCCCAGAAGGAGCGTGAGGACAGGATTTCCCTAGACAGTGCTCGGGGATCCGGGCGACCTCGAGCGGGGAATGGGCCTGTCAGCCGGCACCTGCCGTGATCGCTTCCCAGGGCAGGGCATCCCGGTCCGCCACCGAGGCCCTCTGCGGCCGCGGTGCTCAGCTCGGCACTGCCCCGGGCGGTGGCCAAGGACTGAGTCCGGCTGAGCCGCACGTCGCCAGGGCCAGCTGCGGGGCGGGTGGCGGGGGGGGCCGGGAGGAAGAGGAGGAGGTGGGGGAGCGGGGGCCACTGTTTTGTTTGGAGGAAGCAAAGGAGAGTAAGTACAGGCGGGGTCGGGATGGAAACCTAATTGTCGGCTTTGTTCCCTGACGAACCCGATGGTTTTGTGGCTACGGAAGTGTTTGTATTTAGAGAGAGACGGGCAGAGACCGGTGTGTGTCATGTGTGTGTGTGTATAGACACATAACACACGCCTTCTATGTGTGTGCAAATAGCGGAGGGGTGTGCCTGTTACACGTGTGTGCACACGTGTCTATGCAACACGCGAGGACAGTTGGAGGGAGCTGTGTGCGTGTCGCACACGTGTGTGCACACATGCCTTCTGTGTGTGCAAGGACAAGTGGCGGGAGGTGTGAACGCGTGCAAGGAGAGGTGCAGGGACCATGTGCGCGTTCCATGTATGTGTGCGTGCATCTGTGAGGCGTGCATCTGCGTACAAGGAGAGGTGGGTGTGCATGTGTCGCATGTGTGTCTTCACGGCCTGGGTGTTACATGCAGGTGTGCACACCTGTATACAGCACGACAGACAGGGAGGCATGCACGTGATACGCGCACACGTACCCTTACTCGTGTGTAATGGGACGGTTTTATGGTTTTCGCATACGTGTGCACATAACCCGTGTTTGCCATGTGTGTTTCCAAACGGAAAAAGACGGGTATGCATACAGACATGATATGTCCACCGTGTTATATATCATATGTAATAAAGTGACTACGATAATAATATTGGTGGCGCACACTATATGGGCCTTGCACACGTCTTTTGCACGTGTTTTCATATGGCATGAACAGAACTCGGGTGCGATGCCGGGTGGATGTCATGCACACGTGGAACCAACATGATTGTTTCCGTAGACCGTTTACATGCGTGCTCTACATGTGAGTCACGTGTGCGACGTGATGCCTGGGGTGTGTCGGAACGAAAGGAGCCCGGGGTATATTTCGTACGCGCATCTACGCGTTTGCGTGTTATATGCGTGCTCGTGTCGCTGTGGTGCAGATTCCTCTCCCGTACACATCGCGGGTCCCATTCGTGCGTGCACACGCTTCCGTTTCCGTGTGGGCGCACGCCCTCGAATATTCGCTACCATACAAGTTGTGCATTCGTAGCACATGCAGGTTGTGTAGGCAACAGGGAAGGGGACACAGGGGCTCGGAAACCCCTCAGACCCAGCCCGCCCCCGGAAGCAGCGTTATTCACCGAATCCGTTCTCACCTGCGCACCCAGGACCAGCCTCACCCCTGCCCGTGTTTCCTGCAAGCAGCCCTCAGCTGTGGTCAGCAAGGGCCGGGCTCAGGTCCCTGGGGGAGGACCGCAGGGCTCTGCGGTCGGGAGAACAGACCTCGGTGCTCCCCAACGAAGCCACGGGAAACCCCAAGTGCACCGCATGGGACCGAGCCCGCGTGTCATGAAGACGTGGCCGGAAGGCAGATGCCTGCCCACGGGCAGGACAGCAAGTGTCAGTCACAGTGACCACGTGGATGGATGCAGGGGCCGGGAAGGACGGCATGGGGCATCTGTTTGCAGGCAAGAGGCCCCCAGAGGCTCCCGACGCGTGGGAAGAGGGGCTGGACAGGAGTGCCCAGGGTGGACAGGAATGACCTCGGTTCTAATGCCGGCTCCCATCATGCCAACTGTTTCCTCCCCCAGAGACCCTGCTTCCGGACTCCACATCACCAGCAACGTGCTGGCCGGTCGGGAGACCTTGGCACCCCTCCCCGTGCACCTGCCGGTAAAAGAGACATTTGACCCTCGGCCAGGAGAGGAAGCCTGCATGGCCCCAAGTGTGAGCAGGCCGGGGGGCACCGGGGAGACCCCAGGGCGCTCTGCATGCCGTCTCCCGTGAGCACATGGACGCTCTGCAGACTGATAAATCCCACGCCCTCCATGAGCCCAAAAACGTGCCGAGGACAGTGCCAACCATCAGGATGCTCGACTGACTTTAGAAAATGCTCGTCTACCTGGGCCGGAAAACGCCCGTTGAAATACGTGCATCTCAGAGCTCACGGAGTCAGCGGCTGCCGTTCCCAAGCTCACCTCCTGATGCCCTCGGCTTGCGTGGGGCCAAGAATGGACAATGCACCAGGCTCCCAGGAGATGCCCGGGCCCATCATACGGGAGCAGCTCGCACCTGCGGGAGGGGCCGAGCCCAGGGGATGACAGTGACCGCCACGGTGGGACCCGAGGAGCTTTCTAGAACTGCTCCTGCCTCTTCCCTGAGGCTGGAACCGGAGCTGGTCCGTCCTCGCCTGGACTTCTGGATTTCCCTCCTGGAATGATTCTCGGCCTGGGACGTGTTTTACCCCGTGTTGTAACCTGGTTTGTCTCCCCACACCCCCGCCCTGGTCAGCAGGAAGGGCTTCCCCACGCCGGGGATGAGACGTCAGGTCACCCCGAAGGGTTTGGGGACTTTTCTGACCCTAAACACCCAAGACCGCAGCGACGCACCCACCCCCGCCACCAGCCCCCGCGGCGGGACGTCCAGAAACGCTAACAGATGAGGAAGGGGAGGGTCTCCGTTTCCTAACACCCAAGACGAGACTTGCGTCTCAGAATATGAATCCCGAACAAAAAACATTGCTTTCAGGACAAAAACCCACTGGAAATGGAAGTCGGCCGTTTGGGTCGGTCGTGAGGGCTTCACACTTCTGTGATTGTACCCCAATCACGTGTTAGCAACGCGACCTCAGCAAAGAGTCCTGTAACCCTACCACGCGCACAGGGTTTGAAATCACAATCCCGACCCGAGAAATTAAAAGTTTCACACAGACGAGCGGGGAACAACAGAAAGGCAGGAAATGCATCAGTTTTGTAGGCTCCAGAGGAAAGGTCAAATGGCACAGACACTCGGAGAGACAGGGGCACGTACAATTTCCAAGGATTCTAAAAATACTGCATCACGGACCAGAACCCCTGCAACCCTGAGCTGGCTGTGCGGGAAGCAGGGGTCCTGGGACAGCAGTGGGTCCTGGTCGCTGATGCTCCCCTGGGGCAGGTGTGGGGGCAGCAGAGGGTCCT
>RCUC01139790.1:0-37833 GCA_003697995.1 Taxidea taxus jeffersonii
TGTCATCACATTTAGAAAATTTGGAACTCTTGCTTCCTCCAAGATCTCTGTTGTTCCCTCCCCATCCAATTACATGTATACCATTTGAATTTGTCCCCAAACAAACCGATGTTCACTTTCCCCTCAGTCTTTTAGATGATTCTTTTGCATTTTGGGTTTGTTTGGTTTTCTTTTTTTAAGATTTTATTTATTTATTTGAGAGAGAGAGAATGAGAGGGGAGAGGATCAGAGGGAGAAGCAGACTCCCCACTGAGCAGGGAGCCTGAAGTGGGACTTAATCCTGGGACTCCAGGAACATGACCTGAGCAGAAGGCAGTTGCTTAACCAACTGAGCCACCCAGGCACCCCATCTGTTTCATTTTGAATGGTTGCTATTGGTATGTCTTCAAGTTCATGATTTTTTTCTTCTTTAATTCCAATCTGTCAGTTATTTCTCCAGTGTATTTTTCTTTATTTCATACATTATAGGTCTTTTCTTTTATCTTTTGTATGTTCAGATTTTCTTCCAGCTCCTTGGACATATGGAATATAATTATAACCATTAAATACCCTTGTTTAAGAAGTCTATCATCTGTGCTATTTCTGTATGAATTTTGATTGATCTTTTTTTCCTTCTCATTACAGTTCAGATATTTCTGCTTCCTTATATGACTGGTAATTTTTGAGTGGATACAGAACAGTATGAATTTTATTATGTTTAGTGCTAGGGTTTTTTGTTTTTTGGGGGTTTTTTTTAGTATAAATACTGTTGAACTCTGCTCTAGTATGCAGTTAAGTCACTTAAAAATAGCTTAATTCTTTTATGTCTTGCTTTTCAGCTTTGTTAGCTCAAAAAAGCATTTAGTGCGGGGCTATTTTTCCCATACTATAAGACAAAATACTTCTGAATGTCATATATTATGCCCAGTGAATTATGAGGTTTTCCACCCTGGCTGGTGATAAGAGAATGGTTCTGGGCATTGTGTGAATCCTGGAGGTTATTAGTTCTAATCTGTCTTTCCAAAGCCTCGGGTAATTTTCTCACACACATGTGCTAATCAGTCACAACTATAGACTCAAGGGGGACTGACTACTGATATCCAGAGTATTCTCTGTCTCTCTCTCTTTCTTAGTACAGGTATCCAAAGTATATTCTCCTCCCCCACACACTTCTCTCTCTTCCTCTTTCTCTTTCTCTCTAGCCTTCTCCTGTCTGGTACTCTACTTCTAGCTGCTCTGGCCTCTCTGAGTCCCAATCCTCATCTCAACTCAGAAAGCCTTTTGAGCATTACCGGGATTTCCCCTCCCTCAGTGTATCTTAGAAACTCTCTCAGGCAGTAAGCTGGGGGCAGTTATAGGATTCACCTGGTTTATTTCCCTTCTTTCAGGGACCCCTGTCCTTCAACGCCTGAATCCAATGTCTTGAAAACCATTATTTCATATGTTTTGTCTGGGGTTTTGTTTTGTTTTGTTTTGTTTTTGTTTTTGTTTTAGTTATTTCAGGTAAATCTAGTCCATGTTACTTCAACTTGGCCAGGAGCAGAAGTCCTGGAGTAACGTACTTGACTCATAAAGATGAAATCAGACGTCTGATTTCCATTCCACCAGCCAGCAAGAAGTGCCTCAGAAAGCTTTGTGCTCAACTGCGGTGGTCTTCTTATAACCTCTGGTTGTTCTGGTTAACTATGTCCTCCTCTCTTGCTTGGCTGGGTCTTGCCCTACTCTCCCTTCTTCCTTCTCTCCTTTCCTATATTTTTCCTTTTCTCTCTGGGTTTTTCCTCCCTTTGTTTCATCTTTCTTCTTCTCTCTCCTCTCCTTTTAGAGATCCAGCAAACATTCCCTGCCACTAGGCAACAAGTTCTAAGCTAGTCTCCAGGGGTCAAAGATGAATAAGACAAGATCTGGTCTTCAATGAGCATTTAATTTTATTCCTTTAAAAAAATTTTTAATTCTTTAATTTTTTTAAAATTAATTTTATTCTTTAAAATTGGTTCTGATATCAATTAGGAGTTTAAAAACACTATTATTCAGCTTAGTGCAAAAGACAAAGTGTACACTTTCCAGATGATGTGACACCTCATCATTATTTGACTTTAAGCAAACCCCTTGACTCTTAGTTTCCATGGTCAGAAATTTCTAATTTCTAATCTCTCACAAGACTGCAGTAAACATTGAATGAATTCATGTTTGGGAAGTGTTCCTCACAGTTCCTGGCAGACAGTAGGTATTCTGTAATTACTGGGATTTCCCCCCCCCTTCTGTCTTTTCCAAGAAAACAATGCTCTTGATAAACCCATGTTCTTTCCATTCTATGGAAGCAATAAAAAGTCAGATAGGCCAAAATTCACAATCAGTTCCATGACCAGGAGTCTAGGTCATATGTACATTGAGTGCTCAGATAGAATAATGCAACTTCCATAGAGTTCAAAAGCAAAGTCAGTCATTGAAGGTGAGAGGCTAAATCCAATTCATGTGACTCCACTTTGGCCAGAAGTGGAGTTTTTCCCTCAGAGTTAACTCTTTCCCTGACCCTCACGTGGTACGACACCATCACTAGGACTCATGACTGTGGGTTTCAGGAATACAACCGAAAAACAGCAGCCTGAGGATGTTAGAGTCATGTGCCTTTGACAAAATGGTAACCTGCGGATCACAGAGGCATTTATTTATTTATCAGTTTCATTTAAAGCGACTATTGCAAGAGAGTACCTATGTAAGAGGAAATGAGGGAGGAAAGATTCTAACTAAAGCATGAAAACTGCCTCAAGTTGAGAATGCACTTTTTTTTTTTTTTTTTTAAATTCTGGAGAAACTGACCTTAGGCTAACCTGCTATAAAGAGAGAAGCCAGTCAGATTCATAGGCCAGGAAAAGCCACCAGAGCAAAAGAACCTACCTGGGTGGCCTCCCAAGGCAATGAGGAATGCCATTTGAAAAAAATCATGGTCTGCCTGCCCTATTTCCCACCCACCTCCCAACAATTCCCTGCTTCCCTTCCTTCTCCCATGGTTTGTTAGTCTCACTTTCCAAATGGGCCACTTCCCTAGCACCTTTAAGCCTTTGCTCTCCCTATCTCCCCTGCCTGGAGCTCCCCTGCCGCTTCTTCACTGGGTCAGCCCTGGTTCCTCTTTAAGATGCAAGCATAAAGCTCCTCTCCAGGAAACTTTTCCTGACTCCCTCACTTTCGCCCTCCAGGCTCCATTAAGTCTCCCCAGAGCCACAGCCACTATAAACTAGAAAAGGAAAGAAAGGGTAGCACAGGCCACGAAGGCAAATTTATCCAGTAGTTTTCCTTCGGCTTCTATGGAAAGACAGAATGAAGTCGTTTGAGATGCTAATCCCTAAAAGGATTCGGAACCACAGGGAGATTTTCCCATAGGATCAGAGTCTAGCCTCTGCTTAGGAGTTTCACAATGGGGGAGTGGCTGGAATGAAATCCGGTCTGAAATGCCGGGTGTTAGGAGACACAGGCAGGCAAAATATTACAGTTATACATAATAAAGTGGCCCCTGCTGAGGGCAACGCATACGCCAACGCATAGCAAAAGCGCCTTTTACAGCCCCCTTTAATGGGCACCTCCTTCTTCTCTGTCCCCCGCTTTTATGACAGGTCAAATAAAACCACCGAAAACTGCACGGCAACACGACAAATACCATCACTTTTAAGAAGCCATTTTTCTTCTTGTTCTGGGGGTTCAGAGATCTCACTGCAGGAAAACAGAGCCCGTGCGATTCGGTGTACATCCGTACGCGTGCCTACGCTTACAGCATACAAATGCAGGAGAGAAGAGCCACGGGCACGAGCTCATTGTGCAGAGAGATCATTTGCGCATCCAATTAGGTGAGAGGAGAAATCAGAACATCCAGTTACTTCACTTCGTGTAGCCCAAGGTGTCCGTTCCCTCCCAAACCCATTTTCAGGATGAAGACCGCCTCGACCGCATGCAAGCCAGTAATTCATACCGGCACTTAGTGTAGGGTTCGTCGTTCACGGCCGTAGTGGGACCCTTTCTCCGGGACGCATCCTCTCGCCCATCAAGTATGTCATACGTAGTGCATGTAAGTATGGTCCCAGAAAAAAAAAATAATTGGCTGAGAAGGAGCTCGGTTTGCATTGTTTCAGTAATTTTCAGGCGGGATTTTAAAGCACGTTTCGCCAAGTCTTTGCTTATCATTCACATTGGTTTGTAAATTTAGGGTTATAAATTGTGTCATTGTGACTGAAGTCATGCAGCAATAAACAAGCAGAGGGCGGTACTTTTTAAGTCTTAATAAATCCAGCAAACAGTCCATACGCTATTGGTCATGAAGCTGGATGGAAGCCCAACACATAGGCATAGATCCCACTTTCCACGCCACCTGGTTTATATCTTAAATAGCCCTCCCTTCTTAAAAGGCGGTGAGAAATGGCCACTTCTATTTTATGGCTAAGACAAAAGTTAACAGAAACCCTGTTGCTTCTCTATCATCTCACTGAATGGACTTGATGGAAATCACAGCTGGTTTAGGAGCAAACCTCTCACTATTGGTAAAATGAAAACTATATCCTCAGTATCCAGGCCAGGGCCTAATACAGAGTGGATCAAAATAAATATTATTTGAATAAAGGCATAAGTGAATTTGTAAATGTACTCTGCAAAATAAACTAGCACAAGGTGTCAGAAAAATTTACCACTAAGGACTTCTTCCCAAAGTTTTTATGTTTTACTGTTATGAAAACAACCCTCCCAAAAATTTCAACAGCTGAGAAATCTATCAATATAATATACCACAGGAGAAAAATCATATGATCATCTCAGTAGTTGCAAAAATGTATCTTACCCCACTAGAAATAGACAAGAAGTTCCTTAAATTGATAAAAAGTATATATTAAAAACCTAGGGGCTAATAATACATTATATATTTATAAAAATAAAATTTTCAGTAAAAAAATAAATAAAAATAAAAACCTATAGCAAACACTATAATTAATGGAAAAACTACAGACATGTCCTTAGACTGGAAATAAGACAAGAAATCTCATTATTACTGTGATTGCTTAACATAGTACCAGAGGTCCTGGCCTATGCATTAAGAGATGATATATAAGTAAAATGTAAAGATAAAAAACAAACAAACTGCTATTCGCAGGCAATATGTTCCTTACCAATTAAATACAATAGAATCAACAGATAAGCTATTAGAATCACCGTGACTGTTCAGAAAGCTTTCTAAATACAAAATCACTTTAAAAAAATTAACTGCATTTTTCTACAATGGCGATAAACAACTAGAAAACACACTTAAAGAAAAGGTCACACAATAGCTGCAAAAAATCGCATTGTGTCTGGGAATTTACTTAAGGAATATACCAAATTTCTATGAAGAATATTTTTCAACTGTAACAAAGAACAGGAAAGAATATCTGAAGAAATAGGAGACGACTTCCCTGCTTCTAGGCAACTCCAAGTCAGGGACACAGACATCAGGCCCTGCGGATAGAAACATAACATGGTACAGCCATTCCGGGGAGCACTCAGATTAGCTATAGTGATGTCCTATGACACAGCAATTGTGGCTTTTTGGCATATATTCCAGAGATCTCACTCAAGTCCACAAGGAGACATGGGTAAGAACATTCATCAGAGCATTGGTTGGGACATGGAGAGTTACGGGCAGTCTAGGTGTCCTCTTGTGGCCTAACGGAGAAGCAAAATGGGATGGATAGAATCCTTGCAGTAACTGTAGAAGGAGACTAAAGTACCCGCAGCAATGAGAATAGATCTTTAATGCATAATACGGAGTGGGTGAAAAAAGAGAAATGGGGAAAAAAGAGAGTGGGGAAAAAAGAAACAGAATGAGGTCAGTAGCATAATGCCATCTATGTAAATTAGAAAATATCCTCACAAACAACAATACATACTCTCCAAGAACACATGCCAATAAATATATATATTATATATATATGTGTGTGTGTGTGTGTGTGTGTGTGTGTGTATATACACTCTACCTTAGCTTAGTTGTCTGTGAGGAAAGGGGGGTGGTTGGGCACAAAAGTGAGAAATGGGGATAAGGAAAGATAATAATAAATTAATTAAAAGAGAATCTTTATACTTACTGATTTGACAATACGCCAGAAGATGAAAAACATGATCAAGTCTTATATTTGAATTTAGATTTTCTTATTGTTTCCATTATACATTATTTATGCTAGAATGTTTTTAACAAACATCCCCCCCAATACTTTAAATTGTACCTGATTTCCTTCCAAAGAAAATAGACGGGTTGTACAGAAATTTTCTAACTTCCTTTTCTTAAATACCTTAAAGAGAAAGCACCATCATCAGGCACTTTGCAAGAACATTTATAGCTATTTTTTTAATTTATTTCTACTTAACCCACTCCCCAAAAGCTGCGAATGTTACAAATGGAATGGTAGCTATATAGAAAAAAGCAAGCAAACCAGACCGGAAGACAGAGAATGGAGAGAGAACACAGCATAGTCTAGTGAAAAATAGAACTAAAAATGATAATTTTATCATTTCGTAACCAAATTAAGGACGTGCAAAATGAAATGCACAGCTTGGCAGGAAATACGGTTCTCTGAATTGGCCTGGTATACTCGTGACCTCACAAGTCCTAGCGTGACACAGACTTGAAAGTCCGTCTTAACTGATTCCCAGCCTCTGTGTGTCTTTCCTTTCTTCCCCTCTGGAACGCTGCCTTGTTAGGGGCTTGGAGTGTGGGCGTTTCTGGCCTGGCTGCCTGGCGGTTCCATCTGTGTTGCTCTACTCCCATCTACTGATAAGATGCTGCTACTTCTCCAGGAGCGCTCCTCCACGGCCTCTCCAGTGGACCCCGGGAGCAGGAGAATCTGGGGCTAGAGGAAGTCACCTTGCCTGGGAGATTTTTCCAGTCTCTGTGCATGTGTGCCTGTTCTGAGAGTAATTAACAGTACTCTAGTGTACTGACTGGTGAGTGACTGTTTAATTTCACTTTGACAATCAAAGAAAAGACAAGCATCACTTGAAGCTGTTTCTTCTTCTTCTTCTTTTTTTGAAGAGGGCTGTCAGTTTCCTTAGGAAAAATAAATCATACATTTTGTGGCTGTTTTCAAAGCTCATTGTTGCTGTACATGTGTTGATACATACCAGGGTTTTTGTTTGTTTGTTTGTTTGGCTCAGTTGTAGGGTTTTCTGTTTGTTTGTTTGGGTTTTTGAATCGTGGAGGATCCTTTTCCCATTGGCTTAAGAAATAAGGTGTGCATGACCCTAAGTGAAGTGCTTTAAAGGGGTTAGGAACTATCATGGATGGGTTCCCTAGCTGAGAGCAGAGGGCTATGGACTTAAGGGGTTCCTGAGTGCTGGGAGGATTTGGGGGATTCCATTAGGATGAAAAAATGGACAGAAATTGTAAATCCAGCAGCTCACCCCATGAGCCATGTTCAATTAAATATCAGTGATTTGTGAAAGAAATTATAGCAATCTTTTTCAGGGATACACTTCCATCACAGGTACCCCCCCCCCCCCACCCTCCACCCCACAAGCCGAAAGAGTAGACGATTCACCTTTAAGTTTGGTCTACAAGATTAGTTCATCTGAAAGAAATTAAACGTCAATTTTATCTTGATTCATCACAGCTCTTTAATCAAAGTCAATGCATCACCTCCCCTGATTACCCCTCCATCAAACGCTGACCTGGAAGTCTCACACCAAGCTTCCCTGCACAGGCTGGCTAATTAAGAACTTGGTTGTTCCACCTACAGCCTTGGAGAGAAGCAGATGGCAGGGCTGCCCCAAAGAGGTGGCCTCTTTATGGAGAAGGGTCCTGGAAGGAGGTCAGTGGTAATTACCAAGCAGCAGAACAGTCCATGTACGCGTTGGACATTATTGGTCCATAAAATGTCTGGAGATTTATAGCAGAAAACAGAAGTCGTGTGTGTTGAATGTCAAACTGATCTAAATTAGCCCAGTGTGGTGAACTGGAGAATAGTGAGCCCTGTTGGGACCATAGGGAGGAGCCCATGCAAAGGGCTTGGCCTTGGAGGAGGGGTACGTATACCCAATCTCCCACCCAGCAGCTGTGTGACTTAGCCAGTAGGGTTGTGTCTTGTGTTAGCTGAACAAGTTCAACTGCAGGAATCTGCTGTGAAAGGGAAAGGGAGAAATTACAGATAGGAGGGGACTCTACCCACTGTTTCCCTCAGTAAGTGTCTGTCCCAGAGGAAGAGGCAGACAGACCACAGCACTCAGTTCAGATATCAAGTTCCTCTCCAATCCAGAAGATTCTTCACTGTTTTCATATATCCCACTCTGCTGATTGCAGGCCAACTGCTTTCACTGATAGTCCGTTGAAGAAATAATGGTTTAATCCAAGGCAAGAGGGAAATCGGTTGTGCTGGACTCATGGACAGTGGTGTGTGTTGGTCTCCAATGTAGCAATTCCTGGCCGGAATGTCAGGGTGGCTTTCTATATGGAGCTGACTTGGGGACCCAGCCCCCTATGAGCTGCTTCTCCACTGCCTTCAACCTCACTATGCCTCAGTTTTGTCTCCATAATTCAGAAATAGTAGAAGTATCTTTCTGTTGACATGGTTAATGAGACTACCTGAACAGTGCTTCTCATGAAGAATCGGGAGACCCGGATGTGGATGAGGGCTCTGTCGTGCGGTCACTGACTCCTAATTTTAGGCCATGTTTTTGTCATTGATGCAATGACCCGGTTGCATATAACAGGCTCAAAGTTCTCTTCCAGCCCCATCCTTGCTCAACACCTATGGTTTGTCACCTATTATGTCATTTTTTGTCAGATAAGGCATGTATGATTCTTCATGGAAATGTAGATATGAACAATTGTATTGGACTTAACCCTTGCACATTTTCAACAACAATACTGCAGTCTCCCATTGGAGAAGAAGCTTACCATGCTGAGATTTGTAGAACGTTGTGCCAGGCATGAGGCCTTCTTTCAATGCTCATACCACCCCTTGAATGAAGTATTATCCTTGATTATATGCAGAATTATATAAATGATATACATGAATTATATACATGATACTTGATTATATACCTGAGGAAAGAAGGACAGAGAGAGCCTTTAAGAAATGCTCAGGGAGTGCTGGACCTAGAATTAAACCTATTCTTTGAAGCAGTGCACAATAAGAATTTTCTCCTGATCAAATTATTCAATAAACCTTTCTCCCCTTTTTCTTAGTCATAGGCCCAGGGCAGTCAAATGCTTTAGTCCTAACTCTACTACTAAGAAAGAATTGAAAGGGTTACCGGTTCCAGATGGTGGACTGAGTACACGCATTACATTCACTTCCTCAGAAACTCCATTGAAAATATGGTATTGATGTATGAGAGGAAATAAATTCAGGACTATGTTTTAAAAAGAAAAGTAAGCCTGGAATGGTATGGCAATTGGCAAAATATAAACTTTTAAAAAGATTCAAGAAGTCATGGGGCTCCTGGGTGGCTCAGTGGGTTAAGCCTCTGCCTTCGGCTCAGGTCATGATCTCAGGGTCCTGGGATGGAGCCCCACATCGGGCTCTCTGCTCAGCAGGGAGCCTGCTTCCCCCTCTCTCTCTGCCTGCCTCTCTGCCTACTTGTGATCTCTGTCTGTCAAATAAATAAATAAAATCTTTAAAAAAAAAAAGATTCAAGAAGACAAAAACTAGGTTGGTTAAAGCAGATGTTGGTTAATACAAATTACAGTGGAAGGTGCCATCTGTCACAGGAAGCACAGAAGATGATAAGAGGAGAGGTCAGAGCCAGTTTTCTTGAGATGAAGAAACTCTAGGAGCAGGAGGAAAAGGAGGCATGGGAGGAAGGGGTTGGTGGATTGACGGCCTCCCTCAAACACTGGGACTCTCTTGCTCAATTCGGAGGCTGCTGGAAGCAACATTCATTAGCTCTAGGCTAAAACTAGGGGACTGTACTCTAATGGCCAATGAATGCATAGCCAGGAGAGAACAAGGGCTTGTAAGGTGGGAGAGCTGTCTCCACTGTAAAGCCCCCATATTGTAGTATGGAGGGTGCAAGGTGGAGGGTAGTGTCAGCCCGCCTGCTCCCAGCCCACAGACCCAAAGGAGAAGCTGGTCTTTGCTCACAGTGGCCTGTGTACAGAAATGGAAGTGATCAATATCCCGGGCAAGGCTGGCCAGCTGACTACACTTAATGTATTTTTTTCATTCACCGATATGAACAGACAACCAAGAATCAGTGGCTATTGGAAGAAAATAAGTAGCATGAGAGAGAAAATCCAAGATGAATAAATAGAACTTTTAGCTGAGGGGAAAGACAATGTCAAGAAATAGAAGACGAAAGGAAGGAAGAAAGGAAGAAAGGAAGGAAGGAAAGAAGGAAGGAAGGAAGGAAGGAAGGAAGGAAGGAAGGAAGGAAGGAAGAAAGAAGTAGAAGACAGGGGTCAGTACCCCCAGGGGGAAAAAAAAAGTCCTAATTTGTTGATCCAGAAAACAAAAGCAGGAACATTTTGGGATTGAGTTCTTGCAAATTAAAAATATCATGGGTGAATTTAACAAAAGAGAACAAAAAAGGACTGGAATATAAACTGAAACAAACCTCTATAAAATTACTCAAAAAGACAAAGAAAAGGAAAATATGAAAGAAAATAAGCATCACAGAAGGTAAATCCATGAAACTTAATAGACACCTTTTTTTAATGGAGAAGAGAAAAATAATAAAAAAATTAAAAATTAACAATAACAACAACAACCCCCCCCCAAACTTGATTGAAAGAGTCCACTGAATGCTAAGGAAGACAAATGGAAAACTAAAGAAACCTCAGAACTCCAGGACAAAGAAACTGTCTTAAAAGCTATTAGAGAAGTGGAAAAAATAGTTTATTTACAAAGAAATAAGACTCAGATTGGTAAGGACTTATCATCAGAAATATTAGCTGCTAGGAAATAAGGGAGAGATGCCCTAAGAGTTGTAAGGGGAAATTATTTTATTTTTTAAGGATTTATTTATTTGAGAGAGAGAGAGAGAGTGCAGGGGGAGGGGCAAAGAGAGAGGGAGAGAGAGAACATGGTGCTCAATCCCAAGACCCTGAGACCATGACCTGAGCTGAAATCAAGAGTCAGACATTCAAACAAGTGAGCCACCCAGGTGCCCCAAAAGAAAATTACTTTAAACCTTAACTTTGACATCCATCCAAACTGTCAGGTATGGGTGACATGGAGGCTTTTTTGAGACATTAAAAATAATGAAAATAAAAATAAAATCATTAAAAATTACTGAAAATATATTCCAGGAAAATGGGGGAAGGGAAGAGAAACAGAATGAAATAAAAAATAAGATCTAATAAACAGAGGAACTAACTTAGGATAAAATAAAATGAACCCCTGGCACCCCAGGTGTGCAACAAGCTGGACACAGATCCAAAGAGAAAGGAAGACATACCCTGCTTGAAAAAATGTAAGAAAATCAAAGTGATTCCCCTTTCAACAATACGATTCAACAGCTAAAATTTAATAGAAATGTGACAGAAAGGAAATATGCTTATTTTATCAGTATGAAAAAAAGAAAAGGAATTAGAGACTCCAGTAAACTAAAAACCATGCACGAAAAGAAGTATTCAAATACAAAATATTTCAAGAGAGCATGCATCACAGATCAGGAAGAGTCATGTCCCCTGATTAATGTAAAAAACCACTGTATTGCACTGTATTGTATTGTATTGTCTGGAATCTAAAGACAAAACAAATCAATAAACAAATGAAGCAATAGAAACAGACCCATAATACAGAGAACACACTGATGGTTGCCAGAGGAGAGGGGGTGGGAAGATGGGCCAAATGGATGGAGGGGGGTGGGAGATAGAGACCTCCGGTTATAGAACGAGTATGTTATGGGAATAAGAGGCCCACCGTAGGGAATTCGCTCAATGGTATAACCGTGTTGCATGGTGAGCATAACCATCCAGGATGTTGGATCACTACGTCGTACACCTGAAACTCATGTAATCGTACACCTGAAACTCATGTAACATTGTGTGTCAACTCTACTCAGAGAAGAGTTTTTTTTAAGTTAAACCCATTTAGGTACAGTATGATAGGTGAGAGATGATGATAGATAGATAGATAGATAGATAGATAGATAGATAGATGATAGATAGATAGAACCACTGCCTAGAAATACAGATTCAAGCGCAATTCTTTTTTTTTTTTTTAAGATTTTATTTATTTATTTGTTAGAGAGAGAGAGAGAGAGCACAGGCAGACAGAGTGGCAGGCAGAGGCAGAGGGAGAAGCAGGCTCCCTGCCGAGCAAGGAGTCTGATGCGGGACTCGATCCCAGGACGCTGGGATCATAACCTGAGCGGAAGGCAGCTGCTTAACCAACTGAGCCACCCAGGCGTCCCTCAAGCGCAATTCTGTTGGCATTTTTGTCATTTGCTAGCTCTCTGCAGTCACGCTGAGACCTAGTCACAGACAATGAACGGTATGGTATTTTAAAATTCCCAAATGAAAGGTGAGTGGAGCTCAGAAGCACCGCCAGACTCAGGCACATGGCGTTCAAGTTTACCATGTGTCCCTGACGCAATCAAGACTCAGCTCAATATTACGGTTAAGGTCCTTCCAACTTTAAAATGCTATGTGCCTAGGCTTGGGTTTTAAGCAGGCTGTTTTTATGGCCCTAGAATGCTCCTGTCGTATTTCCCATAAATTTTGGTAGGTGGCAGCTAAATTTCCGGTGTATTATTCTTTTCGTTATAAGGTTGCGGCAAGTCCTTTGTATTCAAATTCATTTTGTAATTATTATATTGATAAAGTGTTATTTTGAAGGGGCTTATGGGGTGCAGAAAGAGGGAACTTCTGACTCCTGGGACCAACAACCCTCAGCTTCATGGCCAGTGAGGCTTTCTGCCATAGTGATAAAGAGATAAGGAGTGTGCCTGTGTTCACCACAAGGCAAAGGGTAGGCACAAGATGAAAACATTGTCTCCAAGTCTCAACCATAGCTTTGTAGGTTTCTGTTATTTGGGTAGGTTGGGATTTAGTATCTGAGCTTCTGTTCTGTTCCTGGAGGGATTCTCCATCTATGACCAGGTCCTTCTCTCTGCCCTGTTCCCCCGTGTTCCTGATTTGGTCTCCATCTCCCTCAGTATCTCTTCATTTTCCTGCTTCCTCCACACCCCATCTCTTCCCCTGAATTGTCAATAATATACAAGTAAGAGTTATATTTATACTCCTCATTCCTTGAAGAGTTTTACATGCATAATTATAATTTCTCACTTTATTATCAAAAATAAATGAATAAGTAAGTAAAACAAGCCTCTAGGCTGAGTTGCCTAATTTTTGTAATTTTGGGGGGTTTAGAATAACTTGAGATTTAGAAAATTTGCCAAGTGTATAACGAGTCCGAAATACCCATACCCAGTTTGTCCAACTGCTAATATCTTCTGTTAATAGGGCACGTTGGCCACAACAAATGAACTAATACTGATACATTATTAACTAAAGTCCATGCTTTATTCTAATTTGCTTAGTTTTTACTGTTCATTTTCTGTTCCAGGACCACACGGAGAATATCTCATTACATTTAGTTGTCATGTTTCCTTAGGTTTCTTTCGCCTGTGACAGATTCTCAGACTTTGATGACTTTGGTAGTTTTGAGAAATACTGGCCCTGGGACATAGAACATCCCGAATTGTGATTTTTCCTATTTTCCTCACGATTAAACCAAAGTTATGAGTTTGGGGAAGGAAAACCACAGAGGCAAAATGCCATTCTCATTACTCCATATCAAGGGTATACACTGTAACAACAGGACCTATCACTGTTGACCTTGAGGTAGTGTTGGTCAGGTTTCTACACTGTAAAGTTATTTTTACCCCTTTCTGTATGTACTTTTTGGATAGAAGCCACTATATGCAGTCTGAGTTGCCTTTCGATCAGTTGATCTAATTTTTCCCGTGGGTCAGGAGATATCAATACAAACTTTCCCATATAGGATTAAATGACACAGTGATAAAATTGTATGTTATGCAAATGTGGGAAAACTGGAAGACAAGGCTACTTTGAAGAAAAAGTAACTCAGTTACAACCAATTCTCAACCACCACTGATAACGGTTGATTGACCCTTGTACTTGAGTCAAATACCCTTGTATTTATTCTAGCTTGCAATCATCTTCAGATGGCAATCCAAGTTTGAAGAGCATGGTACCTTCCTTGAAAAGCTATTGCTTTGGTCCCTAGAAGATTTTGGTCCAAGCAGCCTCTGTTCTTTTTTTTTTTTATTTAAAGATTTCTATTTATTTATTTGACAGACTGAGATCACAAGTAGGCAGAGAGACAGGCAGAGAGAGAGGAGGAAGCAGGCTCCCTGCTAAGCAGAGAGCCTGATGTGGGGCTCGATCCCAGGACCCTGAGATCATGACCTGAGCCGAAGGCAGAGGCTTAACCCACTGAGCCACCCAGGCACCTCTTTTTTAAAAAATTTAAATTCAATTAGCTAACATATAATACAATATTATGTATATGTATTATGCATATGTATATGCACCTATACATACGCATTATGTATTTCAGTTATAGAGTTTAATAATTCACCAGTTGCATATAACACGCAGTCAAACAGTTTCTGTTCTGTGACCATTGCCACCCTCCAGTCAGCACAGGTCAGTCCTGGGCATGAAGAGGCAGCAGCAGAAAGATCTCTGAATGAGGAATCCTAGCATCATCATTTAACACTATGCAGGAGCACCTTGGTTTACTGGATGCAATCTATCAGGGATGTGTCTATATCACAGGATTATTGTAAGCATCAACTCAAATAACATAGTCTGCTTCGCAAACATGAATATTCAAAGATGAAGCACTAAAGCAGAACTAACCAGGAAAGAATCATAAGGCTTCTACTATTACTAAGTCATCCCAGATCCTTAGGCCTCACCAGTTCAGCACTGGGGAACTTCCTATGTGCCCAGTGACTTGAAAGCCTTGTGACTGCCGTAGGAGATGAAGAGGATGATGGTTCCCACTTCATAGATGAGCAGAGTGAGGCCAAAGGAGGCCTAAGGTCACAATGCTAAGTCTTGAATCCTGGTCTGTTTCCTGGAGTCCTCTTATTGAATACTCCTAAGCATTTCGCTCATGCTGGTAGTATGGCAGTAAAGTAGAACACAAACAGCCACTGTCGGTGGGACTTCCATGGTGTTAATGATACCTGTCCTGTGGCTGTCATGTACCCAGACCTATTGGATCTAACTTGGTTTTTAGAAGCATATCTACTCAAATCCAATAAAGCTACTGTTGGCTTTCTGCATAATATCAAAAAGCTGGTGCAACCGATTTTTTTTTCCCTGTGCATTTCAAACAGCTGTTTGAATTCAGAATGTAGGCGGCTTTCATTACCAAGTGTTTAGCTGTTAATTTGGAGGTCCAGGACACTCTCTTGGCTGCGTGCAGGCAAGAGACGCAGAATTAAACACGACTGAAAGAAGAGCTCGTGCATCTTCCATGCTGGGAAGATCACGAACCTGGAAACACCAGCCTAACCTTCTAGAAGGATGGCCTGATAGAGACACAGAAAGCTAAGCCATCAGAATCCCCAGACTGTACCCAACCATGGCTCCTATCATTACAGTGTCACTATTGGTCGCACCTATGAGCCTGAAAAGGAAGCAGATGAGTCAAGGATGTGCTAGAGACCAGCAGGTGCATCTTCTCTCAACCCTAACGCCAGTGACCACATTAGAAGCCTGAAATCAACCATGTAGAGAGGATTCATACCACAGCAATCAGAAAAGGCTACAAATCAGGGTTTTTCCATTATCCCCCCTCACCACCAGACAGCTTATGAAATGCTTACCGCCATACCACTGGTTTGAATCCTGAGTCTTGGCAGTTTGTAATGTGGCCTCGTCAAACTTGCCTTTGCTGTGCCTCATAGATAGACCTTGAGATGATGGTTTCCTGTACATCTTATCCAGCAAGTTAGTCACTTAGCCCACGTGTGCTGAGCCCTTACTGTACGCCTTGCTGCACACCAGACAGGTTTGATTGAACTGAGGCTATATTAATCAAAATGCCATAGAAAGGTCTAGAGTCCTAGTAAAGACTCAGAATGTCTCCAGAGCACACGTGCCCCAATCTCCCTGCAGTGGAGGCTGCGTGCTGAGTTGTGTGTGGGCTTCACCTCAGCCCACCGATTTATTTTGGGCAACCAAACAATACTCCATGACTAAATGCTTTTAAGACATATATTTTTTAAGCCACTGCTAAGGGGACACCCTGGGCTGGAGGGGATTCAAGGGTAAATTGGAGACCCGCCTTCAAGGGGTTCATACTACAATGGGAAATGCAGCAGAGACTCGATTCCCTGTTATGCAAAATAAAAAGTGACAGGCTCCCACAGGGAACATGGATAAAATGTCCTGTGGGTTCAGGGCATAAGACATCCCCTCTGCTTTGTGGGTGAGAGAAGTCAGCAAGGCTCTCACCAGAACCAATGGCAAACTCCTGCACGAAGGGGTCCTTTCCCAGGGCTAGTACAGAAACAAAAAGAAAAAGAAAAGAAGGAAAGAAGAAAATTGACCACAGAGGAGAAAATGCCCTCTGGTGGTGAGACGATCAGCCCCGATTGTGATCATTTCCACATCAAACATAATCAATTTTTAATGGCATCGGTTTCACACAAGAATGCTCAGCATGAATTTTTCCCTTCCTCCTGAAACCACTGGGCCTGGAATTAAGAATATTTGGCACATGGTGCCCTTGATCAAAATCCCAGATCGGAGATGTTTCTAAAACTTGAATGAAACAGGCAGTCGGAGCTAACGCAGATCACAAAGGCGAGCTAGGAGGTCCAGAGGTAATCTCGGGAGGCTGTTGTCTCTTGTGTACCACTGTCTTTCCAGGGGAGGATTTTTGGAGGCCCCCTTCCGGAACCGATGACGGGACGGATGGAAGTTTGACCAGCGCAAAGTTAGCCACAGTGGAAGTTAATGTTCAGTACAGTCCTACATGGGTCCCAGGGTCTTCATCCAGCTTCAGAGCAAACACTGAGGACTGAGAGAATCTGAAAGGACATCTAAATCACTATTACTCAATTTGAATTGTAGTGACCTCTCTGGACCTCAGTCTTCTCATGTGGAAAGTAGAGGGTCAGATTAAACAATCCATAAGGCATTGCCCAGTGCTGACAATACGGTGTATTTCTTCTGTTTCCTTCAAAGCAACAATTTTTCAGAGCTGCTCTCTACTCTCATCATCCAATTAACTAGTAAAGTTGTAAACGTTCGCATTCATTCCACAAAGTACCTCGGAAGGGAAGCGCTATTTAAATCAACTTATATAGTTTTTTAAAAGCCAGAAAGATATTTGCCCCCTTCCTCTGTGGCATTCTCTTGACCCCATTGTAGTTTCTGCTTACCCACTGTTCTTGAATGCCTTTAGCCATTCTTCAAATAGCCATTGCTTTGCTAGATCATCATAACTCACAGGGAATAGCCAGATGTCCTCTGAGCCATTTGTCCAAAATGATGGTAATATTTTATGAAGGGCATTGACAAGCAACATGTTTCTGAATTTCATTTAGCATATTGAGCTTAAACAGTGAGAAGTGGAGGTCCACTTGACCTCCAAGATTACCCAAGGAGAAGGCAGAAGAGTGATCACATGTTGGGGATTCACTAGGTGCTGACGAGTATAACAGACACTTCATATATGTTGTATGTTATCCATTCATTTATTTAAAAAATGCAAGGGTGGACACAACGATAGTCCCCTGGTCCTTAAAGTTGTGGGCAATGTCTTGTGATAAATCCTAAGATCTGGGTAAATACAGGGCCACTTGGTCAGTAAACGCTGGAGAAAAACAGACTCGAAGAATGATTCAGAGTAAAAGATGGGGACAGAGATGCATTCCAGGTAAAGGACTGGAAGTAGAGGAAAAAATACAAATAACAATCCATCCATGTTTAAGTAAGTAAATGTCTGATGTGATAGAACAATTTATAAATATTCATGGAGGCCACTGGCCTGCCAAGATTTTCCATAGCCACTGCTGCTCAATTACTGGTATATTTTCAAATTGAGCTTAGAGTCACTTGATTTTTCACTTTCGCCATCTACAATTAGAGCACATTTATATACATGTTCACATTTGATCCCCCAGCATCTAGGTAAGAGTAAGAGGAAAGGAACAAGCCTTCGTCTATTGTAGAGTATGTGGGAACCATATAGGAACTCTATGGACCTAATTTCATTTCGTTTAATCCTCAGTTCGACTCTGAATAAAGGTAGAATTATTCCCACTTTACAGAAGGGGAAACAGAGACTCAGCAAGGTGAGCTGCATAGTCAAGGTCACAGAAGATGAAACCAAGCTCCAGATACTCTAGCCCTAGTGGTCTTACGCAGATGAAGACTTCCCCAAAGGCATGATGGCCTCCTTGAGAAGTAATGAGATCCTGCTCACCAGAGATGCCTCAGCCGAGGCTGCTCATGGGGAGGGTGTCAATGAATTACAGAAAAGATCTCCCTTCGGAAGAAGTCCAGAGGGTATGGCCTCTCAGATCCTTTCCAGCTTTCCAGTTTATCGGATAGATGACTCCAGTGGTTATTAAGACTATTCACAAACATTGCAGTCCTTTTCTCTTCCTGGGCATCTGGAAGGTAATGTCAAATGCCTTGTTTTGGCCAATGGAACAGACATGTGCGTGTGTCTTAAAGCTTGAGAGTGGGGCACGAATCACCTTGTTCCATCTCTCTCACTTGGCCGGTTCTGAAGGCGAGTGTTGGGACAGGGTCTCTTTCAGCTTGGGTCTCAATAATCCCAAAGAGCAGAGTTCCCTGCTGGCCCGCAGTGGACAGAATTAAATTCTGGCCATTTTAAGTAACTGACACAGAGGTTCTTTATTGCCTCCGTGTAACCCATGGTATCCTGGCTGATAGGGTAGCATTTTAGATCTGAACTCGAGAGTCAACCTCTAGAACTCACCTCCTGCGTTACTGTCGAGGGGGTGGGTCAGTGCAGCAGGGATAAGCACCAAGTGACACAGACCAAAGGCGACCCTTTCCAAGTTGCGAGTATGAGAAGCGAGAAGAAAGAAATGTGGCGGAGGAGGGGTCTCTCCATTCAAGGAGCAGCATTATTCCTGGCAATCACTTGGGCACAAAATGCAGTAATTTACCACTGCGTTCTCTTGTCTCCCAGGAGGAAAGCAGAGGGCTTCCTTTCTAGAAAAACACTGACCTTTCCTATCACGCAGACAGACTAGCAGCCATTTAACAATGATTCCTCTAGTTCATCCCCCAGGACATCAGCTGTGCAAGGGAGAGTATCGATTTTTATCTTTTTAAAAAGGAAACTTGCTAAAATAAGCACAGTGGCAATGTCTTGTGTTTTGTTTTTTGTTTTTTGTTTTTTTTTCTTAACGAGAAGTGGGTTGAATTTTTTTGAAAAGAAACAATGAATTCCAGCATCAGGATTATATGAAAGGATGGAAATGTTTGGGCTTTCAGACAGCAAACCCACCAAGACTAACACACCGCCTCTGTACCTTTGCCACCTGGGACAACCAGTGCTTTCGACAGAGATGCACTTCGGTCCCTTAATGAACTTCCCATCTGCATCTGCATCTCGGGCATTGTCAGCAAGGAGGGGCTTTACAGGGAAAACAGGTCATCTGGAGGCTCAGGTGGACCAGATCTGGAGGCTTGGTGGATGAATTGGTCCTCCCGTGTCCAGCCCAGTATCCCGGCTTCGCGTGGGTCCATCCACAGGCACAGCCAGCGAGGAGGACAACGGAACGATAACGTGAACCGGGATCTTCCCAGGAGTTGAAGCGGTTACTCGGCTCTACCATCTACTCTCCAGAAAGGGACTGCAAGCCCCGCGTCGAGTCTCTGTGATAGGACCCCAGGCACGTCCTCTACATCCAGGCTGATTTTTGACAGCACGGGTGAGGCGTGTTCGGCCACCCCTGTTTTGGGGACGATCTTCCATCACAGATAACTTCATCCTGAAGTCCCACGTGTAGCCTGTGGGGCTTATTTCTAACATATCCACTGCCCTCCCTAGGCGACCAGTGTTGCAGGCAAGGTACATGAAAACAGAGGCTCCCTTATGCTGTTGTGGAATTCCTAATTCGACTGCCACCTGAAAACCAAAAGCTGTCCCACGACAGAGATGGAAATGTTTGGGACAGAGAGAAGGGGACAGCTACCCCTAAACTGTGCCAGTGTTTTACGGCTGCAGAATAGGGTTTGGTCATTCTACAAACCTTCCTTGGGCAACTATCATTTTTTTTTTCTTCCCATGCTGTCTTGACTCAGTTTCCAGGCCCTGGCTAGATGGCGGCTGGAGAAGTGCCCCTTGAGAAGCTGATTCAATCCATACCCCCCACCACCCCCCTGCCCAGGGCCACCATGTCCTTGCCCTCTTTGCCCCAGAGCCAGGCCCCAGACAGCCAGCAGCAGCCACTATGCCCCGGGGCCCACAGAATTATTCAAATGAGCTCATCTACATGGAGCGCATGAAACCAAGCTAGCCCCGCCCCGCTCACATACATAAGTGACTCGAACAGCTCCATCTTGCTACTGGCCTGTCCCCTGGGTGCCCAAGCCCCTGGGTGGCCTTGCCTGGCAGACTTCTCTCATTCTGGACTCTGTGTAGGAAAGCGTTGTCCCTTCCATCTACGTGAGCATCGGTACGCTTGTCCTGCCATCCAAAGAACCTGTAAATCTTACAAAACATCCCGAAGAACTGAGTGGATCCTCTTCTCCATACAAGAAGTTCAAACACACAGACCTGGTCCAGCTTCACAGACATTTCGACAGACCTGACCAGTCAGAAGCATTGAAACTGGTCGCTGGGAACCAGCCAAGACTGAAATAAACACTACCTCTGCCCTCCACCCTTCAAACACTTGACGTTAGTGGCCTCGACTGCTACCAGTCTTCAAAGGTGTAGGCATTGTGTCTATGTCTACTGCCCTTATTGGGTCCGCTTCTACTCGCCTCATTAACTCGGCATATAACAGAGTTTCTATCACAAAGCTGGCACTCGATAAATGCGTGTTGAAATGAATGAAAAACGGGATAAAAAAGGCATAGAGAAAGCTAGCCATTCAGTCAGAAATTCCACGTGCATTTAATGGCTGCCTACTATATTCCAGTCACCTGGGTTCCATAAGTAATAACACTGTGCACTTCCATATCTATAGGGCAAATAGCAATTTGTCAGTATTAACTAGTTTTCGCTTAGGGGGCATGCCACTGAAGACTTTAGGTCAGCACTTATTTGAGTCCAAGACTTAACTCCTGAGTGGAACATTCCCTGACCGTCCCAAGAGAGTTATAACTTCCTTTCTCACGTCTCTGCATATCCATCATACTGTATTATACCCAATTGTAGACCTTGAGCTTCCTAAGAGCAAGGAGCATTTCTAATACATGTTCACATCCCTGATGTTTAGCAAAGTGTCATCCAGGACATGGCAGGTGCCCAGCAAGTCACAGTTGAATGCACAGGTGATAAATAAATGCATGAATGTCCTCCCAGATGTCTCATCCCATGTAGAAGCTGGGAAAGATGATGGCAGAGGAGAGCAGCCTAGAACAGTGGTTCTTGGGTGGGTATCAGAAATCCCTGGAGGGATGAAGACATGGAGTGCTAGCCTCCAAACCCGGTCTCTGATTCTGGAGGTTCAGGGAGAAACCGGACCAGGGAGAAACCTGCATTTCTAACAGGTATCCAGGTGATGTCGACACTGCTGTTTTAAGGACCACACTATCAGAACCCCCAGTCTGAAGGAAGAATTGGATGTGGCTCCCCAAATGTCAAGAAGCGTCTTGCAAACATATGCTCACATAGAGAAAGAACAGGGAGATTGCCAGTGACAAGCTTACTTAACGCATTCTACAAATGGTGGGGTGAGACAGTGAACAGAGGGTCTATCAAGGCTGACTTCATTAACAGCCTTCAAAGAGAGGGAAACAGATCCTATGAAACTGACTGACTTGTCAAAGGTGAAATCACAAGTTGGCTGGAGAGGTTTAAGAGAAATGCTTGTATGTGACAGATGCGAAAATGACACATACGAAAATGTTGACTTCTTTACCCATAATGGGCCCAAACTGGACAAATGACCATTAACGGTAAAATGAACAAATAAACTGGAGTGTACAGCCGTACAAAGGAATGCTACACAACCACTTTTAAGAAGAACTATGCTATATGCAACAGCAGTAAATCTTACAAATGTTGAGTAAGAGAAGTCAGACACACAAAAGAGTACATTCTTTTTTTTTCTAAATATTTTATTTATTTATTTGTCAGAGAGAGAGAGCGAGCACAGGCAGACAGAGTAGCAGGCAGAGGCAGAGGGAGAAGCAGGCTGGCTCCCTGCTGAGCAAGGAGCCCGATATGGGACTCAATCCCAGGATGCTGGGATCATGACCTGAGCCGAAGGCAGCTGCTTAACCAACTGAGCCACCCAGGCATCCCAGAAGAGTACATTCTGTTGAAGTCTACTTACACTGTACCACCACAGAGAGAGGCAAATACCCAGAGATGAGAAGAATTTCTTTTGGAAATAAAAAAGGAAAGTCGTTGCAGGGGGAGACCCTAGGGAGTTTCTGGGTGCTTCTGGTAGTCTACTGGCTTGACCTAGGAGGGGGTTATGAAGTATGCCCACTTGGATATTTTTTGCACTTTTCTGCATGGATATCATGCTTCAAAATGTAAGGCGGGTTTTATTGGTTGTTTTGTTTTGTTTATTTTTTTAAGTGGTTGAAAGGAAGGAAGAAAATATTTACAAGGGGCGCTAAATCTGTGAGTCGAGCCCCTATCCTGGGAGTTGACACAGAATCCCCCTAAAGAGAGACGAGAAGGTGGTGGTGCGCTTCCCAAGGGGGCAGAACGGAGCAGGGTCACTCCAGAATGCTTATTCTAGGCCGAAGGAACAGGCGCAACCAGGGAAACGATCAGATAACCTCAACAGAACAATACTTACACTAATCTTTGACATGAGAATTACAGAGACGGAACATCACCGAGAGATCACTGAAGTTCAGAAGAAGAGTTTAATAGGAACATTTTTTTTAGAGTCTTTCACATAAACCAGCCCCAGTATTTATCTCAGCTGGGAGGTTGGTGAGGTGGGTCGGGGCAGCTGTCTTTCTTGGCGAGACTTCCTCCCCTATAAAATGGTTTGCTCGCTGGATCCTGTAACTTTCTCTCACCATCCAGAAAGACTTGGGCCTCAGCTCAGAATATACCAGATTCTTTCTCTGCCCCCCGTGGTTCTGATATGTGTGCAGAAACTGAGAAGGGAGGTGAGCAGTCCGGAAGCACTGGTACCAGATCCTTCCCTGGGAAGCGAGGCTGTGCTTGTCCCAGCAGTAAACCAAGCAGCCGGCCACTGTAAACATCTGGCCGGTTCAGAAACATGGCCTCCTAACTGATCTATTACAGTAAATGGTCTAGACAGTGGGACTAGAACTCTTCGCTTTTTTACACTTCATAAACCTGTGTCTAAGTGCAGGTGAAGGCAGTCGTAAATATAAAAACCACCAGAGCAGAATGGCCTTTGATTCTTTGTTTATCACAGGCTAATTAAAACACAAGCTGAACATAACTCAGTTCTTTAATGGAGGTCACCAGATGTGTTATTACTTGACCCTGCTCGGTATGAAGTCCGTGTATAATAACTATAATCTTTTATTTAGTACAGCAGCCCTGCTATAGTGAAGGGTGTGTCTTTCTTTTGATTACAAGGCCCACATTTTAAGGAGGGGGGAAGAGGATGGTTAACTACTGAGAACATGTTCTCTGGGCATTGAAACTATGATTAATATAAGCCCTTCCCAGGAGTGAATTCTTGGGTGCCCTGCATACTATAGTTACACACCGTGCCAAAGACACATTTTCACTGGGAAGTATAATTACTGACTTCTAAAAGTCACCTTTCATCCCAGTGAACTCTGGCTCTCTCTAAAGCGTTAGAGAGCCATTACAAATTACAATTAGAGTAATGGCTTCGGCCATTCGGCCATCACTTATGAAGCCCTTCAGCCGCCTGCAGCAGGAAAGGGCAAACTTACAGGGCCAGCCCTCCTTAGCTGGGAAGCCATGTGGATCTTTCTCCAGTGTGGTGGCTTGGGGAGTGGTCTAGGAACTCTAAGCAGCTGCGATTGGCTGCATATACCTGTACAGGGCTCCCAGCAAGTGCTACGAACACTCGAGCATCTGAGATGCACACTTCCTCCGTGGTATCAGTGGGGCCAAGAGGAGAATTCTCCCAACTGCTGGCCATGGCATAACCATCCCCCAGCTTGGACCCCTTGACTCAGCCCCACTGGATCTCTACTTGGATGTCCCCCAGGGAACCTTAAATACAGCATTTCCAAAATGGAAGGGAATTCCATGTCCTCTGGAAAACGACCCTTAGGTCCCAAGAAATCACACCACCCGCCACTTTAGGCATTTGCCAAATCCCCAAATCTGACCTTCATCTTTCAGTTCTCCCTCCCTCTCCATAGTCGACCTGTGCCCAAGATCTGCTCATTGTGCCTGTAAAACCTTCTTTCTGACCCCCATACCTACCATTACTGTCCATCCCGCTCGGGTCATCATGTGATGTCATTCCCTAAAACAAGGATTCTCAACAGGTGTGATTTCCCCCTTCCCCACCACACACACACACACACACACACACACACACACACACACACACACACACCAGGGGACAGTTAATGATGTCTGAAGACATTTCTGGTTGTCCTAACTGGAGGCTGGTGCTGCTGACAGCTAGCAGGCAGAGGCCAGGGATGCTGCCAAACATCCTGCAAGGCAAAGACCAACCCCCACAGCAAGAAATCAAAAGTCCAGAATGTCAGTAGCACTGACACTGAGAAACCTTGCCCTAAAAGATCTCCAAGGGTGCCACAGTGAGCTCCATAAAGCACATATCTTAACATGCAACTCTCCTGCTCAAAACCCTTCAAATATCATTGCTTCTGGAACAAAGTCCCCAAGGTCCTTCACCCTCTGTCCCCAGCCTGCCTTCTCAGCCTCCTCTGTATCGTTCTCACCTACCTTCCCTGAAGGCTCCATGCTTCAAATTTCTGCACCAAATCTTTAAGTTCCTCAAACTTCTGGGCCTCTGGCTGAAAGTTTCTGTCCATTTCCACCAAGGAGTTCACCAGTATGAAGCGAACTCTTACTCGACCTTCTGATCTCAGTTTAACACAATCTCCTAGCCTGGGTGTGGCCTGTGCCTCCCATGGCACATGCTTTTTTACCATCCTTTGCCTTGACTTTGTGCGTTGATCCCCTCCCTTGCTCATCCTCGAGCCAGATGTACGCTCTCTGCGGGCAGGACCTGTCTGTCCACTCTATCCCCTGTCTCTTGCATTAAGGTGCTGACTCACTCAATACACGCTCACCGAAATAATGACCGTGATAGTACAGTAAAGTTGGCCTCTGAGGTTATTTATAATTGGATAACTCAAACAAGTATTTGTATCTTAAGCAAATTATAATTTCCTGTCTTTTAACTTGTTCATTAAATCAGTGTCTCAGACACTTAAACAGGGCTTTAAAGTCATCTACTGCATCTCATCCAACGCCCACATCCCCTCTACACAACTTCCCTGTGCGTGTGTGGGCACACATGCACGCACATGTGAACACACCAAACACACAAATGCACACACATGCAAACACGTGTGCACACACATACACGCCGACATGCGTGCATGCACAAACACATACACGCATACTAACACAAATACGCATATAAACACAAACATACCCAGACATACACGTCCACACAGCCAAAGGCAACCTGCTTTGACTCAGACCCAGCTAATAAAGCAGTCTCACTTCCTCTGAGACCGTCAGATCCAGATTTGGATTTGACCAAATCTGAGACCAAATCCACACTTGGATTTGCCTCCTCTGAGCCTTCATGTGTCCCATCTGCTTGTCAATTCCTGTCCCACTGGGTCCTACAAGACAAGCCAACGCTCTCCCTACCTGCCCCGCTGGCCCTTCTACCCGAAAGACAAGCCTTCAGTCTCCTCTGGACCCTTTCCTCCTATAGTCTCTCACCCAGAGTTTCTCTTCTGTGTCTAAACAAACTACACTTGGTCAAGTTCTGTCTCAAGATGTCTTCAGAAGAGCGGTTAGCATCCCACAGCTAGCTCGCCTCCAAATCATGGCCAGGTCTTTGGACGCTAATGTGGCAATACCCACCAAAGTTTAAAATTCGCATGCCCTTTGATCCAATAATGTACCTTTCCCGTACCTTATCCTCCCATATGCTCAAAGGCACATGCACAAGGGACAAGTCTGGAGACATTTTTGGTTGTCACAACTGGAGGCAGAGGATGGAGCACTGTGGACATCCTTTCAAGGGCAGAAGGTCCATCTTTGGAAGACAGGCTCAGCCTGTCTTGGAAAGGTCTTTGGAAGACCATGGCCCAGCCACACAAGAGAATGCCAGGCCTCTGCGAGGAAGAACAGGCAATCCTCAGCTTGCCAAAATAGAACAGGCTGCCAAAACCAAAGTGCTGAACCATGCACATTGCTACGCTCCCTAGGGTAAGAAGAGAGAAAGAAGGGAGGAGAAAAAGAGAAGGCGGGAGAGAGTGTGCCCTAAGGAAGAGAAAAGGCACAACTCTTACTGCTTTTGTTAGTTCTCGTTTTGCTCTCATTTGTAACAAAATAACACCAGGGAACACTAGCAACTAGCTTGAGGGTTACATTGACTGTTGGGGAAGAACTCCCATATCAGAGAGTGTGGTTTGGTTCTCCTTTGAAAATTGCAACCCTCCGGGCTCAATAAGGAGTCATAATTCTCTTTTGTTATTTAATTGTGATCTAGTTAGCTGAGTTCATGATAAACTCACTCAAGGAATGGAGTTGGGGCAGGTAAAATGAAGCAATGTGAATTTATTCAAGTACTGCAGAGTGCTTTTCTAGAAAAACATGACTTCTTTGAATTATAGGGACCCCTCAGGAGTTGACTTCCCAAAGAGAACCAGCATCTCTGATAGATTAACTAACAGCCAACCACCAACACACAGCAAACCCAAACATACTCTGTTGACTGCTCACAAGTCTTTTTTAGATGGCTCAAAAAAGCCACCCTGCTAATCTTTCTTTCTGGTTTCTTTTTGTATGGTTTTTAAGAATTAAGAAAATATTATGTGTAGTATTATTTAAGTCTGTATAACATTGGCTAGAGAAGTAAGTTTCCTGACTTGGCCCATTATTTGGAGAATCTGGGCAGACAAAAATTATGATGTGGTTAAAAGGACCTTGGCCAAGGTAAATGTTGAGATGGTATTCTGCAAGATGGCATTTTCTTCTGCATAACAATTGTTTTAATAGTGGGGCACCTTGGTGGGCACTTGGTTAAGCATCCAACTCTTGGTTTCAGGTCAGGTCTGATCTCTGGGTTATGAGATCAAGTCCCACATGGGGCTCTGTGCTCAGCAGAGTCTGCTTGAGTTTCTCTCTCCCTCTTCCCCTCCCCCTGCATGCACTCTCTCTCTCTCTCAAATAACTAAATAAATCTTAAAAAAAAAAAAGAATTGTTTTAGTACAGCTCTGTTCTTTCTCATTTTGTGTGTTATTACCATACACCAAAAAATTACCACCTTTTGTTGATGGGATGGTTTGATTTAGTTTCTACAGTCTGAAACATCCTTGCTCTCTCTATCCTCTCCAGACTTCCATTTCCGTTTGTACATGTAACTAAAACTCCCACTTAAGTAACTCGGGGTATAAATGAAGGACTTCTTTCAAATAGTCAAATTAAATGAGCCCCAGACCAAACCTCACCTAGGTTGAGAGAATACAGTCTTTCTCCCCTCCCCAGAATCCTCCCTCCTGAGAAATCTCAGCAAGCGAGAAGCATTCTCTGGGTTTACAAGGTCAGCCCTACCTACATTCCTGCCCAAGAAAGAGCTCTGAGCATCAATGAGCCTCCTTCTCTTTGGCCAGTGCTGGTCTGGTCCATTCCAAAGTCTCTGTGATGGCCTTCCGTGTGCTGCCAACACACTCTGTGGATGGAAGCACCCTATGGACTGAGAGAGCGCTTGGAAGACAGCCGTCCCAACACCATCTCGCACCAGCAGGAGGTGGCATCTGATGGAAGAGGTTAACTCTCTTCCCCAGGAGTAGGCTTCATTCTAACCTTCCCTACCCTTGCACTGTCCTGGAATTAGACAACTCTTTTGGCATGCGTGTGCACGTGCACACATGCGTGCACGCACACGTGCGCGCGCGCGCGCACACACACACACACACACACACAGCAGTTTCCCCTGTGGCATGTCCTCAGTGCCAAATTAGTGAGCCCTAGGGAGATTTTTAGTCTCAGCCCCCTTCTACCTCTATCTTTGTCTTGTAGCCCTGAGCCACATCCCTCCCAGTCTGGGCCTGCATACCCCAAGATCTCAGGGGAAAACCCACTCTCTTACATGTAAACCAAAGTGACTCAATATTGAACTCCCTATGAAGCCTACAATCTTAAATTCCATGGTCCCTGATTCTGTGATCTTTGTAACGTCACCTGTACCTGCTAGGGCTGGTCACATGATGTCTTGTTTTGGAACAAGAGGAAACAAAAATCTGTATTTAACAGACAACGGTCTACATGACAGAATTTAGTTTTTCAAAATTACTTTTAGGAAGTTAAAATGGGGTCTAATTTGTCAGGCAACATGAGTTTCTGAAACCTAAACTTCAGGTAAACCTTTCTTCTTTTCTGGATGAAATCTTCCTCTTCCTTTCTGGATGAAAGTTACTCATTCCTTCAGCAAAGCTCTTAAACCTGGATGCTGCTTCAGATGAACCCCTCTCCCTGTGCTGGGGCTGTGGGAATGGAGAGAAAATAAGGTGAGGCTCTTGACTTTCTCAAGCTCACGTTCTGACAATGAAAACAACCTCTCCCAGAAATAACACCCTTATTACAGATATGTGGGCCAACCCTCTACACATCTTCTGCCTCCATCAGGAAACAAGACCAATGTTTAAATTCCTATCTAATGACATCTTACCCCCATTCCCAGCACACAGAGGTGCTCACATCAACGAATGAATGAATGATGTACAGCACAGAAGCACCAGCCAGCCTTGCCAGTTCACCTGGTCATGAAAATACCTTTATCAGTGGAATCGGCCACTTGTTCACCAACGTGAACGCAATGACCATAAAATATGGACCCCGAATCTCCTTTTTCATTCCCACATTAATATGAGGGATCCAGGATTGTAAGATCACATGTTTCATCTACAGAATGTCTCCTAATGATAAAAATTTGCTTTGGTTTTAAGGTTCAGCTTCAAGTTTAGCTGAAACCCAGCCCACCCCCAGGTGCTTCAGCTGGTGTGGATTTAAAGACTGGATTTTTCTAAAATGTAATTAACACTTCTTTAATATTTCTTCGGAGTCTTTTTGGGTCATCTGATGAGCCCAGCTCCTAGAAAGAAATTATTGGACCCACAGGCTTTGAAAACCAGCCAACCACATCATCTTATGCCTTCATTTGTCTCTTTGAGGAAAAAAAAAAATCCTGCCAGCAGTCTGAGAGTTAAACAGTATTCCTGTCATGTTTGCCCTGAACTTGCCCAGTTAAATTGCAACGGCATGGGTCTCCATAATTATCTAATTGTTAGTGTTGTGCCTTTACGTAATTTATGATGTAGCATTAAAGGCTGACCCTGGGTTTGAAATGAAGTGCAGTGCTGCTGACATCCAAGCTCAAATTAGTAGGTAAGCACCCAATTAACGATTATGCTTCTGAGCTTTCATTTCCATCTGACCACACTGCTACGCTAATCAGTTTTCTGAGCTTTTCACCTTCCCCATAACTAACAAGCATTTCTTCTGCTTTTTATGTCTATGGGTGCCCTGCATCCTCATCAAAAGCTCTCCATGACTGCTGTCTTTAAGTCTCCTGCCAAAAATGGCTGCCCACAAGTGGACCAGCTCTGATGCCTTTTGTTAGCAAACCAAACACCAGCTTGGTGGGTTCCCATCTCTCTCCTCTGAAAAGTGATCTCTGCAGAAAGCCTAGGTCCCCTAGATGGTTAGTTCCATTGATGACTAGAATTTGTCAAGTAAAGGAAGGAAGCATGGGGGATCGTGGAGTTAGCAAATACTTCAAGTAATGGAGCTCCCCCCAAACTGCACCATCTATCTGACTACTGGGGGAAGACAAAGGTGGAAATAGGAATAAAATCAGGCAAAGCGCCTTTTCTAACCTCATGCCTCCCTCGCTCATCTCCCCGCACCTCCTGGACCACTCTCCCCATTCCCTCCATCCACCTGCACTCCTCCCAAATGGAAGCACTGAGCATAAGATATTGGAATATTTTTAGAGGCTCAAGATAGCATTACTTTGACCTCAGTACCTGCGGGGTGGGTAATAGACCCTTAGTAAGTCTATTGTGAATGCTCAAATGAGCACCCTCATGGGGAAGTAACTTGCTAATTACTACATATGGGTACAAATGCTGTAGGAGACCCCTTCTTCTATCTTCCCAACCTTCTAGGACCTACATCACTTGGCATTTTGATTCCTAGTTAGCTGAGCCACTCCTTGCCCCACATCCTAAAGTCAGAGAAGAAGAGCATATTCACTTACAACTCTTGCCAAACACACAGAATCAGAACTCAGTTTGGAATCTCCATTGTTACTTTCCCTACTATATACCCTAATTCTGTACTGATACTGGCCTTCTACTCCAGATTCATCAACTTTTGTACAATGACAGAGACATCTTCCTGTCCACCTTATGTTTGTTCTAAGCATAAAGTCATCAAGAATCTTATCCAACATTACTGGTTTCAAACGTGAGTACCAGAAGCTTGTTCTTCTTTATTTGACTCTTCCAATCAAACTTATTCTTTACTCCAGTATAAAAATCTTATTAGGAAGAGGAAGGAAAGGGAGGAACATGCAGAGCACAGAGGATTTGGGGGACAGTGACACTTCTCTGTAGGATAATATGATGGTGGCTGCATGTCATTAGATATTTGCTCAAAACCATAGAATGTACACCACCAAGAGTGAACCTTAATATAAACTATGGATTTGGGGTGATTACGATGTGTCCAGAGAGGTTCATCAGTTGTAACAAATGTTATCACTCTGGTGAAGGAATCCTGGTACTGCAAGAAGCTACCTGAGGAGGGGGGTCAAGGACTTATGGAAAATCTTTATAATCCCCCATCAATTTCACTATGAACCTTAAACTGTTCCAAAAAAGAAAAAAGTCTTAATTTTAAAATCTCATGATGAAAAAAAGAAAAAATAGAGCTCTTCTGAGGAGAATGGGTTGAATCCCCCACCACCACTACATGGCTGCCATCAGAGGACACATTATTTGAAAACCACCATCTTAAACGAAACCATGGAAGCACATAAAAATCAAGGGATCCAATAAAAATAAATCTTTGATGTGACTAGCACTTCCTTTCCTTTTTTTGTCGTCTAAAGTGGATTAACATTCATTGAGTACAAAGGTGGGTTTTTTTTGGTTTTGTTTTATTTTTTGAGAGAGAGAGAGAGAGAGAGAGAGAGAGTGCATGCAAAGGACAGAGGGAGAGGGAGAGAATCTTAAGCAGGCCTCATGTCCAGCATGGAGCCCAATGTGGGACTTGATCTCATGACCCTGAGGCCATGACGTGAGCCAAAATCAGGAGTCAGACACATCATGACTGAGCTACCCAGGCATCCTAAGTAGAAAATTTATTTATTTTTTTAAGATTTTATTTATTTATTTTCCAGAGAGAGTGAGGGAGACCATAAGCAGGGGGAACAGCAGACAGAAGGAGAGGGAGAAGCAGGCTTCCCACTGAACAAGGAGCCCGATGTGGGGCTCAATCCCAAGACCCTGAGTTTATGACCTGAGCCGAAGGCAGACGCTTAATCAACTGAGCCACCCAGGTGCCCCCAAAGTTTATTTTTATTAATCTTTTGAGATAAGAAAAGAAGGAAGAAGGCATCTTTTTTCCTGTTTCACAGGTGCTCCAGGACACAGAGCTGGCTAAATTGGAAAGCTAGAATAAGAACTTGATCCCCCGTTCCAGCCAGTTCTCCTTCCACTGCACCACAGTGTCTCCCCCCAAATGTCCATATGGTACAGAAATGTGTCATGATCACACACAGACACTCAAGAAGTACTTTTGATACTGACAGTGAAGATGATGATGGTGAGGGCAAGGGAAATTGAGTTGAATGTGGACTGAAAAGAATACCCTACTGGGGCTCCTGGGTGGCTCAGTGGGTTAGGCCTCTGCCTTCAGCTCAGGTCATGATCCTGGGGTCCTGGGATCGAGCCCCACATCGGGCTCTCTGCTCCGCGGGGAGCCTGCTTCCTCCTCTCTCTGTTTCTGCCTGCCTCTCTGCCTATTTGTGACACCTCTCTCTCAAATAAATAAAAAAAAAATCTTTAAATAAATAAATAAATAAATAAAAATTTTTAAAAAAGAATACCCTATTAACACAACATTTGAGAAGCATATTATTGTGGGATCAGTCTTGATGTGGCAGACTTCTCATCCAACTCAACACCTCACTATATAAATCAATAAGAAGCAGGTCTCATCAAGGCTCACTAGATAAGAGCAATGAGATGACAGTAGCCTATCTTCAGCTTTGATCAGGATTGTTTACAGCATGCAATTATTTAAAAGCATGAAGAAAACAAATAAACCAAGTTCCTTCCAGACTTAGCACTAAGGGGATGTAGATAACACACAATGCTGGAAATACTGCAGAGCCGTAGTCCCTGTCCCCAGACATTGCCCCAAAAGGATGGGAAGAGCCTGTCAAGAAAACCACAAAATTGCTTATGAGAAGGATACTTCCCTGCATGGAACCTGGAGAGAACAAAGAGCTGGGGGGTTGGTGCAAGAAGCAGCGGAGGGGCAGTGTTGGGTGAATTTCCCTTTGCAGAGTAAATTCTAACATCTCTCTGGTCTACTGAGCAGTGTATGTGAACCTTTGAGATGCTTTAGGGCAAAGTACTTGTCTTGTAAAGATCTGTGGAAGAAACAAGCAAAGTGAAATGTGCTGTTAGCCATTAGGATCAAACCAAGAGCTTGTGACATAGAAAGATTTAAAGTTCCAACTGCTCACATACTAGCAGAACCTAGCCAAGTAACTGAACCACTCCAAGACTTCCATGTTCTCACCTCTGAAGGGGGGGGATTATAATCCCCATTTCACTGTGTAATTTGGGGATTCAATGAAATAACACAGAAAACTCATACATATGAAGCACAGGAGACACAACGAACACTCCCAAGATGCTAGTACCTTTCCATTTATCCATAAGATCCTGAATACAATGATACATGGCTCTCAGTTCCACAATTCAAAATAATTTACTAAAAGATGACCTCAAGCCTTGCTCTCATTGAGTTTCTAACCTAGGAATTACAGCTAAATTTCCATAAAACTGTAAGAAGTAACCCATTTTTCTGGATTAGGTAAGTTAGTGACCCCACTAACTCTTGAAGGCAGAGGAGAAAAACAAGAATGAACCTCCCACCTTTCAAGTGTCATGGGAGTAGAGGCACAGTGATTGCATTTACTCTGGTGGGTGTATATCAAAGACAGCAATGGGAAGACACAATAGGCAGACTGTATTCTGTCACAATTTTACCAGAACCTAGTAATGTAGGGCAATTGTATGAGAATCTTTCTCTGCCTTCGCCTCTGTACAGAAGATAAGGATAACTCATCATAGTTTGACTTAGAGTGTCCTAGAGCCTAGGGCTAAAGGAAAGCTAGCACTTATAAGGACAGAGACCCCAATGACAAAGTAATAATACTTTGCAGTAATACCCGCAGAAGTCAATTTGCATATCTGCAGACCACCTATAGAGTCAGGGTATCAGTGAGGATTTGATCCAAGAAGCAAGACGACTAGGAGGCATTTAGAATAATAGATGTGTTGCCAAATTAGACCTGGAGGGTGCAGAAGAGTCTATGCAAGCTGTTGCCTCTCCATCTGGTGGTGTGCCTGAAGCTGCCATTATTGAGTCAGCTAGGTGGGAGCTCTTGTGGAAAAGTTGTATATAAAGTGGGGGAACAAAGAAGGACTGGACCCCATACACATAAACTCTAACCCACAAAAATAATCTGGATGCCCCCCAGTTCTCTCTCATCACCCCAAACCTGAAAATCATGGTGGCATGAAGAAAGAGCTGGCATCCTCTGCTGCATAGGGAATGCAGGAGGGAACTTATGGAAGACAGAGGAGCTGTAGATCCAGGAGCTGTCAATCCAGGTGCTGTCCCATGCCAGCGAGGTGAGATAGCACATCAGTAACAATGTGTATTGGCTGCCACAGTGCTTGGAGCCCAACCTACCCCAACTCTTGGAGCATTAAATTGGCTTCTGCTTTACTTCTGTCTTCCAAATCTCACACAAATTTCTTCAGTGACCAACCCCAACAAGGAACCAGCCAGGGGAGGGAATTCTGGGAAATGTAGTTCCAGCTTAGCTAATTTCACACAGTACATCACCAGCACAGAGAGCAAACAACAGTCCAATGATGAAAACACACTTCACTGGTATGCTGGCTGTGACATTTCTCTCCACCCAAGCTCCTCATGGTTTCTAACAGCTGCTTATCCAAAAGCCCAGCATCCCTTGCTCCTGCCTTCTGTTGATTCAAGTTTGGTTAGCCTGCCAATATATAAAATCTAAACGTGTCTTTTATTTCTATGGTCACAAACTACAGTTTCAATGAATAACCTCTGGTGATCATGGCATCTCTTTGCTCCTCTCCCCCAGCTCACAATTTACCAAGGAAAGGATGTCTTAATAAAGAGGGTAATTTAATCTGAACTGCTCCTTAATTCCTAGGCATCTCTCAACTGCCTAGCTGTTGAAAGAAAGTTGTTTTTTTTTTTTTTCCAACTGCGTTGTCTTTTGGGCTCTCATTAATCTACCACGTTTTAATATCCATTAGCAAGTATTAATCTAAAAGGATGGATTTGGGGCAGAGATCCCATTCCTCTTGTCTTTTCTAAATTTCTGTCATCAGAAGAAGTTTACTATTTTTCTCCATGACGCTCCAAAGAGGATCAAGTAAACTCAAGAGTGTTTGTCAATCTGTTCTCATTGACAGATGGCTATTTGGGCCACCCTACCTGGATTAGAAATTTCTTCTTGGGTTCTTCTTGCAAAGTGCACAGCACGAGTTCAATCTCATCGCATACTAGGTCATGAATCCCATCCTTCACCACTGACCACAAACATGCCTCTTGTTTGGGATACCTTCTCCTTCTCCGTGTGTTCTTTCTGGTTCCTATACTTTCATTCAGCACCACAGCTCTGGCTCCCAAATAGGCTGTGCAGTCCAACTTATGGAAGCAGAGTGTCTGAATCTAAAGTCATCCTGGAGTCATCAGAAGTCAGCATAATCACTATAATTTTTTTAAAGTGATTCCAAGAGGGTAAAGAGACAAAAGTGTTTCCCGGTGGGTCTAGTAATTGTTACAACAAGATTATTTTGTATTTCATCCATATCTTTCCCAGGATAGTCTGAAGCCTTGCCATCTCTGCAAAGATTGTGTTCTTGAGCCATTCCTTTATGTTAAGGTTTACCTTCAGAACAGAAAACACATTCAGAAAACGTGGCCTCTGACAGGATTTGGAGGAAGTCTTCCATCCAATATGCATAAATTCACCTAGCCAAAGAAATGTAATGCCATTGATTCAGGCTTGGAGACTTCATCTAAGAATTCAAGAGTTTTTCTGTTTTTTTTGGGTTTTTTTACTATGACAAGAGTTCCCTGTACTCACATTCCCATCACAGAAGATTCCATTTGGTCTTAAAGAGGCACAAACACGGAGTCTTCTGAATGTCCCACCTAATCACTTACCTGATGTGAATTGCAAATATCTAAATTACCTCAATTCACTTTCTAGGTCACCCAGGATATACCTCTGGATGACGCACTTCATGGAGAAGTTCTAGTTCCTCATTCTGGGCCTCAGGAACCAGCAGGACAGTGTTGGTGACTCAATCAAAATGGGAAATCAGGGCAAACTAAATAACACAGTCTCACCAGCACCAGGAATGTGATCCACCTCTGGCCAATGGTACCAAATGAAGTAGCAAAATTTAGAGCCTAAATGTACAGGTTTTCTAATTTTTCAAGAAAAGTCAGAAATCCACAGTTTTATATAGGATCCTCCAAATCTAAAGATAAGCTTAAAATATGTTAAACCCTGTGTTAAATCGGTACTACAGGTGGAAAGCCAGCCCAGGAACTCCAGATTTTGTAATCTCATTCCCAATGCCTTCATAGCAAGGTGAGCCCCTCAAAATGACTGTCACTGGAAATATAAGTTCAGTCACTAGTGGTGTTTTTAATCCAATTCATTTCTATTTTTTTAGAGAGAGAGAGAGCTTGAGTGTAAGTTGGGGGCAGAGAGAGAGGGAGAGAGAATCTCAAGCAGGACCCACACCCAGCGCAGAGCCCAATGAGAGGCTCGATCCCATGACCCTGAGATCATGACTTGAGCTGAAATCAAAAGTCAGACACTCAACTGACAGAGCCACCCAGGTGCCCCTTAGTCCACATTCATTTCTATCTGAAGACACTAGAGAGAGGCAAAAGCAGATGGAAACTAGAGCCACACTGCGTAATATGCATGTCTATACAGAATTATGCTTCAAGAAATGCCAAAGGAAGTTCTTGATCTCAGATTGATTCATCCATGTAGCTCTCACCAAGCTTGGTACAGAGACCTCTTCATAATAGGAACATCATAAAAATAAGCTCAATTAAAGTAGTAATAAATTGTTCCCTTCTTTTTTTCTTGGAGTATGAGTTACTCTTTGACAACACCTCCATTTACATTCAAAAAGAAGACACTGTTGCACTGATGGAAACTTAGAACTTACAGGGGAAAGTGAAGAGCACTGGAATGGTGAGGGAGAGCAAAAACAAAAGACTATTTTTTTCTTCTATCTTTAAATGACAGGTGACTATTTTTTTTAAAATTATATATATATGCATATATATATAAACATATACATATATATACACACTTCAGAGTATTTCAGAGTTTATAGTACAGTTAATCCTTGAATAATGCCAGGAATAGGAATGCCAACCTCCCATGCAGTCAAAAATCCAGGTATAAAAAATCAAAGTATAACTTTGACTCCCCAAAAACTTAACTACTCATAGCCTACTGTTGACCAGAAGCCTTACTGATAACACAGTCAGTTAACACATATTTTGTTCATTATATGTATTATATACTATATTCTTATAATAAAGTAAGCTGGAGAAAAGAAAATGTTATTAAAAAATCATAAGATAAAGAAGAGAAAATATATTTACAGTAATGTATTTATTGAAAAACAATCCACATATAAGTGGACCTGGGCAATTCAAACCCAAATTGTTCAAGGGTCAACAGTACATATATGTACAGTACATACATACACATATGTCTACAAACATATGATAACAATAGCCCAAAGGATGAGGGAGAAGAATAACTAAAATCATCGTCTCAAGGGTCTTACATTTTACATGGAATAGAACAGTAATAACACTAGATAGACTATGATAAGCTAGTAACTGAGATATATATTATACTTCCTAGAGCAACAATTACAAAAAAATTTTCTTAAGAGGTATAGGCAAGGGACGCCTGGGTGGCTCAGTTGGTTGAGCAGCTGCCTTCGGCTCGGGTCATGATCCCAGCATCCTGGGATCGAGTCCCACATCGGGCTCCTTGCTCGGCGGGGAGCCTGCTTCTTCCTCTGCCTCTGCCTGCCTCTCTGTCTGCCTGTGCTCGATCTCTCTCTCTCAAATAAATAAATAAAATCTTAAAAAAAAAAAAAA
>RCUC01139791.1:0-51605 GCA_003697995.1 Taxidea taxus jeffersonii
AAAAAAAAAAAAAAAGCCAACTTTATTCATATCCACACTGTAGAAGAGAAGATCTGAGGTTCAGACTGGGGAATCCCTCTGGGAACCTCCCATCACAAAGTCAGGAAAACTCTAGGTTGCCCCAGTCTTCATGATCTGGTATCCTGGAAGCACTGAGAAAGCATGGACTAGAAAGAAAACCTCGTCTCATGGAAGTGTTCCTCAATCCCACTTGAGAAACATATCAAACCCATAGGGGGAAGTAAGAAGACTGATACATACAAAACATGAACACAAAAGCAGGACCAGAGTGGGATCTTTCCTACCAGCTAAGTGAAACAGTGGTATTTTAGCAAGATGGGATACGATGAACCCTCTGGGTAGCATGAGGAGCTTAGGTCCAGTTAGAAGGCAGTAGCTAAGAGCCAGGACATGTTAGAACACTAAGCTGTTGTGTTATATTCTTTCCAGTTCAATAAAGTGGAAAGACGCTAGAAATGTCTAAAGTCTTGCTAGGATTTTTGTCATCCCCTTGATCCAGTAGACCAGCTGCTTAGCCCCCTTCTTGTTTCTCTTTGTGCTTCCTCCAAAGCAACAACCCAGCACACAAGTACTATTTGGCAGTAGACCCTGTGTCCGGCTCTCTCTACGTGTCTGACACCAACAGTCGGCGAATCTACCGAGTCAAATCTCTGAGTGGAGCTAAAGACCTGGCTGGGAATTCAGAAGTGGTGGCGGGGACGGGAGAGCAATGCTTGCCCTTCGATGAAGCCCGTTGTGGGGATGGAGGGAAGGCCGTGGATGCCACCCTGATGAGCCCTCGAGGTAAAGCCTACCAAGGAAGAAAGCCCCTCCCCCAGAATAAGCTTGTCATGAGCTTGGCTTGCTTCTTAACTGGAAGTGAACTAAGCCCAGGCAACCCCAAATATAGCTTCCCCTATAGTAATCTCACTCTGATAGTTTGCTTTGATGTGTGTGTGGGTGTTTAAAAAAAGAAAAAAATTGTGTTTATCTGAAGTAAACTTCATCACCCACATAGACCCCAAATGGCAAGTGGGGTGGGATTGCTCCTAGAAATTTCGGACTGCTGCCAGTCACACAGAGTCAGGGAGTGGCAACTCTTCGGGCTGGAGACAGAACCCAGTGAGGGCCTCCAACCACTCCCAGATGTTCATGTTTGACAATAGTGTGCATAGTCTTAATCACAGGCCCTAACGTTTTTTAAGAGCCCAGTAAATGGTAACAGTTAAGAAGGGGATTAATTTCCAAGGACCTGAGATTGGCCAGGGGGATGGGGGGATGTTCCCAGAATTGAAGGAACTCTGTTTGGAAAGGACCAAGAATACTTAGGGTTAAGGACTGACTGGTCCTTTGAAGGCCCAGTTCTTATTAGCATTCTTAGCTGCCACTAAAGGATCTGGCAGTATGGATTAAGGATTAGGAGCCTTGGGCTTGGGCCATAGGGTGAAGGTGCACAAGAAATAGAAGCCACTGTGTGCATTTACCAGGAGAGTGCTATGACAGGTGTTCCCCCAGGGCATACTGAGTAGAGTCAAGGCTTAACTGGGAATGTTTCCTGAAGAATATATTTTGAATTGGGAGTCTGTGACAGCAAGAATCCCTGTTTCTCCACCTCATTGTTGTAATTAGTTGTGAAGCATATTCAAGTAATTTACTACCAATAATTTTTCAAGTAATGAACTTGGGAAATAAATTCTTTTCTGAAGAGAGCAGATGCCAAGTTATTTCCCCATTCATTCAATTGTAGACTGAGCTCACTTGCAGCCCAAGGTTCATTCTTCAGTTCGGTGGTGATACAGCCAGCACCCCAGGAATTATGCAGGTCTCAGCACAGTGCTCATGAGAAAGGGTGTTACCTTTTTAAAGGTTGACAGCCACTGCTCAAAGCCTATGCATGCATCCAGTAAGGTCCCTGGTCCTAGAAGGTAATGCCCAATAGGATTACCTAGAAGGTAATCCCCACCTCCATCCCACAAGTCCTACTCCTTGCCAAGAGACACACTCCCACTGTTTGTCCTGATCAGGTATTGCAGTAGACAAGAATGGGCTCATGTACTTTGTCGATGCCACCATGATCCGGAAGGTTGACCAGAATGGAATCATCTCTACTTTGCTGGGCTCCAACGACCTCACTGCTGTCCGGCCACTGAGCTGTGACTCCAGCATGGATGTGGCCCAGGTAGGACTTTCTTATTTCTCATCACTATGCCACACCTGGCTCTTAGCCTGAAGTTCTCACCTGCAGCCTGTTTGGGTTGAAAATGGAGTGGGAGGAAGAAATACAGATACAGATTACAGGTTTGTTTGTAGAAGGTTTGAGATGAACTAGACAGCAAGATGGAATGAGAAATGTCAGACAGGAATGAGAGAAGCACAAGAGAGGAAGGAAAGCAGTGGGTTGGGGGGTGGGGGTGATTTCTGCTCAGATAGTGGAGCTGGTGACATACTCCAGCCATGGCAGATTACAGGGTAGGAGTTACTGTGTAATTACCTCTCTTCTCCATCATTATTGCAGGTTTGAGAATGTACTATACAGCGTTATATGTCAATCAGAACTTCCCTGTTAATCTGAAATGATTGCATCCTTACTATATAAACCTTTACTTTGTGCAGTAGTAAACTAGAGCAGAGCTGTCTACAATATTCCCCCAAGTGATATTATCTTGGTATGGGCTCTAATGGGGGCTGAGAAGAGAGGCTCATACAGATGTGCAGCAGGAGAAACTGAACTTTATCAGATAGATCCTCAAACATCCTGAAAAACATGTTTGCCCTGCCTATAAGGGCCTTTTCAACCTTCAGTCAACCTCATTAATTTCAGCTCAAATTGCACAACAAATTGACAGTTGCCACCAAGATGGTCACTTCAATTTTGCAGAAAAGGCCTAGTTCATTTCTTCAAGAAAATTCTCAAGTTGTAGTTCACTAGCCAGCCTGTGCATTGGCAGCCCTTGGGTCAGGCCACCTTAAATCAGGGTGGCTTCTGTTGTGTATTAGATAAAAGTGCTGCCTCTAAATGAACATAGCCTCCTTAGGCCCATAGCTTGGTGAGCAGAGGATGTGATGGATTACATTAGCCCCTTGTGCAGTGAATTACCTGTACAACTGTATATGATGACTCTGACCTTGGTCCAATCATCATGAAGAAGAGCATCATGGGAGAGCTGATATCACAGGAAATGTTTGTTACATGGCCTCTTCTTCATTGTGCACACTTGACATGGGCAATGGGCAAGTGGTTTGGTGACAGGCACTTCTCATATAGTGTGGGTAAAAAAGTCTTTTTCCCCAGATGCATAAAACCACTAGACGTGCCCTACTGTTAAACACTGGGCATGTTAGAGGCTGCTCCTTAATTTGATGCCATGTCATTGACAGGTTCGCCTGGAGTGGCCAACAGACCTTGCTGTCAACCCCATGGACAACTCCCTGTATGTTCTCGAGAACAATGTCATCCTTCGAATCACTGAGAATCACCAAGTCAGCATCATCGCAGGACGCCCCATGCACTGCCAGGTTCCTGGAATTGACTACTCCCTCAGCAAACTAGCCATTCATTCCGCCCTGGAGTCAGCCAGTGCCATCGCCATTTCTCACACTGGGGTCCTCTATATCACCGAGACAGATGAGAAGAAGATTAACCGTCTACGCCAGGTCACAACCAACGGGGAGATCTGCCTTTTAGCTGGGGCAGCCTCAGACTGTGACTGCAAAAATGATGTCAATTGCAACTGCTACTCGGGAGACGATGCCTATGCAACTGATGCCATCTTGAATTCCCCATCCTCCTTAGCTGTAGCTCCAGATGGTACCATCTACATCGCAGACCTTGGAAATATTCGGATCAGGGCGGTCAGCAAAAACAAGCCCGTTCTTAATGCTTTCAACCAGTATGAGGCTGCATCCCCTGGAGAACAGGAGTTGTATGTTTTCAACGCCGATGGCATCCACCAATACACTGTGAGCCTGGTGACTGGGGAGTACTTGTACAATTTCAGTTATAGTGCCGACAACGATGTCACTGAACTGACTGACAATAACGGGAATTCTCTGAAGATCCGTCGGGACAGTAGTGGCGTGCCCCGCCACCTGCTCATGCCGGACAACCAGATCATCACCCTCACAGTGGGCACCAACGGAGGTCTCAAAGTCGTGTCCACGCAGAATCTGGAGCTTGGCCTCATGACCTATGATGGAAACACTGGCCTCCTAGCCACCAAGAGTGATGAAACAGGATGGACAACTTTCTATGAGTAAGTACATTTGTAAAGTATTTCTCAACAGCACCCGATCCAAGCTTGCAGCAGGATTGGTTGTCCACATAGCTTTTAGAATTGCTCAGTCACTTTGTTTTCCTGACTTTAATGTCAGCTTGTGGCCTCAAGATATTCATGTCCCCTCTCCCTGACTTCAAAGTGATTTGCACTGTTGGGTCTCTGATATTGAACATCCTCCCTACAAGGGCTGGCGATTTCTTTTGCCTGCTTGTCCCTCCAGTTTCAGGATATTGGACAGGCACAGCACCTGGGAGAGCAAGTGCTCATTAACTTTGCTGATTATTCATGTTTGCCATGGGTGCGGAAATGAGAATCTAAAAGGCAAGATCCTGGTGGGACTCCCGTAATTTGCCAGTAGGTCCAGTAACACACTTGATTGCACAGACAGGTAGATAAACTCTGAATTTCCTCCTTAGCAGAAGCAGATCAATACAGATAAAGTGCTAGGTATATTAAAAGATGTGAGAGCTGGTCATATTTCCCCTAACAATTATCTCCTGCTTAATAGTCCCGCCGTTTGTTTTGCCAAAAAAGCTGTTTTCCGTCACTCCTGCAGCCAGCGCTTGGTCACACTGCCTGCTGCCACAGGTATTAACCAGTGGGATGCTGGCTGGGGAAAATTGCTAAGGCGTGATTCCCCCAGTGGGATGGAATTTGCCAGTCTCTGGCTCTCTATGATTGTGAAGGATCTGGTTAAGCTCCCATTAGAGTCCTTGCTTGCTTTCTGTCGAGGTGTTGCTGCTGGCTGAGAACTTAATGAGTTGGGGAAGGGTTGTTGCAGAGGGAAGGGGGGACAAGCGAGAGAACAGAAAACCCCATTGTTGATCACTCCTAAGTCCAGGAATTTTCACTTCCAGTTGGTGGGCAGATGGGTTTGGGAGCATGGAAAGGAAGCTGTTGCCACCTGCTGGAAATTTCATGCATTGCATAATTGCTTTCCCTTCCTCTCTTTTTCCTTTGGGCCAAGCTGTCATTCTCGGATTTCAGAAGCATCCTAGTATCCTTCAGGCACTGGGACTTGACCAGACTTTACCAGCCAGTGACTCTACCCCTGTAGGCTCCATCTGAGTGCTATCTTTAGCTCTTACACCAGCTTAGGCTAAAACTATATGATAACCCCAACACCTGTTACATGTTCACTTTCTAGCAGTTCCACCTAAGGACCCAGTGTATTTCAGAGATAATTTGTGGGCTGACGTGACTGAGGACAAAACAATGTCACTCTCGGAAGGCCAGAATTAGGCCTAACTTAGAGACCATAAAAAAGAAGTTTGGGCGTTGGTCCGCCTTTGGACACTAGCTCTAACTGGGAGAGTATTTTTCCAGGAGGGGAGCCTAGTTGAATTAAAATATGAGCAGATGCTTTAAAAAAAAAAGAAGAAGAAGAAGAAGAAGTTCACACATTACATGGAAACTGCATGATTGTTCTCTTAAAGAGCTGCTTTTTGATAATGTGGATAAATCCAATTATCACAAATTCTCAATTGTAGGGCTTCAAATGCATTAGGTTTCCTTGTTCCTCCTAAAATGATGGTGAATTCCTTTTGTTGAGTACTTTTACACATGGTCAGCTGGGGAAGAGCAGCCTGCATCCTTCAAGGGCCCAGGACTCTACTTAAAATTACAACCACCCCTACACACACGTACTCTGTCTCTCTCCCTCCTTTATTTTAATCCTTGCCACTTGTTACCATCTGACATACTCTGTATTTTAAACCATGGTTTATTTTTGCCCTGTCCATCATGTATACATCACAGAAGCAGGGACTTTCATCCGTTTTGTTCTTAGTCATGTCCCCAGCACTTCGAACGATGACAGACATATAGTAGGCACGCAGTAAATACTTGCTGAATAAATGAGTCAAAGGCACCCCTTTGGCCCCACACAGCCCAAGGCTGCAGTGGCTCCACTAAGTGGCCTCGAGATCCCATTACTGGAACACATAGCTCCTCGCAACTATGTGTAGACTTACTTGCAGAGAGACCTGAACCTGAAAATACGCCCTGGGCAAGTTAGCACAACTGTAGGAAACTCACTCTTCTTTGAAAGTTAAAGAGAACATAACATAGTTCTTCCTGTGGCCCCTGAGATCCTGGCCTCCACCCCAATCCTCTGTTCCTCTAAACTAGAATGTCCAGTTTCTACTACAGCTCTCATTAGGAAGCATGGCAACCGGCACCATCATCCGGGTCCAGGTGCGTTGGAATTAAATCTTTGCCTGGATCCCTGGTCATGGAACTCCCCATACAGCCCCGGCTTGCCTGCAGGAGTTGAAGGTATTATCTGGTACCCTGTACACAAACACTTAGAAGTGTTTTATTTTCTTATTTTTATTGAGATAAAATTGACATAGTCAAATCATCAACATAATGATTCGATGTTTGTATATATCGTGAAATGATCAGCACTGTAAATCTAGTCAACATTCGTCATCATACAGTTACCAAAAACCTTCTTGTGAAGAGAACTTTGAAGATTTATTCTCTTAGCCACTTTGGAATATGCAGTACCGTATTATTACCTATCCCCACACGGTACATTACATCCCTGTGACTTATTTACACCTAGAAATTGGTACCTTTTGACCCCCTTCACTCATTTCACCTACCTCCCATTTCAGGTAACCACCAAGATATTCTCTATGTCTAGGAGCTCAGGTTATTTTTTTAAAGATTCCACCTATAAGATCATACGGTATTTGTTTCTAACTTCTTTCACTTAGCATAATGCCCTCAAGGTCCATCCATGTTGTCACAGGTTGCAAGGTTTCGTTCTTTTTCTGGTCGAGTAATATTCCATTGGACTTTAGGTTGTTTCCGTATCTGGACTGTTGTAAAGAATGCTGCAGTGGATGTGGGGTGCAGTTATCTTTTCGAGTTTGTGTTTTTGTTTTCTTTGGATGGATACCTTAAAGTGCGGTTGCCAGATCATGTGGTAATTTTAGATTTAATTTGTGGAGGAATGCCCATACTGTATTCCCTAGTGTTTGTATCAGTTTACGTCCCCACCAACAGTGTACAGGGTTTTCCTTTTCTCCACAACCTTGCCCACAGTTATTTCTTATGTTATTGATAATAGACATTTTGATAAGCGTGAGGTAATACCTCGTTATGGTTTTGATTTGTATTTCCCATTGATTAGTGGTGTTGAGCACTTTCCCATATACCTGTTGTCTGTCTGTGTGTCTTCTCTGGAAAAGGGTCTATTCAGAGCCTCTGTATATTTTTTTAATCAGGTGGTTTGCTGTTTTTGCTATTGAATTGTATGAGGTGGGTTTTTTTTATATCAACCCTTTACCAGAAATATAATTTTCACAAATTCTCTCCCATTCAGTAACTTGCCTTTTCACTCTGTTGATGGATTACTGTGCAGAAGCTTTTCAGCTTAATTCGGTCCCACTTGTTTATTTTTGCTTTTGTTGCCTTTGCACTTGGGGTCAAATCAAAAAATTGCCAAAGCTAATGTCAAGGAGCTAGCCACCTATGTTTTCTTCTAGTTTTATGGTTTCAGGTCTTCGAGGTTTTTATCATTTGGGGTTAATTTTTGTGTAGCGGTCCAGTTTCATTATTTTGCATGTGGCTATCCAGATTTTCCAACACCATCTATTGAAGAGACTGTCCTTTCTCTGTTGTATATTCTTGGCCCTTTTGTGGTAAATTAAATGTCCATACATGTGTGGGTTTTTATCTGGGCTCCCTATTCTGCTCTATTGATCTGTATGTCTGCTTTTTATGTCCATCCCATACTGTTTTGATTACTATAATATATAGTTTGTAATATAGTTTGAAACCAGGGAGCATAATACCTCTAGCTTCGTTCATCTTTCTCAATATTGCTTTGGCCATTAGAAGTCTTCTCTGGTTCCACACAAATTTTAGGACTGTTTGTTCTATTTCTGTGAATAATGTCATTATAATTTTGTCAGGGATTGCATTGAATTGTGTGGACATTATAATTCCTCCAGTCCATGAACATGGAGTATCTTTCATTTATGTCTTAGAGCTTTCAGTATAAGAGGTCTTTTACCTCCTTGGTTAAGTTTTTTACCAGGTTTTTTAATTCTTTTGATGCAGTCATAAATTGGATTGTCTTTCTGCTAGTTTGTTATTGGTGTATAGAAACACAACAGATTTTTATGTATTGATTTTTGTATCCTGCAACTTTACTGAATTTATTGGTTCCAACAGTTTCTATATGTAATATAACATCATCCGCAAACAGCTAACAGTTTTACTTTTCAATGATTTGAATGCATTTCTTTTCCTTGCTTAATTGTTCTGTCTTGTTCCTGATCTTAGAGGAAAAGCTTTCAGTTTTTCACTAGTGGGTATGATGTTAGCTGTGTATCTGCCATACATGGGGCCTCTATTATGTTCAGGAACATTCCCTCTATACCGACTTTTTTGGAGTTTTTATCACTAGTGGATGTTGAATTTTGTCAAATGCTTTTTCTGCAACTGTTGAGCCATCCTTGCATCCCCGGAATAAATCCCGCGTTCAAGGTACTGTTGAATATGATTTTCTACATTTGATTTAAATATGAATACAATTTGAGTATTTTTGCATCTATATGCATCAGAGATATTGGTCTATAATTCTCTTTTTGTATGGTGTCCTTGTCCTGTTTTGGTAGCAGAGTAATGCTGGCCTCCTAAAATTAGTTTGGAATAGTTCCCTCCTCTTCTGTTTTTTGGAAGACTTTGAGAAGGATTGCTATTAATAAGTCTTTGAATGTTTGGTAGCATTCACCAGTGAAGCCATCTGGCCCTGTAGTTTTGTTTGTTGGAACACTTTTGATTACTGATTGAAACTCCTTAGTAGAAATCTCTTATGATCCTTTGTATTTCTGTGGTATCAGTGGTAACGTCTCTTCTTTCATTTCTGATTTTGAGTCCTGTCATCTTTTCTTCTTGGTGAGTCTAGCTAAGGGTTGTCAATTTTATCTTTTAAAAAACCATCTCTTGGGGTGCCTGGGTGGCTCAGTGGTTAAAGCCTCTGCCTTTGGCTCGGGTCATGATCCCAGTGTCCTGGGATCAAGCCCCGCGTCAGGCTCTCTGCTCAGTGGGGAGCCTGCTTCCTCCTCTCTCTCTGCCTGTCTCTCTGCCTACTTGTGATCTCTGTCAGATAAATAAATAAAATCTTAAAAAAAAAAAATCTTAGTCTCATTGATCTTTTGTCTTCTTACCCTCTATTTCATTTAAATACCTTTTGTTTCTAGTCAGAAAACATGGAAGTCAGGCATATTGATTAGAAATAATTCCTAAAATATGGGGCATACAAACATATGCAGAAAATTATCCTTAATGTTGAAATGTCTGTATTTTGAAAGAACTTCTTCTACACATACTCATTTTTCACCCCTGTATACTATCAGAGGAATATATTTCTGTGCTCCACTCTTTCTACTCAATAATATATACATTTTTCACTCTAATGGATAGAAATCACTGTCATTAATTTTGATGTCTTTAGAGGTTTCTACTTTATGGATATATACTTATTTAACAAATCTCTGATGAATGACCACTTAGGTTATTCTAATTTGTCACTATTAGTAAATAACATCTTTGTACACCCATCTGAGAGGCAGTCTCTTTAACAGATTAGACGACAAGGGAGTCCCATGACCTGGAGGGCCTGACTCCCATCCGTGTATACCCGGAAAGCCCTGGTGGTATAACCACTATAATGTATTATCTGCACCACCCATTGCCTACTGATCTGGGCAAATGATGAGGGTAGAGCCAAACCTGGGCTCCCCACTCAAAGTTCTCCTCTCCCCACTCGCTTTGTCCAACTGGCCTTCCAGCTTAATGTGGTTCTGTTTTCAGCCTTCAGACATCTCCGGAAGCAAAATTTCTTATCATATTTTCTCAAAAAACTTAACCAGGTCTGCATTCCTTTATTCTGACACTGTTTGCCAAGCACTATCTGTATTTGCTTTTGTAGTCCTCTGTGACAAAGTCAAATAAGCCACAATGGTTCTTTCTGTTCACTGGCTGTCCTACATGCTGTACAAGATCCAGTCTCCAACACTCAGAACCAACCAACTTTGTCCTTGTCCCTAGTCAAGAGAGAGCCACACCTCGAGGTCAAGTCAACTACTTTCTTTGCTCCTCCTTCCTCTCCTCTCTAGTAACATCTCATGTGGGAAAGCTCAAAGGCCTCTACATCCAGCCCTTAAAAAGAGTCTCTTTCCTATGGCCTATGGAGGGCCCAAGCTTTCTGATTACAATGGATCTCCCAGCGTAGGAAAATGTTCTACCAAGTGGAACAGCAAGGCTTTTTGCTAAAGGAAATGGAAACAATAACTCCACAGTTTAAGATAAGAGTAGAGATGACATTCATAAAGGAGAAGGGCCACTCTCAGGGAACTTTCTAGCAGCAGCACTTGATCAGGTATACCTAGACTTGGGCCCTGAATTCAAGTGAGTCATCATGAAAATAATCTAGGAAGGCTGCTTGTGGAGCTTGGTTGGTTTGGGGCTGTAAAACCAGAGAAAGGGGGTATAGGCAGCCAGACCTGCTATGCTTGAGCCAAGGCATGGAGTTTGCATTTGGCCCAGGCTAACAATCCAAGCCTAGGAGGTGGCAAGTGGGATGAGGTTATAGGAGTATGGAAGAGGAAGGACATTGATGGTCTCCAATGCCAGGTCTTGCCAACTGTGACAAGGAGCCTCAGTGTGATACACTACCCAGCCACTCTACCTTCCAGTCTCTCTGGCTCTTGTGTGGTTCTGAGTGGTGGAAAAGCCTTCAGTTCCAGTAACTGTGCTTCCAAACCAGTGTGTCTGTCCTCCAGCTATGACCATGAAGGCCGCCTGACCAATGTGACACGCCCCACGGGGGTGGTGACCAGTCTGCACCGGGAAATGGAGAAGTCCATCACCATTGACATTGAGAACTCCAACCGTGATGATGATGTCACCGTCATTACCAATCTGTCTTCAGTGGAGGCCTCCTACACAGTGGTACAAGGTAAACCCCCTGCCCACTAAACTCACCCACAGACCCCAGCAAGCCTGGGAGGACTTCCAGAGACCAGGAACACCCATTAGCTTGTTATTTTAGTCAAGTGTCCACCGTAAACAAATTCTACAAGAGGTCAGTCTTATAGAAAATGACTTAATCAGATTCAGGAGAATGTCATCTATACTAAATGAAATGTCTAGAGCTCTGGAAATGTCTACATACTTCCCTGAAAATGTCAGTTGCCATCCCCACTTGCTCTTACCTCTCCATCATCAGCACTCCCCACCAACTCAACACACATAGTTACCTTCTCCAAGGCCCTTTATCCTTTTGGCTTCACCTCTTCCTTTGTTGGCCACATCCTGTTTCTTCTTCCAAGCACTTGTTTGTTGGGTTGATTGCCCTGGAATTAGAGCCCTTTAGCAATCTCTTGCCAAGACTGGGATCTCAAAGGTTTCTGACCACCCCATAGTTACTAGCGCTGTTTGACATGACACACAGTGCGGGACAAGCACAGGAGCTGGCAAGAAAAGGAATTGTGCAGATTAATTTTTCTTTTAATTAAGATATAATGTCAGTGGGCTAGCCCGTTGTCAGAGGATAAAAGTGTCCTCTCAGTAGATAAATGGTGACATTTCTGGACTATTATCCCACGACAGAGCCTGTTTCAATGACTCTATTTCTGCTCTGCCAAATGATTAATGATGTAGATTCTGTCTTTCTGCATGATGGCTGCAGTTGCAGGAGTGACAGATACACATTTGTTCACTATCCCAAAAGCCAGCGTCTCAGAAGTCAGCCAAGCTGGACTCCTTTGCCCAAATAATCAGGAAGCAATATATCTCTAAAGGAGTTTCAGACTCACGTTTCCTTCCTGGAACTTTTCGATAAGGAAGAAGGTCACAAGTCTGATTGACTAGTGTAGATTCCCTTTGGGAAGATAAACACATGTTATCAGCACCCACTAGCTCAGTCTACCTTACACTGTTTGAATCTCCAGAGTTCTGTTGAGGAGAGCTGGCATCATGGTGGAGTCAGCAGCAGAAGCATGAAGGGCGGGAAGGGTGCTTTTTCTCTTGATTTGATCTGTAGCTAGACCATCAACTTCAGGTTAGATGGTAGGCAAAAGGAAAAAAAGACATAGTCTTTTTTTTTCCCATTTAAGATAAAATATATATGTTAAAGATTAGGGATTTGATTGACACAAATTGTGTAGGCAATAGACACCTTTAAAGGTACTATTAATAGTCTTCAGTGAGTAAAAGAAAAATATCACAGCATAATTATTTCTGGAGTGCCACATATTAATAATGTTTTTCTTTCCACGGATCAGTAGCATCTCTGCTACTCACCTTAACATTGTATGTATGCTAATTGAAGGCAGCCTTAGACTGACAGCTGCAAAGTACCATGGAAACCTATAAAAATAGGGGTTCTGTTCTCTTATGACTAACAGAGTGGATAATTTCTTTCCCTATCCCCACCCCCACTTACATTTCTCCAGATCAAGTGCGGAACAGCTACCAGCTCTGTAATAACGGTACCCTGAGGGTGATGTATGCCAATGGGATGGGTGTCAGCTTCCACAGTGAGCCCCATGTCCTAGCGGGCACCATCACCCCCACCATTGGGCGTTGCAACATCTCCCTGCCCATGGAGAATGGCCTCAACTCCATTGAGTGGCGCCTAAGAAAGGAACAGATTAAAGGCAAAGTCACCATCTTTGGCAGGAAGCTCCGGGTAAGTGGTTCCACCCAATTCATCACCGCTAAGTAGTAGGGGATACACCCTTTCCTCAGGAGCTGAAGCAATTTCCCAGGTCCCAAGCCTCCATTATTCCTTTCTTCCATGGGAAAGACAAGTCTTTATCTCAGAAGACAGAAGCCCTATCCCTTTGGGAAAAACCGTGTCTGTTTACTAGGAAAGAAAAAGGTGCAGATTTACCTTCCACTCTAGCTTGGGATAGCTTCAGTCTTCTCGTCACGCTTGCTATCTTCTCCCTCCACTCTCACTCTTTGGCCAAATCGACAAACAACTTGGTGCCTGGTGCCGGCTTTCTGTGGAGTAATTTGATGAATTTGATGAAATACGGAAATTTTATAATGTACTCTTCACACACAAGGAGTTAACAGTCCAGTGGAATATGTTGACGCAGGGTAATCCAGTGGGTTAAGTGAGAGAAGTGGGGCACCTGGGTAAAGCCTCTGCCTTGAGCTCAGGTCATGATCCCAGCATCCTGGGATCGAACCCCACTTCGGGCTCTCTGCTCAATGGGGAGCCTGCTTCCGACTCTCTCTGCCTGCCTCTCTGCCTACTTGTGATCTCTGTCAAATAAATAAATAAAATCTTAAAAAAAAAAAAAAAGTGAGCAAAGCATCCAGGGCCTGACAGAATCAGAGGAGGAGATATCACCCAGCCTAAGGTGATCAGGGAAGGCTTGCCAAGAGGAAATCATAAGCAAACCACAGTAGAAAAGTTTCAACCAATCGTAGCTTCCCCAGACTGGGCAGCTTATCCACAAAAAACTAACACACAAACTCACTGAGGACTTTCATGATGCAAGCTCTATGTTAAATGATTTACTTATTTTCGACAGCCCCACAGGGGGACTTCCCTCAGTTTTTCAGATGAGGAAATACAGGTTCTGGGAAGCTACATAACCTGTCCAAAGGCACCAGGGCTAGAAAATGGCACAGCCAGAACCCAGTCCCAGTTCCATCTTTGTGTCTGGCTCACTTGCCCATATCCTTAACCACCAAGGATTAAATTCACAGTCATCCAGATAATCTGGGTCCTGCCCTAGTCACCTACCAGGTACTAGGAGGGTCTAATTCTTAACATCATGCTAACCTCTTCCTCCATGCCAGGGAAACCTAGGGATCCCAGTCCTCATCAAATTCAGCACGCATTTACTGAGCAGCTACTATAAGCCAGCACTGGAGATCAATATGGCACCCCAAGGAAAATCCCTTCCCTCCTGCCCCTGACGGTCAAGGGTGGGGAAAGGGACCAGACGGGCAGATAGTCACTACACTAATAAATAACTAAAGTAACTGCAGATTAAGATAAGTGCTAGCCTGAGAGTAAACAATGCAGCCCCACAGGGTTTAACCACTACTTTGGAATCATACTTGGGTAATAACTTTGGCTGCTATTGGGTTGAAATCCACCTCTCCTGGGCTATCTCCCCACAGGGCCAGGCCCCTCCATATTACGATTCTGCCTTTGTCTAGTTGGAGCTTCATTCCTCATTTTAGGTTATCAGCCGTCTCCCATGTTTTTCTTCCTATGCTGGTATCTGCAAAGTTGCAAACGGCCGTATCTTCCTAAAGACAGAAATGAAATGAGATTAGTAGCTAAATCCTTAATGACTGGATTTCAGGGCTGTATAATTGATTTTTGATATGCTGCACTGTAGAAGTTGATTATAAGTAGTAATCGTGCTTTTTCTCTGATAAATCAGTTATGCATTTTGACTAAGTTTGCAAAATAAAGATAAATGTGGCCCTAAAATAAAATGGCTATAATCCCAACTCTGAATATTAAAAATCTTAATAATGATACTTGTGGTAATTAGCAGAAGTTAGGCACGCAAGTCTTATAACTGAATTTCTGCCAGGGTTAGATTTGCTGGCATCGTGTTTATGCAAATCAAAACACAGCTTTATCTATCAACACCTCAACATTTAATTGTCTGGTGTTAGTTCCTGTAACAATAATCACATATCCATTTAGCTCTCTTAAATGAAAATCACTATGAGATTATAACAGGTTGAGTGGACTGAAAATGTAATTTGAAAATGAGGGAGAAAGCCTGGAATTTATTTGCATCTCATTTATTTTAATTCAATTCATAAATTGTTTAGTGAATGAAATAAAAGCAACTCCTGGAAATTGCAGGGGAGCAAGTGGAAGAAAGGTATAAAAGAAAGGGGGAGCATGCTGTGGATGAAGAGGACTGGGGAGTGTCCTTTTAGGTTCTTTGGGAGCCCAGGGCAAGGATGAGGTTTGCAGCCCCTAAACTAAGGGTACCTGTTGATGCACACAGGGCAACAGGCTCTTCTTACTTCCAGGGCTGACATTTCTTTTCCCTCTGTCTTGACTTCCACTGTCAAATGGGGCCCTGAAATTTTTCATTCATTCATTCAGATTACTAGAATGGACTCGTAGGAGAACGCTACGTTACAGAACAGTCATCGTTTTCCTGTGTATAACTAACTCGTTTTTTTTTTTTACATTTTCTCTTTGCTTTAAGTCTCCTCTGTATTTGGGCTGCAAATTAAACCAATACTATACATTTTTTTAAAAAACATGTTTGCTAAGTGCCAACTCTATGCCAAGCACTATGGAGTGAATAGACTAGAGAGAGAGAAAGAAAACTAAATCCTTGCCAGCAAGAAGTTTGCATTCCAGTGGAGAAAGCAATGTGAATCGTGTGGTGTAAGCTGTAACAGAGGCAATGTCACAAGGAAAGCGGTAGCTGGTTGTGTCAGGAGAGGATGGACTGAGGCCAGATAACAAATAAGCCCTACAATCTCTGGAGCTTTCCAATCACAGTGCAAAGAAGGCAAGCAGCTCGGCCTCGTGGGGACTCACTGCATTGCTGTCCTATGATCCCGCCACAGTAGGCAAATGACCTCTTGGGCTGCTCTGGAAGGACAAGGGGCTGAATGACCAGAGCTAGGCATGGCCTGCATCACTTCAACTGAACCACAAGACAGCCTAGGAAATATCGTCTTTGTGAGAGCCTAAGGGGAAAAAAAAAAAAAAGGAAAGAGTTGGTGAACACATAGCAGGGTCTCTGCCATCTTGATCAGGAAGAGCTTCAGGTCTGAAGAGCAGTAGGAATTAGTCTGACAAAGATATGGGAAAGGGATGATCAGATCAGAAATGTTGCCTATGACACAACAGAGAGGTCAAAAAGGGGAAGAGCATTTCAGGAAACCTTAAGTCAGGTGGGCCAGAGGGAAGGGGAACTTGTTACACTGTGGTACAGAAAAAGAATGTGTCAGCCAGAGGCAACACATGGAAAGGAATATTTTGCTAGGATGACATTTATCCAGAGGACTGTGGGGAACTGTTCCAGGGTTTAATTAGCAGAGTGATGTGTTGGGATGTGTAGTCTTAGAAAGACTCTCGGGCTTCCTCAGGTGTGGAGAAAGATAGATTAGAAGGAGACAAGATAGGAGGAGAGGGACAGCACAGAAGCAATTGCAATAATCCAAACAAAGAACTAAATCACTAACAGTAAAGAAAGAAAGACGAGGGAGGGAGGGATCTGAGAGATACTTAGCATACACAATTAACAGGATTTGATAAGTAGCAGGGTTGCTGTATCAGGCTTTCCTTTTTAGGCTCCCTTCCCACAATCCTATGGACTAGGAAACTGAGTGGCTGTCTAGCCTCTGCGAAGGAGAGAAGCTGGGGACTGAACCCCAAGACAGATGTGTGACATTCTGGCAGCACCAGCCCTGCCTCTTAGTATAGGGGGAAAAATGTTGCTCTTTCATGAAAAGCAGGGAGTTTGTAGAGAACCTGTGGTACAACAACAGAGGAGATCGGGCACTGAAGCAAGCAGACTTACCTCTCCCAGGTGCCATCAAGCTTCTAGGAGTCTGGCCAGTTGAGTGATGTGAGGACCCAAGGCTAAGCTTCCCTAGAATTCAGAAGAAACCAAAAATCCCAATGAAGCTACCATGATAGACCCCAGTGAAATTCTAAGCCACCCAGGAAGCCCTTCTTCCAGCAATCTAGTCAGGGACATCTCTTGGGTGAGGAACATGTCAGCAGCATTTCCATATAGTCTGGTGAAATGTAAGATGGTGGACGGATAGACCAACAAACAACCTTCCACCAAAAGCTTTATGATGCTTTGGCAAAATTTAGAGTGTTAGTCTGTTCTTTCCAGCACAAACTCAAGGTGAGACTCATTTTCATTATGTCTCCCAAGGACGTCTCAAGGAATCTCATTTGAAAGAGTCTTTTCCACTCCACTCCTTTCTCTGTTCTCCCTGGTCTTTTCAAAACACACAAAACAGTTGCATCAGGGCATCTGTAAGCTACGTGAGCACCGGAACCACCTCACCACTGTATCCTTGATGACAAGTGCCATGTCATAGGCACTCAGACAACAGGTGAGGAGGGAAAAGGGGATGCCCATGCCTCTTTAAGGGTCCTCCTTAGAAGGTGCATGTGTGTGCGAATTCCACACCACCCCCCAATCTCACCAAAGCAGGCATGAGTTCACAATCACATTTCCCCAGTATCTGTCAGGAATCTTCCCATTGCAAAACACAGGAAGCCCACTCAGACTAGCATAATAAGAAAGGGCATTCATTGTCTTGCCTAATTGGGCCCCCACAAGCCCAAATGATGTCATCAGGCTGACACCTCTTTTTCTCCCTTTCTCGTGGTCCCCTTTCATCCCCCAGCATTATTTCTCTTGGCAGTTGAACTAATTTTCTCCCACAGTAGACCAGTGACCTCGTCACACAGGGGAGTCAGGCAGAGATGGCCAAAGGTGACTTCAGGATGACATCAGCTTAGCTTAGTGAACACAGAAGAAAGGATCTCCCACAGCACTTATATTTAAAAAAAAAAAAAAAAAAAAATCCCAGGAGACCGACCTGGTACAGATGCAGGTCTATGATTTGTCAGTACAAGGTCACATGTGGACACATGTATCTTGTGTTGGACATCTCAGTAAAACCACCTAAACAGAGGAAGCCTTACAGAAAGGGGGTGCTGCACCCAGAGGAAGGAAGGAGTATGTTAAATCACACACACATACACACACACACACTCACACACACCAGATATGTTCTACACCCTCCATCCCTCCAGAGCCTAATCGTAAGGCAGACTTCTGTCCTGAGGCTCTGTTCATGTACCATTCTCCCCACCCCCAACCTTCCCTGCCAGCAAGAGAAGAGCGAGCAGAAACCAACCTCTTCTGGGATTTAGAACTCCTGCTCTGCCCTGAAATGGATTCAGTGCATGATTCTCTCTGAAAAGGAAGCAGACAACCACCCTCTAAGATGTTGCCTCCTGATTACGATTTACATAGAGATAGCGGAAGCAAAAAACAGCTACATGTGTAGGTAGCAGAACAAAAGAAAAATCATTTCTAAGATCATTTTTCATCATGATGTTGGTATTAGTGTCCTTCCCAAGAAGATGTGGGAGCAATTTTGTTAGGGTTTCCATATGATTAATAAGACATTGCAATTACCCACTGGCTTGTGTTAGTTTTACCTTCATGGCAAACGACAGTGACCCAGGAGTGAGGTGGGAGGCAGCTCTGAATGCGAACGCACACATGCACTCAGTTCTGCATGGAGCCCGCTCAAGTAGCTCTGCCGATAGATAGACACAGTCACCGTGAAAGCCTGAGCTTTATCAGTCCCTTCCTGCCGCAGTGCTCTCAATCTGCACCGATATTTTATATTTCCAACACCTAGGTGTTGGCAGTATAGGAGACACTCAGGGTATACAGGTGAACAAAACAGACAAGACTCAGTGTTACACTGTGAGCAGTGCTTGTGCAGACAGGACTTGTGATAAATTTAATATCAGCTTAAATAATATATAATTAGAAGGGCAAGCCTTTGCAAACATTAAACAATGTATTCCCCACGCAAGTATTACTTTTGGCTGACTTGCTGTATTCCACCACGGTGTGATGGTAAAGTGGAAAGACCCTCCTGTCATAGAAAAGGGAAACAGATAATAATCAAAATAACATAATCATATATTGTTATTATATAATATACATAATATGTATATATAGTATATAGACAAAATAAAAATAAATAACTGATCAAATAATAGAAATTGTGATGGGTGCTATGGAGAAAAATACATGGTGCAGGTAAGGGGGAATATCTGATGTAGGTTAGGCCACCCTAAGAGAAGGACATTTGAGCTGAGAACTGAAGAGTAGGAACTTACCAAGCATGGGATGGGAGGCAGCCTCCTATTCTAGTGGATCAGCATGTGCAAGTGCCCTGAAGCAGACGAGACTGTTGCATATACCCTGAGCAGAAGGAGAGCTAATGTGACTGGAGCAAACCAGCTGGGGGCAAGGTCAAAGAGACAGGCCCTTAGTGACCTTGGTAAAGATCTTAGAAATATACAAGTTCTCCCCAGATGGACACATTGGTGAATGAAAAGGACCATTTATCTGCAGACTGGACTATCTTCCTTCTTAGAGGCTAGGAGACACACAACATACTGGGATTCTGGAAAGTTCAGATTGAGAGGTGATAAGTACAAAACCCATTCAGGTCATCCAGGCTGAGCCTACATACCAGATGCCTCTCTTCTCTACCAGCCCACCCACCTCTACTAGAATATTCCCACAGCACCTGAAATGAAGTTCTCTGCCTGTGAGGGGCCTTTACTTAGTATACAAGCTTTCACTTGCTGACTTCCTAACTGGAATAGTCTCCCCAAATCTTTCCTTGCCCTCCCCTGTAAAGTCTTAGTCATCCTTCAAGCTCCCACTGATGCCGCACTTGTTCTAGGAAATGGTCCTTGTGAGCCCAGTTCTAAGTGTCCTTCCTCCTTCCCATAGTTTTTTGTGTTTGCTCTCATTACAGCATTAATGTTTTCATGGTTGGCTCACGTGTCTTTACCCTCCTCTGACCTATAAGTTCCATGAGAGCAAGGACCATAAATGTCTTGCTCTATCTTGAGTGCCCATCACAGTAACAAGCATACAGTAGGTGCTCAGTAAATATTTAGTGAATTAATAAATGGGATTTTAAGTTGACATCGTGGAAAATCCACTCTCTCTAACCCCTATTAATTCCAGATTTGGGGAGCCTCCCAGAATGACTCTAATTGTTCTTTGGAATGAAGCCTTTTAGTTATTTAGAGATCACAGATGTCCTAGTCACATTTTCTCTTCCCAGTTTTCCACATTAGAACCTTAGATCATGAGAGTTGCCATGGTTCTTAGACTGGGTCCTGTTCAACCCCCCTTATTCACAAATGTGTGCTGAGTACCAAGGACTTTTGAAAATAACAATGGACACTAAGAAAAATAAAGTCCCTACCCACCAAGGGCTCACAGGCCATTACAGATAAGGAAACTGAAGCATTAAAGGCGAGAGACTGCTTCGCAGTGACAAAACTAATCAGTGTCAAAACTGCAGAGTCAGGGACGCCTGGGTGGCTCAGTTGGTTAAGCGGCTGCCTTCGGCTCAGGTCATGATCCCAGCGTCCTGGGATCGAGTTCCACATCGGGCTCCTTGCTCAGCAGGGAGCCTGCTCCTCCCTCTGCCTCTGCCTGTCTCTCTGTCTGCCTGTGCTCGCTCCTGCTCTCTCTCTAACTAATAAATTAAAAAAAAAAATCGTAAAATAAAAAAATTAAAAAAAAAAAACTGCAGAGTCAAAACTGCAACTCACCTCTTTCCGCCTCTCTACCTCACCATCATCCAAAACAGCAAGTCGTCCAAAAAATAATGTTTGCTTAGGGAATACATTATTTAATGTGTTTGCGGAGACTTACCCTTCTAATTATGCATCATTTAAGCTAATATTAAATTTATAGCAAGTTGTTCTGTCTGCACAAGCATTGATCCCCATGTAGCATGGAGGCTTCTTGTATGGCAACAGGAAAGAGCGGCTTTAGAAATCCCAGAGGACTGACCCAGAAAGGAAATGAGGATGTCCTCTAGGCCTGGCTTTTCCTCTGGGTAGGTGAATACCTAAACTCGCTGAGGCAGGAATCCAGCTTTTAAGTGTCTCCAGCCATGGAAAATCTCGTGCCTTCCCTCACTCACCTTTTTGGGATTTCCCACACTCAAAACATGACAGGCAAAGTGTTCTTCTATAAGTCTAGCTGAAACCTCTCCTGCTGTGCTACAATGCCTTTTCCTGGAGGGGATCCAGCCCAGTGTTAATTTCTTCATGTTTCTCAAATCACCAGCTCCCGTCATTGCCCCTCGAGCTAAGTTAGAGTCACTGGTTATGGGCCCAACAGGGCCATTTTGACGACAGCGTTTCCTTTTCTCGGGGTTTTTTACGAGCCTCCTTGTGACAGGCGTGTACTTGGTGAGATCAAAACATTTTGGGGGGACATTCCACAGGGGAAACTACTTCCCAAAGTCTGCCCTCTGCAAAAATAAAAACCATGCTAAATAGCTGAGTTTTATTAACTGGGGAAGCCAGGCTGAGGAAAATGCCCGATAATTAAAAATAATGGCTTCCTTACAAACACAAAATTGTTAATTTAAAAATTGGTTTCTTTATCACTGAATACCTACCAAGCTGGCTGGGAAGGGAATTGTGCTGATCCTAGCAGTGAAAATAATTCAAAATAACTTTTATGTTCTCCAGGAAGCCTCAAGGTTAATTTAAATATTGTTAGATGGGTAATTTAATTCAGAATAAGAGAACAGTGTGGCTAAACTAAAGCTCCTGAACACTCTCAAGTGGGGGCAGATGCCCATGGAGGACTGAGCATGCTTGTCCAGCACTCCAACCCCCCACGGCCCACAGCTGAGGCACCTCCTTTTCACAAATGGCATGCTCATAACTAAAGACACTTGATTAGGCTACACAACAGGCCTGAACTTTCAGCTGCCAGTAAGTTTATCATTTTCAATTATTAGAGGGATTGGGCATTTTTATAAGAATTATACATTTCAAAAGTTGACTCAGAGTGACATGACCAAGATGGTGACCTCAGTCATTCCTCACTTTGTCCCCCCTCATAAGAATAACAACTATTAATGGACAAGACACCATTGAGACAATCCTAGAACATGGGGGGTGAAGCTGAAGTTCTCCCCTGATCACAGAGACCAGGACAGACTGGAACAGAAGTCTAAGAGCAACAGCTACACGCTGACCACGTTGTCCCAAGCCAGTGTCATACCACGCAAAAAGGTCTCCCTTGAGTGTTGAGGTCCTCCATAGGGGGACGAGAGTCCAGAGAGGACATCCAGCGCCCCCTGACACACACACACAGCACTGTGGGTTACTTTGTGAAAGCCGCTATTCCGGTCTTGCCCCAGAGTTTGACCCCTAGGAAACTGATTGTGATAAAGAAGGAAGGCGAAGCTTGCAACAGCCAAGATCGTGGCAGACCCATTTCCTATACACAGAGCCCAAATACTACTCCCAACCAGCACCTTATCTGCAGAACCAAGTTGTTGGTGCAGCCCTACCATGGAACACAGCAGGATGCAAATCTGCCGGGTTCAGGGCCTCACATGAGGATTTTCACTGGCCCTGGAGCCCCTGCCCAGGCAGGGGAACTGAATCATAACCCGGTGCGCTCTGGGTGTGGCTCCCAGCCCAATCTGACTGGAAGGGCTGGTGGGAACACCTGAAAGCTGAATACCCCAGTAATGACAAGGTGATAGGAGGACAGAGCTGATCACCCCCAAAGCGAAACCAGTACCAGACAGGGTAGGTTCCCCTGCTATGCTCACACAGGAGTTGGTTCACAGCCCCACTCCCTGTTTAGTATAGATCCTGGCCATTCCTGACCAGAAAGCCCATGCAGAAAATTCTGGAGGTTCTCAGAGCAGGCTCTCTGACCTACCCAGGCAAAGGAGCTGAATCGAAGCCACACCCACTACTGAGTATGACTCCCCATCCTGACTGGCCAGAAGGGCTGGTGGGAATGCCTGGAGGTTACATACCTCAGCAAGCTCAAGCCTTGCTGTGTCCCTAGAGGCAGGGACACAAGCTGATAGCCTACGGAGCAAAGCCAGTAGCTGTACTCAGCCTTGGAACTTGGAGCAAGGGTCAGCTTGAGTCAAGACCACAGAGAGCCTTACAAGCTCTGGAACAAGTTCTGCTGCACTGAGACAAGGAAACTAATCCATAGCCTTACCAAGGCACCTAACCCGAGCCCAAGGGAAGCTGCAGAGCCCTTCTCACAGCGGTACTTGAAAAGAAGGCATAGTCCCTGGTTTTCCCCACCTAGACAGGGAATTCAGTGAAAACTCTTCCCTGTTAAGGAGTCTCCAAGCAGGCTGTGAAGGACCTAGTTCCCATCCTGCTGCCCTTCCAGGGCAGAGAAGCTGAATTCATAGCCCCATCTATGGCTGAATATAGTACCCAGTCCCAACAGTGTAGTAAGCCTGACCAGAGAACTGAGAAACCACAGAGCTCATCCCATAGCCTCAACTGGGCTAAGAACCAAGCCAGTAGTCTGCTTCAACTTTTGTCAACCAGCAGCACACTTCCTCACCACTGACCTCAAAGCTCAGGCAGTTGCCTTGCCCAGAAATTGACCCTAAAGCAAGCAAGACACACTTGCCTAAGGATGTTACCAGCAGGCACATCCAGAAACCCAAACTGGGCTGACCGTGGAAGAACTGTCTCTACCAAAGCAAATCTTTAAAGTCTTGAAGAGACTGCTTACTCAAATGTGCAAATACAAATGTAAGGAATTGAGGATCACAATAAATCAGGTAAATATGACACCACCAAAGGAAACTAATAAAGTTTCAATGCTGACCTTAAAGAAATAGGTATGTATTAACTGCCAAAGAATTAAGAATAGTCCTCTTGAAGTTTAGAGAACTACAAGAGCACCCAGACAGACAACTGAACAAAATTAGGAAAATAGTACATGAACAAAATGAGAAGTTCAACAAAGAAGTGGAAACCATTAAAAAAAAAAAATCCTAGACCTGAAAAATACAGTGACTGAAGAATTCAGTAGAGTTCTTCAAAACTAGACTTGACCATGCAGAAGAATCAATAACCTGGAAGATAGGACATTTGAAATCACCTAGTCAGAGGAATAAAAAGAAAAAAGAATAAAAAAGAGTGGAGAAAGCCTACAGAATTTATGGAACATATTCAGAAGAAACAATATCTGCATTAGGGGAATTCCAGAAGAAGAAGAAGACAAAGAGAAAAGGATTAAAGCAATAATGACTGAAAACTTCTCAAACCTGGGGAGAGAAATGGACATCCATGAGGCCCAACGGCTCCCAAATGCATTACCTTGAGTAGGACAAAACCAAGACACATTATAATTAAATTGTCAAAAGTCAAAGACATGGGGGTGCCTGTCTGGCGCAGCCTGTATAGCGTGCAACTCTTGATCTTGGGAACATGAGTTCAAGCCCCATGATGGGTGTAAAGATTACTCAAAAAAAAAAAAAAAAAATTTTTTTTTTTGGAAGACAATTTTGAGAGCAGGAAGAAAAAAGAAGTTACACTCAAGGGAATACAGACTTTCCTGAACAAACAAAAGCTGAGGAGGTTCATCATCACTATACCTGTCTTACGAGAAATGCTAAAGGGAGTTCTTAAAAAGGAAATAAAAGGATGCTAATTAACATTATAAAAGAAACTAAAAAGAGATGGGAGCCTGGCTGGCTGAGTGGGCAGAGCATGCAGCTATTGCTTTTGAAGTTGTATGTTCAAGCCACCTGTTAGGTGTAAGATTACTTAAAAATAAAATTTAAGGGACGCCTGGGTGGCTCAGTTGGTTAAGCGGCTGCCTTCGGCTCAGGTCATGATCCCAGCGTCCTGGGATCCAGTCCCACCTCGGGCTCCTTGCTCAGCAGGGGGCCTGCTTCTCCCTCTGCCTCTGTCTCCCTCTGTCTGCCTTTGCTCACTCGCTCCCTCTCCCTCTCTCTCTGACAAATAAATAAATAAAAATCTTTAAAAAAATAAAATTTAAAAAAAATAAAAAGAAAGCATAAAACTCCTTTTTAATGGTAAATGTCAGATTCTATAATATGTTAATGATGGTGTGGAATTCACAACTCTAAAAGTTAAAAAACAAATGTAGTAAAAATACCAATAACTATAATAATCTTACTATATAATATAAAAATATGTAAACTATAATATCAATAACCTGAAATCTGAGAAAGAGGAGAGGTAAAAGTGTAAAGTTTAGTAATTCTATTAAAATCAAGTTGATATCAGTTTAAAATACAGTATAATAGTTTGAAGATAATCTATGTAAATCATGGTAACCACAAGAGAAAAACCTGTAGTAAATATACAAAAGAACATATTAAAGAAGACTAAGCATACTGATACCAAAAGACATTAAAGAAACAAACAAAAAAGCATATAAGAAACAATGGATCTATAAACAGCTAGAAAACAGTATTTTAAATGGAAAGTCCTTACCTAGAAATAATTACTTTAAATATAAACACATCAAATTCTCCAATGGAAAGTTATAGAATGGCAGAATGGATAAAAAACAAAATTCAGTAGTATCCTGCCTACAGAAGACTCACTTTAGGCTTAAAGACACATACATACTGAGATTGAAGAGATGGAAAAAAGATTTCAAGCATATAGCAATAACAACAACAATGTAGGAGTATCAAACTTCTATCAGACAAAATAGACTTTAAACTAAAAATGGTATCATTATATAGTAATAAGGAGTCAATCCATAAAGAAGACATAACAATTATAAATATTTACTCAACACTGGAACACCTAGATATATAAAAGAAAACCCAACAGAACTAAAAGGAGAAATAAAAAGCAATACAATAATAGTTGGAGACTCTAATACCCCACTCTTAATAATCATTGAAGACAGAAGCAAAAAGGAAACAGTAGATTTGAATAACACTATTTACTAAATGGACCTAACAAACATATACAAAACCTCCTATCCAACAAGAGCAGAATACACATTCTTCTCAAGTGCATGTGGAACATTTTTTTTTTTGGATGAACCATATGTTAGGCCACAAAACATGTCTTAGAAAATTCAAGATTGAGGGCACGTTGGTGGCTCAGTTTGTTAAGCTTCTGACTTTGGCTCAGGTCATGATCTCAGGGCCCTGGGATCAACACAATAAAGGCGGTTCATGAAAAGCCCACAGTTAACCTCAACTCAATGGTGAAAAGCTGAAACCTTTTCCTTCAAGATTAGGAATAAGACAAAGATACCCATTCTCACCTCTCTTAATCAACGTAGTATTGGAAACCCTAGCCAGAGTAGTTAGGCAAGAAAAAGAAATAAAAGACATCCAAATTTAAAAAGAAGTAAAACTGCTGCTATCTGCAGATGACATAGAATTATAGAAAACCCTAGGAATGTCTGGGTGACTCAGTAGGTAAAGCATCTGCCTTTGCCTCAGGTCATGATCCCAGGGTCCTGGGATGGAGTCCTACATTGGGCTCTTTGCTCAGCAGGGAGCCTGCTTGTCCTTCTGCCTGCCACTCCCCCTGCTTATACTATCTCTCTCTCTCTCTGGAAAATAAATAGGTAAAATCTTAGGAAGGGAGAGAGGAAGGGAAGGAGAAAGGGAGAGAGGAAGAGAGAAAGGGAGGAAAAAAGAAAGCAAGTAAGCCCTAAAGACTCCATCAGAAAACTGTTAGAATAAACAAATTCAGAAATGTTACAGAATACAAAAGTCAATACACAAAAATTTTTGTGTTTCCATATGCTAATGAACTATCAGAAAGAATTTAAGAATACAATCCCATTCATAATTACATCAAAAAGAATAAAATTAGGGTGCTTGGGTGGCTCAGTCACTTAAGCATCTGCCTCTGACCCAGGGTCCTGAGATTGAGTCCTGCATTGGGATCCCTATTCCACAGGGAGTCGGCTTCTCCCTCTGCTCCTCCTCCCACCAGTTCTCTCAATCTCTCACTCTCTCTCTCTCTCTCAAATAAATAAATAAAACCTTTTTAGAAAAAGGTTCCTAATGAAATCATTAGGAATAAATTTAACCAAGGTGGTGAAAGACCCATACACTGATGTAACATACTGTGGGACCCCCTGGCCCATACGAACTCCCACTCCAACAGTCATCCTACTAAGGCAGCTTCAGAACCAAGCATGCTGAGACCCTACCCACCAGCCCATGCCTGGTTTAGCTCAACTGTCCTGGCAGGATACCCCTGGCACAGAACACCCCAGGGCTGCCTGATCTGCAGCCGCTCCAGCTCCAGCCATTCTACCAGGCACACACAGTTTATGCAGGGGATATTTCTACATCAGGCCACTCTTTCAAGATTAGGACAGATGGCTATTCCACCTAATTCATAAAGGGAAACAAAGACAAACAAAATGAGACAGAGGACTATGTTTTAAACAAAAGAACAAAAATATCTTGGCTAATTGCATTCAGATTTAAAAAAAAAGAAGAAGAACAAGAGAAATGAAAGAGAAATAATAATTTACTTGATAGAATTCAAAGGAATGGTCATAAAGATGCTCACTAAGAAGAAAAATGGTGGAATACAGTGAGAATTTCAACCAAGAGTTGGAAAATGTAAGGAAGTACCAGACAGAAGTCACAGAGCTGGAGAATGCAATAACTGAACTGAAAAATACACTAGAGGATATCAGTAGCAGATTAAATAATATAGAACAGATCAGCAACCTGAAAAACAACCAGAAAAGCAAATAGAAAAAAGAATTTCTACAAAATGAGAATAGTTTAAAGGCCCTCTAGAACATCAAGCATACTGATATTTACATGGGGGTCCCAGAAGGAAAAGAGAGAAAGGGGCAGAAAATTTATTGAAGAAATAATGGCTAAAACCTTCCCTAACCTGGGGGTGGGGGGGACATACATCAGACACAAGTAGGATATAAAGTCCCAAACAAGACAACCCCAAAGAGATCCACACAAAGACATTATAATTAAAATAGCAAAAGTTAAAGATAAGGAGAAAATCTTAAAGGCAGCCAAAGAAAAATTGTCAGCAGAAAATCTGCAGGCCAGAACAAATTGATAAGATACATTTAAAGTGCTAAAAGGAAAAAACTTGCAAGCAAGAATACTCTACCCAGCAAGGTTATCGTTCAGAACTGAAGGAGATATAAAGTGTTTCCAGCAAAGCAAAAACTTACAAAGTTCATCACCACTAAACAGCCTTAAAAGAAATGTTAAAGGGTCTTCTTTAAGCCAAAAAGAAAAGACCATAACTAGAAATAAGAAAAAATATGAAAGAAAAAGATCTCACTAGTAAAGGCAAATATATAGTAAAGGCAGTAAATCAGCTACTTAAAAAGTCAGAATGAGGGGTGCCTGAGTGGCTCAGTGGGTTAAAGCCTCTGCCTTCAGCTCAGGTCCTGATCCCAGGCTCCTGGGATCAAGCCAGCCTCAGGTTCTCTGCTCAGCAGGGAGCCTGCTTCCCCCTCTCTCTCTCTGTCTCCTTCTCTGCCTACTTGTGATCTCTGTCAAACAAATAAAATCTTAAAAAAAAAAAAAAGCCAGAATGAAGGTTAAAAGACAAAAGTGTTATTAAGTAGTTAAGGGATACACAAAATTAAAATATGTAAAATAAGACATCAAAATATAAAATGTGAGAGAAGGCATAAAAATGTGCTTTTAAAATGTGTTCAGACTTAAACAACTATCGGCTTAAAAGAGACATATGTGTGTAACTATGCTATGCATATATGTAAATATGCTATATATATATGCAAATATAAATGAACATCATGGTAACCACAAACCAAAAACATAAAATACATAGACAAAAAAATAAAGAGAAAGGAACCCAAACATAACACTAAAGAAAACCATCAAACCACAAGAGAGGAAAAACTTCAAAAATAACAACAATAACAAAATGGTAATAAGTAAATATTATTGATAGTTACTTTAAATGTGAATGGACTAAATGTTCCAATTAAAATACACAAGGTGGCTGAATGGATTTTTTAAAAAGCCATAAAACCCCATCTACATACTGCCTACAAGAGACTAATTCAGACCTAAAGACAATACAGACTAAAAGTGAAGAGATGGAAAAAGATATTCTATGTAGATGGAAACAAAAAGAAAACTGGTATAGCAGTACTCCCATCAGACAAAATAGGCTTTAAAACATGACTGTAACAAAAGAGATAAAAAGAAAAAAAAAGGACAGGAGACAATTCAAGAATCCAAAAAAATTTAAAATTTACATATATTTATACAGCCAAAATATGAGCACCTTAATATGTAAAGCAAAAATTAATAGACATAAAAGGAGAAATTGGGAGTGATACAATGATAGTAGGGGACTTTAATACCCCATTTATATCAATGGAGAGATTATTCAGACAGAAAATTAATAAGGGGAGTGCCTAGGTGGCTCAGTCGGTTAAGCAGCTGCCTTAGGCTCAGGTCATGATCCCAGGACCCTGGGATCAAGCCCTGCATCAGGTTTCCCAATCAGCAGAGAGCCTGCTTCTCCCTTTCCCTCTGCCTGCTGCTCTGCCTACTTGTTCTCTCTCCATCTCTTTAATAAATAAAATTTAAGGGATGCCTGGGTGGCTCAGTTGGTTAAGCAGCTGCCCTCGGCTCAGGTCATGATCCCAGCGTCCTGGGATCCAGTCCCACCTCGGGCTCCTTGCTCAGCAGGGGGTCTGCTTCTCCCTCTGCCTCTGCCTGCCACTCTGTCTGCCTGTGCTCACTCTCGCTCTCTCTCTCTGACAAATAAATAAATAAAATCTTTTAAAAATAAATAAATAAATAAAATTTTTAAAGAAAGAAAATTAATAAGGAAACATTGGTCTTAAACGACATAGTAAGCCAGATGAACTTAATAGATAGGTATAGAACATTTCATCCAAAAAATACAGAATGCACATTATTTTTCAAGTGGACATAGAATATTATCCAAGATAGATCACATGTTGAGCCACGAAACAAGTTTCAATACATTCAAAAACACTGAAATCATATCAAGCATACTTTCCAACCACAATGATGTGAAACTGGAATCATTTACAAGGAGAAAACTGGAAAAAACACAAACACATGGAGACTAAACAACATGTTATTACACAACCAGTAGGTCACTGAAATAAAGGAAATTAAAAATACCTTGAGACAAATAAAAATGGAAAACAATTACCCAAAATCCATGAGATTCAGCAAAAGTAATCCTGTGAGAGAAGTTCATAGCAATACAGGCCTACCTCAAGGAACAAGAAAAATTCCAAATAAATAATCTAATTTTATACCTAAAAGAACCAGAGAAAAAAACAAAAGAAACCCAAAGGTAATAGAAGGAAGAAAATAATAAAGATCAGAGCAGAATGAAATAGAAACTTAAAAAAAAATAACAAAATATCAATGAGACTAAGATATGGTTCTTTGAAAAGATAAACAAAATCAATAAATCTTTATCCAGCCTCATTAGGAAAAAAAGAAGGCCCAAATAAAAGAGGAAATGAAAGAGAAATGCAAAGAATAGTAAGAGATTACTGTTAACAATTATAACTTCTAGGACAACCTGGAAGAAATGGGTTAAGTCCCTAGAAACACACATCCTTCCAAGACAGAACCATGAACAAATATGAAATCTGAATAGACAGATTACAAGTGATGAAACTAAATCCATAAGTTAAAACAAACAAAAGTCCAGGACCGGATCATTTTAAAGGTGAATTCACCAAACATTCAAAGAAGAGTTAGTACCAGGGCGCCTGGGTGGCTCAATGGGTTAAGCCTCTGCCTTTAGCTCAGGTCATGATCTCAGGGTCCTGGTCTCAGGGTCCTGGGATCAAGCCCCACAGCGGGCTCTCTGCTCAGCAGGGAATCTGCTTCCCCCTCTCCCTCTGCCTGCCACTCTGACTACTTGTGATCTCTCTGTCAAATAAATAAATAGTCTTTTTAAAAAAAGAAGAAGAAGAGTTAGTACCTATCCTTCTAAAACTATTCCAAAAAATTGAAAAGGAAGGAGTTCTTCCAAACTCAACTTATAGTGCTAATGTTACCTTGATACCAAAACCAGAAAAAAGACACCTCAAAAAAAAACAAAAAACAAAACAAAAAAACCCTCTAGTTAACGTAGATGCAAAACACCTCAACAAAATATCACCAAACTAAATTAAACAATACATTAAAAGGATCATAAACCTTATTCCAGGGATGCAAGGATGGGTTAAAAATATTCAAACCAGGGGTGCCTGGGTGGCTCAGTGAGTTAGTGCCTCTGCCTTTGGCTCAGGTCATGATCTTGGGGTCCTGGGATCAAGCCCCGCATCGGGCTCTCTGCTCAGCAGGGAGCCTGCTTCCCCCCTCTCTCTGCCTGCCTCTCTGCCTACTTGTGATCTCTGTCTGTCAAATAAATAAATAAAAATCTTGAAAATAAATACATATTCAAATCAGGGGCGCATCTCTGTCTGTCAAATAAATAAATAAAAATCTTATAAAATAAAAATAAATACATATTCAAATCAGGGGCGCCTGGGTGGCTTAGTCGTTAAATGTTTGCCTTTGGCTCCGGTCATGATCCCAGGGTCCTGGGATCAAGCCCTTCATCAGGTTCCCTGCTCGGCAGGAAGCCTGCTTCTACCTCTCCCATTCCTCCTGCTTGTGTTCCCTCTCTCACTGTGTCTCTCTCTGTCAAATAAATAAATAAAATCTTTTTAAAAAATTTCAAATCAAGCAATGTGATACACCACATTAACAATATGAAGGATAAAAATGATCATCTCAATAGATTCAGATAAAGCATTTGAATAAAAGTCAACATCCATTTATGACAGGAACTCTCAACAAAATCGGTATAGAAGGAATGTACCTCCACATAATAAAGGTCATCTAGGACAAACCCCTAGCTAACATCACACTCAATGGTGAAAAACCACTTTTCTTCAAAGTTGAGGAACAAGAAAATGCTGCTAACTTTTTCCATTTTTATTCAAAATAGCATTGGAAGTCTTAGCCAGAGCTATTAGGCAAGAGAAAGAAAATCCAAATTGGAAAGGAAGAGATAAAACAGTCACTATTTGCTGATGTCATGATACTATACATAGAAAACCCTAAAAACTCCACCAAAAATCTTAGAATAAATGAATTCAATAAAGTCACAGGATACAAAATTAACATGCAGAAATCAGTTGCATTTCTATATGCTAATAACAAGGTATCAGAGGGAAATTTATAATCCCATTTAAAAGAATTTAAAATCCCATTTAAAAGAATAAAATATCTAGGAATTAATTTAACCAAGGAAATGAAAGACCTGTACTCTGAAAATTGTAAAACACTGATAAAAGAAATTGGAGATGACCCAAACAAATGTAAAGATATACTATGCTCATGGACTGAAAGGGCTAACATTATTAAAGTGTCCATACTACCTAATGATATCCATAGATTTAAAGCAATCCCTATCAAAATACCAATAGCATTTTTCACAGAAGTAGAACAAACCTAAAATTAGTGTGGAACCACAAGACCCCAGATAGCCAGAGCAACCTTGAAGAAGAAGAACTAAACTGGAAGTATCACACTCCCTGATTTCAAGATATAATACAAACCTATAGTGATCAAAACAGTATGGTATTGACACAAAAATACACACATAGATCAATGGAAGAAGACAGAGAGCCCAGAAATAGACCCACATTTATATAGTCCATTAACCAATGACAGAGGAGGTAAGAATATACAATAAGGATTGTATTCAATCCTTATTGTATATTCAATAAATGGTGTTGGGAAAACTGGACAGCTGCATACAAAATAAGGAAACTAGATCACTTTCTTACACATACACAAAAAGAAACTCAAAATGAATGGAAGACCTATATCTGAGACCTAGAGGGAAAAAAACAGACATATTATAATCTTTTGGACAACAGCCTTAGCATCATATGTATGATAGGTCTCCTTAGACACGGCAAACAAAAGCAAAAATAAACTATTGGGACCACACCAAAATAAAATCCTTTACACAGCAAAGGAAACCATCAACAAAGCAAAGAGGCAACATACTGAATAGGAGGAGATACTTGCTAATGATATGTCCAATAAGGCATTAATATCCAAAATATATAAAGAATTTATACAATTCAATGCCAAAAAAAAAAGCCCAAATAATCCAATTTTAAAATGGGCAGAAGACTTAAAATGACATTTTTCCAAAGAAGACACACAGATAGCCAACAAACATATGAAAGGATGCTCAACATTACTAATAATCAGAGAAATGCAAATCAAAACCACAATGAGATATCACCAGTCAGAATAATTTAGATCAAAAAGCTTAGAAATAGCAAGTGTTGGCAAGGGTGTGGAGAAAAAGAAATTCTTATGGACTGTTGGTGGAAATGAAAATTGGTGCAACCATTGCGCAAAACAGTATCGTGGTTCCTCAAAATTTTAAAAATAAAATAAAAATACTTTTAAATTTAAAAATAAAAATAAATTATAAAATAAAAAATAAAAATTTAAAAATAAAAATACTCTATGATCCAGTAATTCCACTACCGGATATTTAGCCCAAGAAAACAGAAACACTAATTCAAGAAGATACATGTGCCCCTATATTTACTGAAGCATTATTTACAATAGCCAAGATATGGAAGCAATCCAAGTGTCTATCAATAGATGAATGGATAAAGAAAATGTGATTGATATACACATATCAATGTCACATGTAGATATCAATCACATCTGTATAATGGAATATATATATATATATATAGGAATGAGGAATGTATATGTGTGTGTGAGTGTGTGTGTGTGTGTGTGTGTATATATATTCCTGTGTATATATATATATTCCATCCTATATATATATATAGGATGGAATATTACTGAACCATAAAAAAGAATGAGATCTTGCCATCTGCAACAACATTATGCTAAGTGAAATAAAGCATACACAGAAAAACAGATACCACATAATTTCACTTGTATATGGAATCAGAAAAACCAACCAACCAACCAAACAGAAACAGATTCATAAATAGAGAATAAGCCAGTGGTTGCCAGATGGGAGGGAGTTGAGGGTAAGGGCAAAACAGATGAAGGGGATTAAAAGGTACAAACTTCCAGTTATAAAGTAAGTCATGGAGATGAAAAGTATAGCATATGGAATATAGTCAATAATATTGTAATAACATTGTATGGTGACAGATAGTGACTATATTTATCATGATGAGCACAGAATAATGTCTAGAATTGTTGAATCACTATGTTGTACACCTAAACTAATATTGTATGTTAACTGTACTTCAATAATAAAAATTAAAAATTAATAGGGGCACCTGGGTGACTCAGTGGATTAAGCCTCTGCCTTCAGCTCAGGTCATGGTCTCAGGGTCCTGGGATCGAGACCCACATTGGGCTCTCTGCTCAGCAGGGAGCCTGCTTCCCCCCCCCCCCGCCTGCCTCTCTGCCTACTTGTGATCTCTCTCTCTGTGTCAAATAAATAAATAAATAAATATTTTAAAAATTAAAAATAAATAAACGTTTAAAATGAAATGAAAGAGATATCAGGGAAGTTTGTATCAACACAAAAGTGCCATAATATTAAAAGCATCCTGAAAGGACAGCTACTTTGGACAGTCGCCTGGACTTAACCTGAATAAGAAATAAACTTCAGTTATTTTAAGAAAAAAACAAATATCTAGGAAAAAAATTTAACCAAAGAGGTGAAAAACCTATACTCTGAAAACTAAGATTGATGAAAAAATTGAAAATAACACAAATAAATGAAAGACATGTGCTCATGGATTGGAAGGATTAATATTGTTAAATATGTCCATACTACCCAACAAAATCTACAGATTCAATGCAATCCTAATCAAGCTACCAATGACATTTTTCACATAACTAGAACAAAGAATCCTAAAAATCTGTATGGAACCACAAAAGACCTTGAAAAAAACAAAACAATCTTGAGGGAGAACAAAGCTGGATGTCTCATGCTGCTTGATTTCAAGATATGCTACAAGGCTCAGGTAATCAAAACAGTATGGTACTGGCACAAAAGCAGACATAGAGATCAATAGAATAGAACAGAAAGCTTAGAGAAAAACCCACACATATATGGCCAATTAATCTACAACAAAGGAGGCAAGAACATAAATGTGGAAAAGACCATCTCTTCAATAAGTGATGCTGGAGACAGCTACATGCAAAAGAATGAAACTAGATCACTATCTTATGTCATATACCAAAAAATTCAAAATGGATTAAAGATTCAAAGTGGATTAGGACCCCAAATCCTAAAACTCCTCAAAGAAAACATAGGCAGTATTCTCTTAGACATCAGCCTTAGCAACATATTCATGGATATGTCTCCTCAGGCAAGGGAAACAAAAGCAAAAATAAACTTGGGACTAAAAAATAAAATTGGAACTACACCAAAATAAAAATCTTTTTTTTTAAGATTTTATTTTTTTTATTATTTTTTTTTAATTTGACAGATGGAGATCACAAGTAGACAGTAGAAGCAGGCAGAGAGAGAGGAGGAAGCAGGCTCCCCGCTGAGCAGAGAGCCCGATGTGGGGCTTGATCCCAGGACCCTGGGATCATGACCTGGCTCAGTGGGTTAAAGCCTCTGCCTTCGGCTCAGGTCATGGTCTCAGGGTCCTGAGATCAAGTCCCACATCTGGCTCTCTGCTCAGCAGGGAGCCTGCTTCCTCCTCTCTCTCTGCCTGCCTCTCTGCCTACTTATGATCTCTGTCTGTCAAGTAAATAAATAAAATCTTTTAAAAAAAATCTCCCAAAGAAGAAAAGATCAGACCCAAAGCCTTCACTAATGAATTTTACCAAATATTTTAAAAAGAATTAACAGCAATCCTTCTCAAACTCTTCCAAAAAATCAGAGGAGGAAATACTCCCAAATTCATTTTATGAGGCCAGCATTACCCTAAGTAAATCAGATACCAAAATCGGGGGGAACTACCAGAAAAGAAAATTACAGGCCAGTATCCCTGATGAAAACAGATGCAAAAATTCTCAATAAAATACTAATAAACTGAATTTAGCAGCAAGCATATTAAAATGATCATTCACCAGGACCAAGTGGGATGTATTCAGGGATACAATGATAGTTCAACACACATAAATCAAGCAATGTAATACATCACATTAACAGAATTTTTTAAATCATATGATCATCTCAATATATGCAGGAAAACATTTGACAAAAGTAAATATCCATTTGCAATTTTAAAAAAAAAAGCTTGGGGTGCCTGGGTGGCTCAGTCGTTAGGCGTATGACTTGGCTCAAGTCATGATCCTGGAGTCCTGGGATCAAGCCTCCATCAGGCTCACTGTTCAGCAGGAAGCCTGCTTCTCCCTCTCCCACTCCCCCTGCTTGTGTTCTGTCTCTTGCTGTGTCTTTCTCTGTCAAATAAATAAATAAAATCTTAAAAAAAAACACTCAACAAAAAGGGTATAGGAGGAATGTACTTCAATATAATAAGAGACACTTATAACAAGCCCACAGCTAACATCATACTCAATAGTGAAAGATTGGAAGTTTTTTCTCTGATATAAAGACAAGGACGCTCACTCTTACTACTCCTATTTAACATGGTACTAAAAGTCCTACACCCAGCAATCAGGCAAGAAAGATAAATAAAAGGCATCAGATTTAGGAAGAAGTAAAATGGTCTTTATTTGCAGGTGACATGATTTTATATAGAGAAAAATCCTAAAGATTCCACAAAAAAAAAAAAAACCCTGAGATCTAATTGATTAACTCAATAAGTTGCAAGATGAAAATTTAACATACAAAAATATGTAGCCTTTCAATACACTTCACTGAATTTTCTTTTTTTTTTAATATTTTATTTATTTATTTTTGAGAGAGAGACAGTAAAAGAGAGTATGAACAAGGAGAAGGTCAGAGAGAGAAGCAGACTCCCCATGGAGCTGGGAGCCCGATGCAGGACTCGATCCTGGGACTCCAGGATCATGACCTAGCTGAAGGCAGTCACTTAACCAACTGAGCCACCCAGGTGCCCCATGAATTTTCTTAAAGTAAATGTCCCATTTACAATAGTGTCAGAAACAATAAAATATTCAGGAATAAATTTTAACTCAGGAGGCAAAAGATATCTTATTGAAAACTGTAAGACACTGATGAAAGAAATCAAAGAAAACACAAATAAATAGAAAGGTATCCTGTGTTCATGAATTGGAAAAATTAATATTGATAAAATGTCAATACTACCAAAAGCCATGAGGTTTGAGGTTTTTTTAAGATTTTATTTATTTGAGAGAGGGCACACGTGGGGAGAGGGTGAGAGGGAGAGGGACAAGCAGACTACCCACTGAGCAGAGACCCCAAAACAGTGCTCTGTCTCAGGACCTTGAGATCATGACTTGAGCAAAATTCAGATGCTTAAGGAACTGAGCCACCCAAGTGCCCCCAAAAGCCATGTTTAGATCCAATGCAATCTTTCTCAAGATTTCAATGGCACTTTTTATAAAAGTTGGAAAAAATCCTAAAGTTCATATTAAACCACAAAAGACCCTGAGTAGCTAAAGTAATCCTGAGAAAGAAAATCAAGAGGCATCATATGTCCTGATTCAAGCTATACTATAAAGCTATAGTAATTAAAACAATATGGTAGTGGTATAAAAATGGACAAATACATTTGTACTGAGCCATTTGTCTCTAAGAACATGGTATAAATGCTCTCAAGAAAAAAAAAATACACCAACGGAACATAATTGAGAGCCCATAAATAAACCCAAGGATACACAGCCAAATACTGTTTGACAAGGAAGCCAAGAATATTCAATGGAGAAAAGATAGTCTCTTCAATAAATGGTGATGGGAAAATTGGATATTCACATGTAAAAGAACGATAGTGGTCCCATATCTTACACTACTCACAAAGATTAACTCAAAATGGACTAAAGGCTTAAATATAAGACCTAAAACCATGAAATTCCTAGAAGAAAATAGGAAAAAATCTCTCTGACACAGGTCTTGGCAATGATTTTTTTGTATGACACCTAAAGCACAAGCAACAAAATCAAAATAAACAAATGGGACAAAATCAAACCAAAAAGCTTCTACACAGCAAAAGAAACAATTAACAAATTCAAAAGACAACCTACAGAATGGGAGAAAATGTTTGCAAGTTATATATAAGTAAGAGGTTAATATCCAAAATATATTTTTAAACAAACATACATGCACCTGGGTGGCTCAGTTGGTTAAGCAGCTGCCTTTGGCTTGGGTCATGTTGCCCGGGTGCTAGGATCGAGCCCCTCATCGGGCTCCCTGCTCAGTGGAGAGTCTGTTTCTCCCTCTGCCTCTGCTTGTGCCTTCTCTCACTGGTGTTCTTTCTCTCTCTCTCTCTCTCTCTCAAATAAATAAATAAATATCTTTAAAAACAAAAAACAAAAGAACTCATACAACTCAATGGTAACATTAAAATAATGCAAATTGCCATCAAAAGAAATGAAATCTTGCCATTTGTGACGATGTGGATGGAACTAGAGGGTATTATGCTTAGGGAAATAAGTCAATCAGAGAAAGACAATTATCATATGATCTCCCTGATATGAGGAAGTTGAGAGGCAATGTGGGGGGTTTGGGGGATAGGAAAGGAATAAATCAAACAAGATGAGATAGGGAGGGAGACAAACCATAAGAGACTCTTACTGTCAAAACAAACTGAGGGTGACCGGGGGTAGAGGGGTAGGGAGACGGTGGCTGGGTTATGGACATTGGGGAGGGTATGTGTTATGGTGAGTGCTGTGAAATGTGTAAGCCTGGCGATTCACAGACCTGTAGCCCTGGGGCTAATACTACATTATATGTTAATAAAAGATTAAAAAATAATTTAAAAATTAAAATTAAAAAATAATGCAAAATAAAACCAGGTAAAGGGAAGCACCCGGCTGGCTCAATTGGTAGAGCATGTGACCTTTGATCTCAACGCCATCAGCTGGAGCCCCATATGGGCATAGAGATTACTAGAATGAATGAATGAGTGAATGAATGAGTGAATGAATACATACATACATACATACATACATAATAAAAATTGACAAAGGACCATTTCGGCATATGAACAGCCAAAAGATAAATGAGAAGGTGCTCAGCATCACTAATTGTGAAGGCATTGCAAATCAAAACCATAGTAACACCTCACACATGTTAGGATGGCCATCAAAAAGATAAGAGTAAATGCCAGCACGGATGTGAAGAAAAGAGAACTCTTGTGCACTGTTGGCAGGACTGTAAATTGGTGCAGGCACTATGGAAAACAGTGTGGAGGACCCTCAAATTTTTTAAAATAGATAATACAAAATCCAGCAATTCTGCAAATATATCGAAAAGAAATAAAGAGTATGTCAAAGATCTATCTGCCCTCCCATGTCCATTGCAGCATTATTTACAATAGCCAAGACATGGAAACGACCTGTGTGTTCCTCAACAGATGAAGGGATAAAAAGCTGTTTATGTATTTATAATGGAATATTATTCAGTCATAAAAAATGAGAAAATCCTGCCATTTGCAATGACATGAATGACTCTTGACAATATTACACTAAGTGAAATAAGTCAGAAAAAGACAAATACTGTACGATCTCATTTATTTTTTTTAAGATTTTATTTATTTATTTGACAGACAGAGATCACAAGTAGGCAGAGAGGCAGGCAGAGAGAGGAAGGGAAGCAGGCTCCCTGCTGAGCAGAGAGCCCGATGTGGGGCTCTATCCCAGGACCCTGGGATCATGACCTGAGCCGAAGGCAGAGGCTTTAACCCACTGAGCCACCCAGGCGCCCCTGTATGATCTCATTTATATGTGGAATCTTAAAAAAATAAATACAAATGAAAACTCACAGAGAAAGAGATCAGATCTGTAGTTACCAGAGGTAGAGGATAGGTGGAAGGGGAATTAGAGGAAAGTGGTCAAATGTACATATTTCCAGTTATAAAATAAATAAGTACTAGGGAGGTACTTATGGGTGACTGTAGTTAGCACTGCTGTATGTTATATAGTAAAGTCGTTAAGAGAGTAAAATCCTAATAGTTCTCATCACAAAGTGAAAATTTTTTTAAAAGAAAAAAAAAAACGGGAGTGCCTGGGTGGCTCAGTGGGTTAAAGCCTCTGCCTTCAGCTCAAGTCATGATCCCAGGGTCCTGGGATCGAGCCCCGCATTGGGCTCTCTGCTCAGCAGGGAGCCTGCTTCTCTTCCTCTCTCTCTGCCTGCCTCTCTGCCTACTTGTGATCTCTATCTGTCAAATTAATAAATAAAATCTTTTAAAAAAATCTATATGAGATGATAGGTATTAACTAAACTTCTCAAGGATTTCATTACACCCATAAATCTTTTATGCTGTATAATTTAAATCTATACATTGATATGTATCAACTATATCTCAAGAGAGTTGGGGGGAGTATGTTAATTTGAACCAATGCTATAACAAAATCTCTTTCCCACGGATGTGGTAAATTAGGGAATAAAATCCCATCTTAAATTATCAATGGCTAATGGTTAGCACTTACTACTACCTAATGGTTGGTGCACCCAGGCCAGGGGTCAGAGGCCTTGTCAACTCTACATAGCAGCAGTAAACCCAAATGTTAGCAGTCGGAGGTTGGGGACCCCTCTTCTGGTTTTGCCCATTATTCAGTTTCTTCCCCAATCTTAGCACACTCACCTACTAATATAATTGTTACAGTGATGCTCATGTTTATATGTATAATTTGCATGTTCTTTCCCATGGTTACATGTTACAGTATATATTCATATATATACACAGATAGATATGCACATGATTATATATATGGTTATACATATGCTTTGCCTGTTAGCCTTTCTCAGGTAACTGAAGATAGGGATTTATATCACTCCAGGTGTATTTTAACCAAGAGTATACATCAGAATCACCCAGCCCCTACTCACTAGGGGGCTGATTCAGCAGCTATGGAATCAGCCCCGCAGCACTTCTTTGAGAGAGCATCCCAGGTGGTGTAGAACAGCATGCCCAATGGAGAGCAGCTGGTCAGAGAGGTGGTACAGCCTATTTGGGAAACACTGAGTTCTGGACTGGGATCCTGGCTCTAGCACTTATTATTTGTATAAGCTTGAACAGGGCACTTAAACCTGTCCAGACCTTGTGTGTAAAGTGGAGATAATAGTGCTTGCCTGGGAGTGTTGTGAGGATTAAATAAGATAAAACAAGGGTAGCTCTGAGAACACACTAAGCCCATCATAAATTCTCAGGACACACTGCTTTGTTGGTGTTGTTCATCCCTGCATTCCAGAGTAGGCACCAAGCCTGACAACAGCAGAGATTTAATGCTCAATAAATAATAAATGCACAGGGAGCTGTATGATATTAGCAACAAGAAGCAAAAAGAGAAATTAGTAAGGAAAGGGAAGGATAGAAGGATGACCAAGGAGATAGGAAATACATAAGCATGATAAGGAATCAGCAGCAGCCGGCTCAAGAAACCCTGAAAATCCATCTTCATTGTTACCACATTATTCATTCTGCCTAATGAAATGTTGGCAAGGTCCTGAACTGAAATTTTCAGACTCACGGGATTAAGAATCTTGATGGCCTTCTGCATTTGTCCCAAATAAAGCAACCCAACATGGCCAAACTTCTGTTTCCAGAGGAAGTGATCATTCTGACCCCAGCTTGTGGTTTGCTTTAAATATGGTGACTCTAATCTGGGCTCAAGATCCTCAATAATTCTGACAGCATTAACTTTTGGACCTGTTTGGTTTGGGGTTTTTTTTTAAGATTTATTCATTTATCAGAGAGAGAGCACGCGCGCACAAGCAGGGGCAGCAGCAGGCAGTGGGAGAAGCAGGTTTCCTGCTGAGCAAGGAGCCTGATGCAGGACTCAGTCCCAGGACCCTGGGATCATGACCTGAGCCAAAGGCAGAGGCTTAACCCACTAAGCCACTGAAGTATCCCTGGACCTGTTTTTTAAAAATCCTACCACTCCCCCTTTGCTTTCTTGACTGTTCTTCCCCTTGCTGCCTGTTTGATTACATGAATCTTCCATTTGGAATTGGGTCCCCTATAATCCCAAGAACCCACCACCTTTATTCCTATCTCCATGTTTTGATGCTTTTTCTTTCTGAAATGTTCTATCTCAAGTGATTTATCCCCTTCTCTCTGAGATGACTCCTTGGAAGTAGCAATATTTTGAGGAATCAAGTAGTCCCGGGTTCAAATCCAGCCTCCACCACTTGTCTAGATTTATGACAATCTTCCCTGGGCTCAACTGCCCATATATAAAATAATTTCTACCTGTGTTATGAGAATTAAACTGGGATAAGGCATGTAAAGTACCTAGCACAGTACCTGTCAACACATGAGGGCCTTATATCAGTTGGATTAGTTTCAACTGCTAGTAACAGAGATTAAAAATAACAATGGCTTAAATAAGATGTGGCTTTATTATTTGTTATGACCTAAAAGGAGTCTAGAGTGAAGCCATTCATGGCTAGTATAGATGACCATTCAAGATATGTAGGTCAACAAGAATCTAGACTTTCTCTGGATGAGTCATCATCCTTGAGGCTTCCATCCTCAAAGTCACCCCATATTTATAAGGTGAATGCTGGAGCTCCAGGATCACAGCCACCTTCTACCCAGGAAAAGGAGGAAGGTGAAAGAACCAACGGGTGCCTATTTCTCAGTACAGTTTCCTTTAAAGTTCCCAGGAGACCCAGCTGACAGCCCGCACTTACAGCACATTAGCCACCCCTATCTCTGGCAAAAGCTGTGAAATGTAATTCTTTACCTGGGTACAATGCTGCTCCCTAGAATACAGATGTCTGTGGTATTAGAATTATTCCATGTCTCCCCTTTGAGCTATAATATGGAGCCCCCAGGGGCTGTGGAAATGCTTCACAGTTTCTTCGTCATTTGACAAGTCAGGGCACTCAGTGCATATATAATGCAGGAATCCGTAAAGCCAGTAAAATGTCTAAGTGGTTACCTGGTTCAAGCGGGAAGACCTAAATTCCAGACCAACCCCACCACTTCATTGTTATGTGACCTTGAGCAAGTACGTAACCTCTCCGCTTTGGGTTCAGTTTCCTTATTGGTCAAGCACCAGCTCAGACAGAGATGCAAACTGCCTAACACAATGCCTACATACACTAACCCCAACATGTGTTAAAGCTATTATCACCACCACCATCAACATCACCGTCATCACTGTTATTATTAGATGCTATTGAATTATTAGATAAAGTACCAGATGTCTCTCACTTCTCTTCCTTCCGCCTGTTTACATCTTTCCTTACCTTCAGTGGTCACCCCAGGGACATCTGGATTTGTGGTCTTTATCCTGAAAGAGCCCGGGCTCAGTCGGCCTCATTTTATTCACTTCCAGCTATCCACTCAGGACTAGCCGAATCTCAAGGGTCCCTCTCCTTTGCCCCTAACCAGAGTCTAGTCACCCAGCTCTGCCTTCTGGGACAGGCTCTCTTCTCTGATCAGATCAGCTTCTAAATAAATATTAAATTATGTCTAGATGTGTTCCACTATTCCTTTCAAATCTGAGTAAATCAGTTCCTTTGTTGTAATTCCCCAGCACTGGTGAGGTCTCCCCACTGATGTCTTGCATCCTTGACAGTGGCAAAATTTTTCTCTAGACAGAAGTGAAGAAGTTCACATAGCAATAAGCTTTCCTATTCCCAGATCTTTGCAAAATACAGATTTCTAAGTCATCCTCCCCACCCTCCTGGGTACCTTAAAAAATCTTGGCACCTACTCTTAAAGATCATTAGCTACTCAGCTAGTGATGTGCCAGAGAAGAGTTGAAAGTGTTCAAATATACAAATTATTTTGCCCTCCAAGGTGGCTGGACAGGGCATTCAGAACCCCAGTGTCCAGGGCTACTGTGTATGGCTAATTTGTACAGTGCACAGTTTTCACCATTCACACTTTTTTTTTTTAAGATTTTATTTATTTATTTGTTAGAGAGAGAGAGAGAGCAAGCACAGGCAGAGTGGCAGGCAGAGGCAGAGGGAGAAGCAGGCTCCCTGCCGAGCAAGGAGCCCGATGTGGGACTCGATCCCAGTACGCTGGGATCATGACCTGAGCCGAAGGCAGCCGCTTAACCAACTGAGCCACCCAGGCGTCCCCCATTCACTTTCTACGACAGGATGACACTCCTTATAATTGGGCAGTGCATGGTCTATGTAACTGCTCACTGCAGCTGTGCCCAGATTAGTCATCTCTGACCATAAGCAGCCTCATTTCTGCATCTTAGTGCACCTTACAAATACTACCACTTTCAAGAAGTTTAGAAAACACTACTCAAAATAACTCCAAGGTTAGTTCTTCCTCCGGTGAACACTTGTTCCCTGGCCATGGCAGCCATATCCTCTGTAGAAGCTAACATGCCCTGGTGACATCTGTCAAACCAAGCCCATTGTGTTTTCCTAGGTCCATGGAAGAAATCTCTTGTCCATTGACTATGACCGGAATATTCGGACAGAAAAGATCTATGATGATCACCGGAAGTTCACCCTGAGGATTATTTATGACCAGGTGGGCCGCCCATTCCTCTGGCTCCCTAGCAGTGGGCTGGCAGCAGTCAACGTCTCATACTTCTTCAACGGGCGCCTGGCTGGCCTTCAGCGTGGGGCCATGAGTGAGAGGACAGACATCGACAAGCAAGGCCGAATCGTGTCCCGCATGTTTGCCGATGGAAAAGTGTGGAGCTACTCCTACCTTGACAAGGTAGGTGAACGTGCTGTCCTCGTTCAGCTGGGGCTTTCCCTTATTCACACTGCTCTTTTCAAGCTGACCTGATATGCTCTGCCACAAGACATTTAACATCTTTCCTCTGACTCTACAAGGTCTCCCCTCATGCTCCCATCCTCCCTGGGAGGGAGGAAAGTTTCATGGCTCATCTCTATTACCATTAAAAGGAGGGGGAAAGGTGTTAGACACTTAGCAATGGCAAAAAGAATGGACTGTCTGATTTTATTCCAAAAAAACAAAAGAAAGAAAGTGGTGTCGAAGCAGACAGAATCATCCCACTGGCATCATGACTAATCATTATTTATGTATTGGAAATGCAATGATTCATTTCTGCCTTGCCTGAAATTAAGTCAGGCAGGATTTTTGCCTAAAACTCAAGCACACAAAGCAACATCCTCCTACTTGGCCTGTTGGCCAAAGTGGCCAATGGATTCTTTCTACATAATTCCCTGTGTCTGAAAGTGCCAAATTCAGGTCAGAAAGGGTCAGGTTGGAGCAGCAGTAAACAGAGGTCCCTTTGGGGCACAAGTCAAGACTTTTGAAGGCTGTCCTGGTCCTCTAAGTCATTAGACGGGGGTTTGCTCAGCTTGAGCCTCTCCCCTATATGCACCTCGATACAGGTGCCAGTTGCAGTTCTTCCTTTCTTGCCTCTCCGTTACAACAGTCACTTGCAGACATAGCAGTGACCTCCTCCGTAAGAGTGGGCTGACGTCCCTTTGGTCATCCCTGAATCCTGTTCTCATTATGCCATAAAATATTAGAATGGTTGACCAGGGGAGGCAAAAATCTCCCAATTGCCTCAGATTTGAGGCCATTTTTGGCCCCCATAATTGATGATTCTGGATTCATCTTTTCAGTAGTTTTTAAATGGAAGATACGCTTTCTCTTAAGATGTAATCAGGGGGGATGCCTGGGTGGCTCAGTTGGTTAAGTGGCTGCCTTCGGCTCAGGTCATGATCCCCGTATCCTGGGATCGAGTCCCACATCGGGCTCCTTGCTTGGCAGGGAGCCTGCTTCTCCTTCTGCCTCTGCCTGCCACTCTGTCTGCCTGTGCTCGCTCCTGCGCTCTCTATCTGACAAATAAATAAAATCTTAAAAAAAAAAAAAAAGATGTAATCAAGGGTGGCCAAAACATAGTATGGTTGTCCCGTACTGGGCCAGCGGCAGTCATTTCTAAAGAATCTTAGGATTTCTTGTTATCAAGCCTGAGAGACAAACTCAGTGCCTCTCACCTCAGTCCTTCAAGCCGTCTCTACTCAAAATATGGTCCAAGTAACATCAGGACCAACCAGAAGCTTGTTACAAAAGCAGATTCTCAGGCCACCTCCCCCTTCATCTGTCATCCTCCGACCAAACTACAAAATCAGAATCTGCCTTTAACAAGATCCCTGGGTGTTTCACATGCACAGGAAAGTTCGGAAAGCACTGGTCCAAGTAGCCACCATAATCCATCAGAGTTAGCTTGCCCAGTAAAATCAATCTACTCATAATCTCTGGTCTAAACTTCCCCATCCTTCATGATTTTTGAATTGCCATTTTGGGAAAAGAAATAGATTCTGTCTATTTGAGTGCTTGGTCTTAAAGAACTGACTCATGCATTCCTTCCCCCTTTCCTTCCTCCAGTCTATGGTCCTTCTGCTTCAGAGTCAACGTCAGTACATATTTGAGTATGACTCCTCCGACCGTCTCCATGCCGTCACCATGCCCAGCGTTGCCCGGCACAGCATGTCCACCCATACCTCCATTGGTTACATCCGCAACATTTATAATCCCCCTGAAAGCAACGCCTCAGTCATTTTTGACTACAGTGATGATGGCCGCATCCTCAAGACGTCCTTTTTGGGCACCGGGCGCCAGGTATTCTACAAGTATGGGAAACTCTCCAAGTTATCAGAGATTGTCTATGATAGTACTGCTGTCACTTTCGGATATGATGAGACCACTGGCGTTTTAAAAATGGTCAGTCTCCAAAGTGGGGGTTTCTCCTGCACAATCAGGTACCGGAAGATAGGCCCACTTGTGGACAAGCAGATCTACAGGTTCTCTGAGGAAGGCATGGTCAATGCCAGGTTTGACTACACCTATCATGACAACAGCTTCCGGATTGCAAGCATCAAGCCCGTCATAAGTGAGACTCCCCTTCCTGTTGACCTCTACCGCTATGATGAGATCTCTGGCAAGGTGGAACACTTTGGCAAGTTCGGAGTCATCTATTATGATATCAACCAGATCATCACCACCGCTGTAATGACCCTCAGCAAACACTTTGACACCCACGGGCGGATCAAGGAAGTCCAGTATGAGATGTTTCGGTCCCTCATGTACTGGATGACAGTGCAATATGACAGTATGGGAAGGGTGATTAAGAGGGAGTTGAAACTGGGGCCTTATGCTAATACCACTAAATACACCTATGACTATGATGGGGATGGGCAGCTCCAGAGTGTAGCTGTCAATGACCGCCCAACCTGGCGCTACAGCTATGACCTCAATGGGAACCTCCACTTGCTGAACCCAGGAAATAGTATACGTCTTATGCCCTTGCGCTATGATCTCCGGGATCGGATAACCAGACTTGGTGATGTGCAGTACAAAATTGATGATGATGGCTATCTGTGCCAGCGAGGGGCTGACATCTTTGAGTATAACTCCAAGGGCCTCCTAACAAGAGCCTACAATAAGGCCAGTGGGTGGAGTGTCCAGTACCGCTATGACGGTGTGGGGCGGCGGGCTTCCTACAAGACCAACCTGGGCCATCACCTGCAATATTTCTACTCTGACCTCCACAACCCGACCCGCATCACCCATGTCTATAATCATTCCAACTCAGAGATAACCTCACTCTACTATGACCTCCAAGGTCACCTCTTTGCCATGGAGAGCAGCAGTGGGGAGGAGTACTATGTTGCCTCAGATAACACAGGCACTCCTCTGGCTGTGTTCAGCATCAACGGTCTCATGATCAAACAACTGCAGTATACAGCCTATGGGGAGATTTATTATGACTCCAACCCTGACTTCCAGATGGTCATTGGCTTCCATGGCGGACTCTATGATCCCCTGACCAAGCTGGTCCATTTCACTCAGCGTGATTATGATGTGCTGGCAGGAAGATGGACCTCTCCAGACTACACCATGTGGAAAAATGTGGGCAAGGAGCCAGCCCCCTTTAACCTGTATATGTTCAAGAGCAACAATCCTCTCAGCAATGAGCTGGATTTGAAGAACTACGTGACAGGTGAGGACTCTACCATCTCAGTTGGTCAGCGACTCCCTGTGGGGTGGTTGTCCTGGTAGACTGTTGGGAACTTCAAAAGAAGGTCTTACTTCTGATGATAGGGGAATCCTGGAGACCTGTAAATACTGATCTGTACAGGCTCTAGAACAGTCACATAACAGCAGTACAGAGCAGTCTTCAGATCTGCTTGAAGATGTCCTAGCCATTTTCAAGCCCATTTAGTTGAAATAACTTTTTTGAGAGCCCTCCCCACCCCAAGAGAGGAAAGCAGCCTCATGAAGGGGGAAATAATGGGACTCTGATGTCAGATTCTCTCTTCTACTTATAAGCCAAAAGACTTTGGGCTAGGCTTCTAATCTCTCTAAGCTGTAGCTTTCTTCTCTTTGCAAAGGTACTAATAAAACCAACCCACAGAGTGACTGTGAGAAGTAAATAAACTTATGTAGGTAAAGCTTAGTGCCTAGCACTTAGACAGTGGGTGCTTACAAAAGAGTATCTGCTTGTGCTATTACCATTATCATTACAAATGAAGCATTGAGTTAGTATAGGTATGACATGACTAAGACCCAGTTCCCTACCTCACAAGCAGGCTGGCAAGATACAAAGAGCCAATGGTAATGCAGAGCTGAATTAGGTTTGTGCTACCATATAGGTGTCTGTTCAGTTATTTATTCAGTAAGCATTTATAGAGTGACATTAGGCTAGATTCTGGGGATAGAAATGATGAATAAGACAAACACCCTTCTCTCAGAGGGGGCCATGTACGTGTGTGTGCGTGTGCGTGTGCATGCTTTAAGTTTGGAAATTGTGACATAGTACAGAAGTGTCCCATGTCAAACTAGGCCTGAAGATTGAAGGGGATCTTGGTTGGCAGAAATGAGCTCAAGGCTAAAGAAAGACTATGAGTCAAAAAGACTCATAGAAGCTTGGAGAAGGGTATGGATTGAGGGGCCAAGGAGGGCAAATAATCTCCTGCCTCATGATAAGTGAGAAATTGGTAAAATAAGGGTCCCTATCTCTTATACCATCCATATATCTCCATCCATCTATCTATCCATTCACCTATTTGACAAATATTTTCATAATATTTAACATATACTGAGTATGAGAGATGCAGTGGACAGTAAGATAAAGTCCTTATCCTCAGGGAAATAATGAAATCAGGATGGATGGATGGATGGAGAGACCAACTTTCAGCAAGGAAGCCAGAGTCACCCTATCTGTCCATGCATTTTTGAGGAGCAACAGTAGGGACCCCAAATCCAAGGCCCCCCAGGGTCCAAGAACCTCACAGCTCTTGGTCATGAGCCAAGGAAACATCAAACTCAAAGGGACCCTACCCTCACGTGACCAGAACTCACTTGTACACCCTCAAGAAAGGAAGCAGCAGGTAGCCAAGTACAGGGCTGCCCTCAATGTCCCAGGCTACAGAAGGATGACCTTAAAGATCAACTTGTGACCACACCATATCTCATCCTTATATTCCAGAGCCTTTGAAGTTGAACCCAGCATCCCCCTACAACCATAACAGCTGGAATCTTTTGAGCCCAGGAGTTATGACCAAGCTAGTTCCCTCCTGTTCTCCCCACCACACCTTATCAAGAGGCCCTGCCCATGGTACTCTGCCGTGGTCTCTCATTCCCATGGCTTAGCATGACTGTTATCTCCCAGTTGACTGCATTTTCAAATTAAAGGACCTCTCAGGAAAACATATATACACATAGGTGCATACATAGTTTCAGGTAACAATACGTGCTATGTAGATAAAATGGGATTGGGGTTAGACAGAGCATGATGGGAAGCATCTCCCATATTTAGGGTGCTCACAGAGGACTTTCTGAGGAGGTGGCTTTTGAACAGAGACCTTTATGAAGCAGGGAAGGGAGAGGAAGAGCGTTCTAGATGTAGGAAACAGTGTGAATAGGAAGGTAGACTATGCCTATCTTAGCCTTGGGAGAAGAATCCCCTCACCCTCCAGAATGTGTTTCCCGAAACACAGCTTGGCATTAGATAATTTAGAGATGAGTCAAGCCAGAGTCAAATAAAAAGAAAGCTCTCAGAATGGACGCTAGATCTGCCAATGTCCAAACAAAATTATTCACAGAGTAGTCAAACTCACAAATCCCCTCAACTACTTCCCTAGTTCTCCTGCAAAGGAAAAAAGAAATTATCGGAGTTTTCTGAATGGCAATATGACTTTCCTCATTCAGCGCTTCACAGAGACTCAATAAATGGGAATCAAATCAAGTTGAACTAAGTCCAACAAAATTGAATCCAGAAACCATTCAAAAGCATCTAAAATAAAAGGTAGTATTAGAGGAGCACGTGCACAGAGCTTATGTGAGCAGTCAAAGCTGGGAAAAGGAGGGCCCAGGCAGAGCCGAGTGTCAGACCAGGCACCAGCCCACACCTGCTGCCCGTTCAAGATGAGCTGCCCCCTGGAGAGAAGATCCTAGCAGAGAACACCAAATCATTCTCTACTGTTTGAATGTTGGCTAATCTGTAAACCCCGTCTAAATTAGTGTTAATTTGCCACTTAGGAGACGAGCAGAGTGGTTGAACTTGCCGCTCACAATTTAAGCAGAAGAAGTAATTAAGATGTAGTCGGGAGGAACGCAGAGAACAGAACCTTCTCTCGCTGGTGCTCAAAAAAAAAAAAAAAAAATCATTGATGTTTTGGAAACAGAGCTTTCTGAATGCAGGAGGCAGCTGCTGAGGCTGGAAGATGTTCTGCTTCCTCCTGAGACTGCAAGCACAAAGGAAAACAGCATAGAGTCCCCCTGAGCTCAGAAGCCCCCCAGGATTAGAGCAGAGCTGTAGCCACCAGGATGGGGTGAAGGAGGGCCAGAAGGGCTTCCTTTCCCACTCACAGCCTCCACAGCAGCACCCTGCCTGACCAGTATTTTTTAAGGTAATATATTGACAATTGATACATCTGTGATAACCAGATATTAGAGGAAAGGATGTAGAAAAACAGACTGGGAGACAGACTCCCTCCCCCGACAACCTCCAGGGCCTCAGTCTTTTCCAGTTCTGGCATGGCAGGAAACTCCTCAGTCCCTGACAAATGGGAGACCCATTCCCACCCCCAAGCCTGGCCTGTAATTCAAGCCCGTTCGTCCTGATGTTAGAACCTGAGTACATCCCAAGACGTCTCAAACTTTCTGAGGCTTCATTTTTTCCTCACCAAAATGGTGGTAATCATAACGTTCACACCATGGGGCTGTAAAAAGTAAATGAGGCCTGCTGCATAAGGTGCCTAGTGCAGTGCTAAGGCTAATGAACGGTAGGGATGCATTTGTTACCTATAAGCAGCCATGGACTTGGACATGAGTTCATAGATGAAGAGTGGAGATACCACCTCTATGTTGTTTTCTGAGGAACATGGAGAGGGGTCTCCAGATCTACCCTGAAATGGATCCAAATTCTGGCCCAAGTGGCACTGCTTTGGCAAACCTGACACCCTAGACAAATGTGAGTTAAGCAATCGTCCTAGAAATAATCCGCAATGACATATTTTCTCCCCACCCCTGCTCCTTGGCGGGTCTTTGGGGCTTACAAACTCCAGGCATATGTGAGCATAGTGGGATTTTATGGAGTTGAATTTCCCTGAGGAGGAAGTCACAACCTCCTTCTCACATTAGCCCTCGTCTTAGATCTACACTTAACACCTAAGATGCTTTTCTGGAG
>ML103970.1:8013-57644 GCA_003697995.1 Taxidea taxus jeffersonii
CCTTCCTTCCTTCCTTCCTTCCTTCCTTCCTTCCTTCCTTCCTTCCTCTTTCCCTCCCTCCTTTCCTCCCTCCCTCCCTTCCTTCCTTCCTTCTCGTGTTATAGCCTGATTTCAGTTTTTGGTTTTTTTTTCCATCTGAAGACTTGCTTTAGTGTTTGGAGAAGCAGGGGCGGGGTTGGATTTCAGGTCCACGGTGATTCTACAGATAAACAGAAATGCAAGCACCATTTTCCCATTTGTAAGGTCCCTCTGAAAACATCCCTTAAGCACGGAGCACACGCAGGTCATGTCACAGCCTTTCCCGCTGCGGAGCTTTGCCCTTGGCCCACTCCCGGGTTCCACTCTCCCCATCCCTGCAAATGCCTGTCCCCTGTCCTGTTCCCTGACACTCTATGAAACGCTTTTGGTGGGGGCTCATGCGTCATCCTTTCCTCTAAGTCTTCAGAAGTCTCACCTCCTGTTTCTTCCTGTTTTCTTCCTTAATGATTCACCTCTCAGGTATTCATGCTAACATCTTAATGGTTGTGCTTACAAAGATAAATACATTTTGCCTCGGACCAAGAGCAGTGTCTGCCCTGACTTGAATTTAAAAGTCTGCAAGAGTGGCTGGATGGGAGCAAGGGTAGAGTCCTGGGCTTTTATCCTGGGAGCCATAAAAGTTTGCTAAGATTTTTTTGCCTCCATCAAGATGAAAATGGGATTCCAAGGCTTCAAATATGATAGATAAATAATAAGGAAAACTCTGGATTTTGTCAAAGCCAAGTTCCCTTTACCAGTTTTATGAGTCTTCTGTTGTGCCTGCACCTTGGCATCTCTTTGGTTCTGATGCCAGAAAGAATTTTACCTGGGAATTTATGCAAAACTTGGGCCAGATATAGGATTTTGGACAATTGGTTAAACTCAGAATAAGGCTGATAAATCGTGTTCTTGAGCCATAACTCACTTCCAACCTCCCCGTCCATCCCTTAGTTCTTGCTTCTCCCCTTTCAGGCTAATGCGGATGGGCGTGGAAAGCTCCATTAGTGGGGAGACCCAGGCTGGGTTGGGATTCTGGGGTTGGGATGGATAGGGTCGTATAACAAACAGGACTGCAGTTACACGTACCAGGCGAGCTTTCATGTTTAGGGTGGTTGTGATTTGAATGGTGTCTTCAGCAGCCAGCCATGCACAACTGTAAAAGGCATCCCTTCCATTTCCATGCACGTCTCACCTTCTTTAGGAGGCAGTGCTGCAGGGAGCCCAGGCGCCGTGCTGGGTGGCTAAGAACGTACCCCATGAGTGCTCCCTGGAACTCATTTCGGATTTGAGTGCTTGCTTGGTGGGAAACTGATACAGACATCTCGCATCCTGGCAGTAGCAGAATCCTTGAACTTGCCTCCCACCCCACCCCCATGCTGCTGCCTCCGTTGTCCTGGTTGAGGCCCTGTCATCTCCCCCTTCATCCATTTATAGCAACTGCTCTGTCACTCTCCCCAGTTGTCCCCATCCCTTCCGTTTGGCCCCCCTTGCATGCCACTGCCAGATGCTGTTTGCCTCCTTAAAGCCAGCTGTGCTTTGGTCCCTGCATGGCTCAGGGACCTTCAGTAGCTTCCCATGTCCTCAAGCCCAGACTCCTCATGCAGAGAGTCAGGGCTCACCATCCTCTGGCCCCTAGTCTTCTCTACACACTCCGTGTGTTCAAATCCTGCTCAACCTTAAGGTGCGGTGCAGGGTCCTCCTTCCCATGTAACCCAGCACTCTTGTTCACTATTCACTTACACTTGTGCAGGTGACCTCTGTGCCCTATCAAAGGTCCTGAGGTTTTCTTAGTAACATAGGCAAGACCACAGATCCGCTAAGATTAAGAATTTGGATTTTTAAAAAAGATTTATTTATTTATTTTATTTTAGAGAGAGAGGGAGGGAGGGAAGGTGGCAGAGGGAGAGAATCCCAAGCAGACTCCCTGCTGAGGGCAGAGCTGGACACGGGGCTTGATCTCATGGCCCTGTGATCACGACCTGTGCTGAAACCAAGAGTCAGACCCTTAACTGACTGAACTACCCAGCTGCACCCAGAACTGGAGTTTAAACCTAGGTTCCCATGACTGGGTGGCTTAGGCTCTTTCCACTCTATCATGGTGCTTCTTATTCAAGAACAAGTGAAGGAAGAATGCCTGAAATGAAGAACACAGCAAACAACAGGTGTTGGCGAGGATGTGGAGAAAAAGGAACCCCGGTGCCTTGTTGGTGGGAATGCAAACTGATGTAGCCACCGTGGGAAACAGAATGGAGGTTCCTCAAAAAATTAAAAATGGAATTATGGATGATCCCATAATTTCTCTACTGGGTGGTTACCCAAAGCAAATGAAGACACTAATTCAGAAAGATACATGCACCCCCATGTTTAGTGCAACATTATTTACAGTAACCGAGATGCGGAAGCAACTCAAGTGTCTATTGATAGACAGATGGATAAAGAGGATGTGCTACATATATAAACTTATACATACCCATGTGGACTATTACTCAGCCATAAAAAAGGAGATTTTTGCCATTTACAGCAACATGGATGGACCTAGAGGGTGTAATGTTATGTGAAATAAGTCAGAGAAAGACAAATACCATGTGATTTCACTCATATGTGGAATTTAAGTAACAAAAACAAACAAAGAATAAAAAGAGACAAACAAAACTCCAGAACAAACTGAAGGTTGCTAGCAGAGGGTGAGGGAGTTAGGGATGGGTGAAAGAGGTGAAGATGATTATGAGTTCACTTATCTTCATGAACGCTGAGACATGTGTAGAGTTGTTGAGTCATTCTATTGTATTCCTGAAACTAATATAACACTGTATGTTAATTATACTTTAATAACTTAAAAAAAAAAAAGATGAGTGAAGGAAGGAGTGACCGTGTGAAGGAATGAACTGGAAGATCCCAACAACATGGCTCCGGAAAGAAAAACTCAAACCAGGGATTTGCCATACAGGGCGAGTTCCATGTCAGGTTGGGCAGGTAGTAAATCGCCAAGGCCATAACCATTTGTCCTGTCAAGCACAGGAGGCACAGTTTCATTGCTTCCCTTTTTGGGGCCACCTCACCGCTTTTGTCACTCCTTGATGGCCTTCTGCCATTTCTTTCTGAGGCAAAGGTGGTTTTATTTCTGTCTCCTCTGGGTCATGCTGAGGACAAGACGTGAATGTGATGATGGATGGAAAAAGTACTTAACCATTTGCTTTTCGATCTGCTTTCACCATAATGGGCCCATTTGGAAGGCTTCTGTAGGTACAGGGACAATGTCCACTGGGCCTCATTAGCCACTAAGTGATCAAGGCTTCAGGGAACAGTCTGTAGTGAGGCTGGCTGGTTTCCATGGCAACTGTGACTTGCTTCAGCCCATTGTGCACACTCCCGTCTCTTTCCACGTAGGCATGTGTTTACTTATCATTGGCTCCATGCAGGAATGCCCAGAGTGGCTATGTAGGTGTCGACTGTGCTTCCATGGCTGAGGTCACTCTCTGAGTGTGGACATGGTTAGAGGCACAAGATTTGTCCGATCAGGAAAAGCTCTCCTGTAGGCTGTCTGTGAGCATGATGATGGAGATCCCTGGGGTGGGGATGTTAGAGATGTGGATCTAGAACCGTGACAGTCAGACACTGTGTAGGGCCCTGCTGTGAATCACAGGCCACTCCAGAGGGCTCGTGGAGGCTCACGTAGCTCTCATCAGCATGTGGATTGCTGCTGTCCCCGGGGGAGGATCATGGGCTGGCTAGAGTGCCTAGGCTTGAGAAGCTCCAGTCCTGGGCTGTCTGACATGGGAGCCAGGAACCTCAGGTGGTTGTTGAGCGCTTGAAACTTGGCCGGTCCAAACTGACATGGGCTGGAAGTATTAAATCTAGTATGAAAAGAAAGATGGTGAAATATCATGGATACTTAATGATTTTTGTATGCATTGCATCTTGATAACATTTCAGACGGTCTGTCTAGAACCTAATTTAGGTTGAATAAACTTCCTTATTAAAGGGGCGCCTGGGTGGCTCAGTGGGTTAAGGCCGCTGCCTTCGGCTCAGGTCAGGGTCCTGAGATCGAGCCCCACATCGGGCTCTCTGCTCTGCGGACAGCCTGCTTCCTCCTCTCTCTCTCTGCCTACTTGTGATCTCTGTCTGTCAAGTAAATAAATAAAATCTTTAAAAAAAAAAAACTTCCTTATTAAAATTAATGTCACCTGTTTCTTTTTCAAAATGTACTTCTTAGATGGATAGCAATGAAGACTGTACAGTGTGAATGTACTGAACACCGCTAAATTCTTACTTAAAAGTGGTTAGAATGATAAGTCTTACATTATGTGTATTTTACCCCCCAATTAAAGCAAAAAGCAAAAAAAAAAAAATATGTCTGAATGGAAAGGAACCATCTCTTCTACGTCTCTTTCTCAGGAGTCTTAATCATTTTTCCAGAAGTCCCCAGGACACTTTTCTGTTTATCTTACGGGTCAGGAGTGAGTGATAGATGTCGTCCTAAACCTATTGTGGACAAAGGAATGAGACCACCCGGTAGGCTCAGACTAACTAAGTCTAACCAGAAGTGAGGCTAGGATCTCTTGTGGGGAGTTTCCTATATCCTAGAACAAGATCAAGGCTTCTGAAGAAGGAAGATATGGGGAAATGGCAGCCAACACTGCAACCTTAAAGGAAAATGTACAAGAAAATCGATGTATCTGAGCCTCAGGTGAAAGCAATTTGAAGATTTCTTCCCCCACTCGGAATATTACTGCCTTTAAGTCTGTTTTTGGTTGTAAGTTGGTTAAACATAAAAAATATGTGCCTCCTACGAAATTTAAAATTACATATATGACTTATATTATCTTTCTTTTGATAGTGCTGCTCCGTAGTTATTAGTGGGTAAATGCAGGGTCTGGGCGCTTCTCTCCCATTTACAAACTTGGTGACCTTGGACAAGCTGCTTTGCTATGTCTTGATGGCTTCACCTCTAGAATGGGAATAACACCTACTTTATTGAGTTAGGAGTTGAGCTGATACATACAGGACACGTAGAACTCTCTGGCACGTAGGAGGAGTCTAATGAAGATCAGCTCTCATCAGTCACAGCAGGGGGGGCCAGTGGCTGTTCCCGGAGCCTCCAGACCCTCCCCAGACTGCACACCCCTGCTTCTTTAGCAGTCAGAACGCTCGCTGACTCTGAGACACAAAGGAATCACCCCAAAGGGAGCTTTTAAGCAGATGTGGTGAGTGCTTGTTGGATGGGTTTCTTTCTTTGGATGGTCCCAAGATGACTTTTCTTTTTTTTTTTTTTTTAAAGATTTTATTTATTTATTTGATAGACAGAGATCACACCAGCAGTCAGAGAGGCAGGTAGAGAGGGGAGGGGAGAAGCAGACTCCCTGTCGAGCAGAGAGCCCGATGTGGGACTTGATCCCAGGACGCTGGGATCATGACCCGAGCCGAAGGCAGTGACTTAACCCACTGAGCCACCCAGGCGTCCCCCAAGATGACTTTTCTTAGATAAATGGCCTTCTCCTGAGGCTTGTGTCAGCTCCATGGGAAATAAAGAGGGAATAAAAGGTCCACAAATGAGAAAGCCTTTGTTGGGTACCACCTCATTAGGGCAGGTCTAACTTAATTGAACTCTAGCCTGTTGTGCTCCCTGTGTGGTTCTGGGAGAAACAGGTGTTTGAAGGTGGGTTGCCCAGCGTCCTTGCTCTCAGAGTCCCACTTTAGGACCCTTTGTAGGGGTTTGTGCCTATCAGGAGGGTGTCTCGAGGGTATCTGAGGGGAAGGAAGCCCTGGATTTAAAGTTGTTTCTAAGTTGACAGTTGAAGAAAATAAGATCATAAGTGAATGAGTAATTGCCTTCACAATTATTTGGGGCCAAAGGCACGCATGCAGGGTTTGCTGGGATCATCAGCAGATGTGGGGATGTTCTTCATGTCATTAAACCTTAGACTGCAACTGTTAGACCTTGACACACTCTCATCTCAATTCAGATTACTGCCTGTTGGGGCATCTGGGTGGCTCAGTCAGTTAAGTGTCTGCTCTCAGCTCAGGTCATGATTGCAGGGTCCTGGGATAGAGCCCCACAACGGGCTCACACAGGAGAGCAGGCTCAGTGGGGAGCCTGCTTCTCTTTCTGCCCTGCCCTCCCTCACTTGTCACTCGGTCTCTCTCTCAAATAAATAAATAAATAAATAAATAAAATAAACAAATTGTTGCCTATTGTTTAAAGAAGTGCTGCGTCAGTGCTAGAAGGCAGCATAGGGAGTTCTGCACAGAAGGGGACTGGCGCTTGGTGGGGAGCAGGGGATGTGCCCAAGTTTACATAGCAAATTAGCATTAAGTGTCACCCTTTTCCTGAAGGAGCTTTCTTTGTATTTTCTGTAACTTTCCATCATTTTTTTAAGCAAATTTCTCCCTATTTTAAATTACTCTTGTTTCCTATTTTCTCTTTTTTCTTTATCATGCTCATAATTTTCTAATATAGTATATACTCTGCTTATTCATTTTACTTATTATGTATCTTCTCCCATCCGCACTAGGAGACATAGTAGCTCCGTAAAAGCAGGATTTTGTCTCACCTTGGACCACTGCTGTATCCTTCACATCTAGTCCCTGGAACAGAGTAGTTGCTGAGCCAATGAATATTGAATGAGCAGATGAGAGCCTAATGGGGTCTTGTAGGTCCATCTTGGTGTAAGTCAGCTTTCCTTGGTTGTCTAATTCAGAGTCTGTCAGAGAGAAATATGAAAGCCATTTTCATCCCAATGGAACTCTGGGGTTAGAAAGGCATAGAGTTGCTCAGGACTAAGCTATCAATACTGACTTTGTAAGAGATCCTAAGGTCTGGGACTAAGTTCCCTCAAGTCATTTCACGTCATCAGGCCCACCGTGCTGCTTAAAGCAAATAGGGTAGACATTTGGCACATCCTTCCTTCCAAGTGAGGGTATCTTTAATATGAAGTACCAGCAGGGTTTCACTAGGTTAAGGGGAGAGGAACAGGTGTTCTAAAGGAACAGAGTGCTGGAAGCAAAGCTGTGAAGGGAGACATGACCCTTCCTTCAGTTGACATTCATCTGAGCACTTACAATGTGCTAGGCTCTGGCTGGATGTGGATCTATGGCTTGCTTGTGGTTACTTTTGAGGGAGGCAACATTCCTGAGTAGGACACTAGGGAGAGAAGGATGTGCATTTTCTGTCAGTTCCTGAAATGTGCCTTCATTCTTTGGTGAGGTAGGCTGAACAAGAAAGTAATGCTGGAAGACCATATCTTCAAAGGAGCCATGCCTCAGGGTTCCAGATGAAAGGACTTCTTTGTGAGGGAAATGAAGGAAGGAAACAAGTGATTCTGGTTGTATGATGACCTGAAGTAAGAGGAATGCTTTAAAATTAGATTCCAGGCTGGGCTTTCTACAGAAGATTCATGGGGAGGGGGCCCCACTGAGATGGAGGGCTCCATGTGGAAGCCCAGGGCAGGAAGAAGATGCAGTGTGTAGGTTTTTGATAGACTGGAGAACCTTCTTTGGGCATGAGAATAGCATGGTGCTGAGTAGAGTACCTTTAACTTAATAAAGAAAGACCTTTCAGAGGATGTTATAGAATTTCCACATGTTTTTGTTTATACACACAATCATTCTTTTCTCCCTCTATAACCCCAGCTGATAACAAATGGTACTGTTTATTAAGGATTCATAAAGTGCAGCATCTGGTGCCAAGGGCCCTCCCTCTGTTACCTGTAATCCTCACATTCCTGCGATGGGTGGGTACTGTGTTCATCCCCATTCTGAGGACTCTGCAGGTGAGGAAATTGTCTTGGTAAGTGGCAGGCCTGAGGGAAATGCTGACCTTGGCAGACATCAAATGTTTTCTGTTGAAAAATAACGTGGCATGCTGTTCTGGGCAGGGCTGCAGGGCTGCTGGCACCTGTGCTGGAGGGAGTCTTGACGTGATGTTACCTCACTAAGGAAGCAGTTAGTGAGAGGTTACATACCCTTTAACTCCTGTACTTGTACATCTGTACCATAGTTTTAAAAGCTTTTAGTGATAATCTTCCAAATTAGGGGTCACTTTATGACAGTTACACTTTATTTCTCATTTTATTGTTGTCCTTTGGTTGGTTGACTGTTTTCTGCCTACCTATGCCTGGTTTTCTCTTCTTCTCTGCCTCTGAGATATCTTCTTACTCACTTCTCTTTTCTATCACTCTTGTTTTCTCTGCCTGTGTATTTATTTATTCATCTGTCTCCTTTACTTTTCCTCCCTCTCTCCCTCCCACCACTGCCCTTTACCTGTTAGTATCCCTGAAATGCCCATGGGAAAGGATTCATATGTTCTTCTTGTTAATTGAATGGAAGGAAGTTTCATACTTTGGTTTAAAAAGTGTTGATGAGGGCACCTGGGTGGCTCAGTGGGTTAAGGCCTCTGCCTTCGGCTCAGGTCATGATCCCAGGGTCCTGGGATCGAGCCCCGCGTCGGGCTCTCTGCTCCACAGGGAGCCTGCTTTCTCCCCTCTCTCTGCCTGCCTCTCTGCCTACTTGTGTTCTCTCTCAAATAAATAAATAAAATATAAAAAAAAAAAAGTGTTGATGATTTTAATACTTGTCGCTTTAAAATACAATATGCTAGGTAGATTTTGTCCTTCATTAGAACCAAAAGAATATTCTGATTCTCTCCTGGAGAGTTGTCTTTGGGGGGCGGGGCGAGTGGATCACAAATCTGTTAACTATTCCTATCGAAGAGTTCTTACTTGGTCTGCTGTCTTTCTTGGTCATTTATTACTCAGTTTAACGTAGAGATCATTAAACAGATAGTGTTTTCTACCTGTGGTGTCAGGGGAAAGCCTTGTCATTCCCCAAACAACAAATGAAACAACGCTTAGGAAGCAAGAACTTCTCAGTAGAAACCAGACAATTAGCAAGGGTGTCATCTGCACCTCATTTTGGTGTTTGTAATTGAACAAGGAAAACGAAGGTACGTGTAGGGGCCACGGAATAAGGCTTTTACTTTGAGTCAGAGGATGGGGCCAAGAGCTGTCATTGATAACATTACACAAATAGCCCTGCAACGAATGATAATTCTGTCCTCAAATTATTTCCTTACATCCTTCCTGCCAGGTGATCACCACAGATTAGTTGGTTTATAATGAAGATAATAGCGCCTCCTATTTGCACGTGGTGCTTTTCAGTTGTCAACATGCTCTCGCTCTTAAGTTATCTCATTTGGCATTTGGACATCTCACATGTCCTTAAAGGAGTGGGACCTGGAACGAAGATCTTTCCTTAGAGTAGGGAAGCTGGAGATCAGAGAGGTGATGTCAGTTGCCTGACAACATACAGCATACCAGTAGCGACAGTTGACCTAATCCTGGTCTCCAGATTCCTGAGCCAGGTTTTTTTTTGTTTTTGTTTTTGTTTTTTTCTCCCTGAATACATATGGCTGAAGGGAGACATCACAGGAGCTGTTGCGCTGAAGCCAGAGAATGGGGAACTTGGCAGAGTGAGCTCTCCAGCTTGGTGGCCCTCAGTGTAGCAAGAGACAGTTCTTCTTTCTCTCCCTGAAGACTCAAGGCAAAGGCAGATGTCTTATTAAATGTTTTGTAGCTAACATAGTGCCCCCAGACCTCAGGTATCTGTTGGGGGTGGTGGTGGTGGGGAGGTTGAGACATGTGGTCCGCAGAACAGCAGTGGCTTCACCACCTCGCCGAGCCTCACCGAGGTTCCTGTGAACCCTTCTGTTGGAGGGGGGAGGCAGTGCATTTTATCACTGGCTTCTGGGCCCCCTGGGGCTGTGGTGACCAGTGTCGCCTCAGGTGGATGAGGACAGAGCACGTTCAGAACTGTGTCTTCTTTTCTCAGACTTCAAGCAATTTAAGCACTAGGGATTCTTTCAACTTAGTAAAAGAAATAAAGCTTCTCTGCCTTTTGTACTCTAGGATTGAGAGCTCATCTGCTTCAGGCATTATAAAGGGCAAACGCTCATTTAAAGAAAATATTGTATGCCATCAGTGGCTTTCCACGCTTATTGAGAAGTCGCCATGAGCCCTGCAGGGGCTGAAATACCTAGTGGGCCTCCTTTAACCCTCACGCCCAGACCACAAGGCAGACACTGTTCAGATTGCTGTTTTATGCCAGGTTCAGAGTGGTTGAGTAACTTGCTGATGGTTGCACAGCCACTAAATGGGCTGACGTATGGCCCCTGCTCCCCAGGTCTCTAGTCAGGGAGATCTTTAAAGGCAGTTGCTTTCATACTTGCAAATCTCTAGAGCTCTGTGTAAACCAATAAAAACCTAGCTGCTTTGGTGACAGGGTTGGGGCTGGGGAGGGAGGCTGGAGTGTCACCTGTGCCCCCTTCTCTGGAAGCCCAGGGAGGCCCCCTCTCAGGTGACGCTTCCCTCCTGTACAATCAGGAGTTCGTACCCTCGAGGCAGGAAGGCCAGCAGCTGTGGCTCCTTGGCCTATCTCTTTTTCCACAGACAGGAATCACAGAGGAATCATCCTTGTCCCTGGAAGGGGGACAGGACACAGGCCTCCTTCATGAGACTGTAGATGAGACTGCTGGAGATTCGGGTCCTTCCTGGCAAGCCTCTTGCTAGGGAGAAGGCTCAGGTGGGAGTCGGCTGAAGTAGAATATGCCATCGTCCCGTGCTGGCTGCAGCTTGGGGAAAGCGACCTGGGACTTCCAAGGCAAGCTGGTTCTGCCCCAAGACGGGCCAAGGAGGCTGTCCTGCAGTGCATTGTGGACAGACCTGCCTTAGGTCCTGCTTCTTGCCCAGCTGCCCCTTCTGTGCCAGGCTCTGAGCAGGCTCTGGGCAGGCCTGAGGGCCTGTGGGCTGGGCCAGCTCCTGCTCTTCTTCACCTCACTGCCTAAAAGAACTTACTGGCATTTCCAATCTAAGTGTTCCAACTCCTCATTTGAAAAGTGAAGCATTTCATGTCTGGCTTTTTTTTTTTTTTGAATTAACTTAAAAGCTTATGCAGCAGTTGATAAAATAATTATTTTGAAATTGGCCATTTATCTTCTAGAAAAAAAATGTTTCTGTTTCTTTTGTTATTGGGAAGAGCTTCCTCTGCCCTCAGGGTGACCTTCCAAATAATGCCTCGAAGTGACCATCCTTCATCTTTGTGTTTATCTGAACCATCAAAGGCCCTCAGTGACTCTTAGGATAAAAATGCAGGCGCCACCAAATTGTAGGGTTCCCTCGGTGTGTTTCATTGCTTCATTTGTGTCCCCCCGCTTCCTCCCCAGGACTGACTGTCCCAGCTACGGGGAGAAAGTGAACCTGGTGGCTTTTGCGGTGGAGAAGGTCTCCACAGCCCACCCTCTACCTGAAACCTCCTAGGCCCTGTTGTAGACACCCAGCTGCCTGATTCTTCTGGAGGGGGATGTTGCTCGTGTGCAAGTATGGCCGTCAGGGTGGTCACAGGCCCCCACATGCCGTTTCCCTTATCCTGGTCTCTCGGTCATGCCAGCGGCAGCTGTGTCTAGGACATACAAGGACCAGGACCACCACCGGGCTGGGCACGTGATGTCTGGGGAGCACTGTGGATGTAGCGGGCAGTGAGTCTTGTTTTCAGACATTGACTCAATCTGCGAACTCAGGATTGGCTGCAGGTTGGGTTCTTGGGAAGCACGCCCTGAGGCGGAGTGTAGTGTATGCAAGATGTTTACTACGTGTGTCCGAGGGACCGCTGCCTGTGCGAGGAATGGAAAGAGGCAACGTTGCGGGGGGGCTGCAGTGGGGGCCTGTGGCCTTGGCCAACCCCGTGGAGACAGCTGGAACCGAGATGGTCTGCCAGCATTGTCTGAGAGGGTCTGACATGGGCCTCTGTTCCCCAGCCCCAGAGAGCCACCGGGAGTGGGCTGTCCCCCCAAAGGGCGCGCTTGGGCCATGCAGTTCTTTGAGGCTGAGCATGCCTTAAAGAGGCAGCCCTGCCAGCAGGCCGCTCCTGGAAGAGGGTGGGGGTGGTCTGTGTTCACCGTGGTTGTCTCATGGTGAAGGCACTATTTCGGGGCACTGCAGATAGAGTCCAAAAGCTTGCTCCCTGTCTGTAAAATGCCTGCACCCTGGTGGCTCGGACGCGAATGTGATGCATGCAGGTGTGGAGGGCCCATAGCCCCTGACACATACCTGCTCCCCCACAGCTTCAGTGCTCCCCTGGGTACTGCTAGGCACTGTGTGCCAGCACCTTGCTTGCTGATGTGGAAGGCAGGGCTCTGAGATGTTGAGGACCTTGCACCAGGATCCTGAAGGCTGTGTGCCTCTCTGTATACAGAATTGCCCCTGAGGTGGGAGCCGGGGCCCACAGGAGCCACAGGACCATGGGAGATTAGTGCCCTCTGCCAGCCTGCCCTTGCCTCGGCTCACCTCCCTGCCTTGGTTCCTGCCCTTCCTGCCCATGATGCTGTTTCTCCATGCTTCCTCCATGAAGATTTCCCCCCTGCCCCAGCCTGCATGACTTCTTCCTCGCCTTGATGCGTCTTTGCTGGCCATGGTTATGTTCTCTGGTCGCTGCCCTGGAAGGGACACCATACCCTTCCAAAGGGCAGGGATGTTGTATATGTACTGACTTAGGCCTTCTGTCAGATTTCTGGTCTCGTGGTCTAGGATGTTTGGTGTGGGCAGCTTCCTTCCCCCAACAGAGGCACTCTAACCCCCTTTCTGGGAATCGGGTGTTGTGAAACGCCAGCAGCTGTTCAGCCCTAAGGTCATGGGTAAAGCCACTGTCTTGCCCACCAGAAGCCAACCTGGTAAGAATTCTCACATCTGTGCCTTTTTGAGGGGTCTGTACCTGCCCTACCTTATGTTCCTGTGAGAGAAGGTACAGGGCCGACCAGGGCATCAGCAAGTCTGGAGGACTCTGATGATCCCTATGCTTGCTGAGGGGGGAGGCTGGCACGGAAATCATCTGAAAGCAGATTAGGATAAAGCCCAAAGGTTCCAAGTCCTTGACATCCAGCCCCTGTGACCTACCACTTAATCCAATGGCTAAGGATGTTGTTAAGAGGGAGAAATGTGTAAATGTTTGGAAAGCAGTGGGTTGGGAACTGTAAATGGTCTTGGCATGTTTATAAGAAATGAGCAGGCCAGAAAAGAAACCCCAATAGCTTTTCCCCCCCTTGGGTAGAATTACCAAACTGATGGATGGAGGGAGTGTTCTGGTTGTTAAATATTTGGGCCTCAGGAGTCTTTTGATGTAGCTCTGCATTGACAACTGCTTGCAAAGTGAGCTCAGACCAGCTTAGATTAGCTAAGGGCCATGTGCTGGGAAAGAGAGGCTAGTGGTTGGAGTAGATTCCCTCCATGATTGTTAACTGTCCAAGAGCTCAGGACTCTGGTTTGTCTCTGCTCATTCGCTCCCACACGTGGTACTCAAGGTCTGGGGGAGGATGAAGGAGCCTCAGGTCAAGGAAGCTTATCATGATTCTCAGTCAGGTATTGACATACACCAAGACCAATCAGTTTTTCTCTCCATCCCCATCTGCCACCATTCGCCTTCTCCGTGGCCTTCTCTGCAGCCCACCACAGCTGTTCCCTGGTCGCTGGGAATGTCCCCTTCCTCCTGCCCCCTGTCCTTTCTGCCACGCACAGTTCCTTCAGCCAAGGATGCTCACATGAGCTCTCTCTAAATAGCTTTGCTTAAGCTTAACGTCAGGGGCAAGCTCAAAATGGCATCTCTTGCATCGAGTCTTCTTAGACCTCCCACCTAGAAGCGATCACTACCTCTTCTAAATGTCATTTCAGCCGGTTTGACAGATCTAAAGTGAGAGTGGGAGCCATCTTTGTTCTGGGTTAGCTGGTTGGCTGAGGAGACAGGGGAAGAGACAAATGGAAGGAAACACGGACAGAGGGATGAATGTAGTGTCTCCTGATTAGAAAACAGTATGCTTCAGCTTGCTTCACCTCCCCTGTCGGTGGGTCTAGTGGCGCCAATACCTACGCCATGCTGTGCGAATTAGACAGACTAGTGTGGGATACCCGGGCTAGAGAAGTGTTAGTTGTTTTTGAAAATAACTCCAGAAGATGTTCAACCCTTTGAGGAAAGTATTCTAAGATTCTGTATTAAACTCAAAGATCCCTAGAGCTTGTAGTGCACCATCTAGACCTACTTCCTATGTTACCTACAACGAGCCTGAGCCCGAAAGAGGGACAGGAGAGACTTGCCCACACTGTCGGGTTTAGTGTCAGGCTTGGTGTCAGAGTAGAATTTTCTGAAAGTTAAAAATGTGACTCAGACACATTTAGCCTGTGCACATGTCAAAAATTGCATTTAGCTCCTTGATGAGGGGATCCATAGGATAACAAAGTGGAGTTACATAGGTGCTGGGGAAGGAATATTGAGATGATGTTTCCAGAATTGACACAGATCTAATTAATGGTTTTCAGGGCAGTAAAATCATCACTTTGTGTTTATTTTTTCTACTGACCAGAAATCATTTATCTTTCTACTGGGCAAAACCCCACATGTGAACATACAGCTTCACAGATTCTGAACCTTTAAATGAGTCAAACAAAGGTGCCCCCTGCCCTTGATACTGAGACATCCCTAGGGAGGGCTGTCAAAGCACGCCCTGACTATGACATTGAAAGAACATGCTGCCCTTCTTGTGCTTTAATCCTGAAAATCAAACCAAGTCTTCCCACCAAACTCATCATCTCCCTGCCTCCTTCCACTCTCCCTACACGTGCATGTATGCATGGAGCCCGAGTCCCTGCTCCCATTCCCTCATTGGTGACACGAGGATCACACCACCTCCCTTGTGGGCTGAGTGTGCTGATTTATGGCTTGGGGCTGGGCAGGCACATGGAAGGAGGTCACACAGTCCTGGTGCTAGGAGAACTTGACATCTACAGGAGAGGCAGGCTTGCGTAAGTAACAGCCACCATCTGGTAATGGCCATAACAGGCAAGAGCAAAGATCTGTGGGAGCTAGGCAGAGGGTGTTTTGACAGGAAGAGTAACAGAAGAGACAGGAACATTAGATAGGGGATCTCTAAGCCCCATAGAATGGAGACATTCATGGAAAGGGGGAAGGGCACACGGCCAGCTTGGCCAGGTAAGAAGCATAAGCAAAGATGTGGGAATAAAAAGTAAGGTACTTTTCATTTAATACATATTTGCTGAGCTTCTTTCATGTGCCTAGTTCTGTGCTTGGCCCAGGGGTATGTGCAGGGAGTGGAGGAGATGGAGATATTCATCTGTGGAGCAGAAAACAAGCCCTAGTTCTTTTGGAGGGTTTTCAGAAGACTAGGGTCTTAGGTACATTTGGGAGGAGGAAAAGGGGGACCCAGAGGAGTGAAGACAAATGAGGCTGGAGATGGATGATAACACTTGAACAAACAACTCATCTTTGTCCAGAACCTTCTCTATGCAAAGCCTATGGCTGACCCCCTGGGCGAGCCAGGCAAACAAGTATAAGTACCTGGTGAACTCCTCAAGATGTTGATAGTTTGTCTGGGAATATAGGCCACACTTACAGAGAGAGCTAACAATATGCAGTGGTGGGTACGATAACCGTTTGCTCAGGCTCTGGGCGAAGGAGAGCTGTTAGTGGCGTGGGTGGTCAGGAGGAATTTCTGGAGAGGAGACACTCCATCAAGAGTCAAGTAAACGAAAGAGCAGACAAGCCATTCTTTTTTAATTTTTTTTTTTTTTTACGATTTTTTTTTTAACTTACTAGTTAGAGAGAGGGAGAGAGCGAGCACAGGCAGACAGAGAGACAGGCAGAGGCAGAGGGAGGAGCAGGCTCCCTGCTGAGCAAGGAGCCCGATGTGGGACTCGATCCCAGGATGCCGGGATCATGACCTGAGCCGAAGGCAGCCGCTTAACCAACTGAGCCACCCAGGCGTCCCCAGACAAGCCATTCTAAGCAATGACGGGAATAGCTAGATGCCTGGAAGTGGGAGATTTTCCTGGGATCCTGGGAGGAGAGTTTGGATAGGGGTAGTGGGGAGGTGGCGGGAGTAACTTGAGTGTCCGGCTGAGAAACCAGAAGTCCATATTGTCCCAGGGCTTGAACACTCAGATGCTCACAGGGGCTGGGAAGCTCCTGTGATACAGGGAAGGGGCCTTGTTAGGGGACTTGGTCATCACAGCGAGAGTTTTTCTAGCTGAGGGATGCAGTCTTGGAGCTCTGGCTAACTGAGACCATTTGGCCGGTTTGTGATATTTCAAGGGAAGTCAGGAACCTACATTTTTGTGAAGTCTGCTGGCTTTTTACAAGTTATTAGTTTAAAAAAAAAAAGTAAAAAAAAAAAAATCCCTCCATGGGTCAAGAAACAGACATATGACTTCTCTGTAGGCAGCGTGGTCACTGAAGGCCCTTCCAGGCTTGGGTGTCACCAGGCAGATGGCAGAGGGACGATGAGAGTGTTGACCTGGAGAACTGAGCAAGGAGTGGACAGCATCAGGGTCAGGCTCTTGTGCAGTTATGACCAAGAACCACAGACCTGGAATAGAAGGGTATGTAAAGGAAAGGGAGTGAGGTGTCTAGTGCAGGGTTGGGTGGATAGTACAAATCCAGCTTCTTACTGGCTGTCTTTAAAGAAGACTGGTGTTGTAAATAATGCTGCAATAAACAGGGGTGAATATGTCCTTTCAAAGTAGAGTTTTCATATTCTTAGGATAAATACCTAATAGTGGAATTCCTGGATCATATGGTAATTCTATTTTTAATTTTTTGAGGAACCTCCATACTGTTTTCCACTGTGGTTGCCCCAACTTACATTCCTACCAGGAGTGTATGAGGGCCCCTCTTTTCTCCACATCCTTGCCAACACTTGTTGTTTCTTGTGGTTTTGATTTTAGCCATTCTGACAGATTTAAGGCAAACTCTTATTGTGGTTTTTGGTTTGCATTTCCCTGATGGTTAGTGGTATTGGGTATATTTTCATTATTGACAATAGCCAAGTTATGGAAGCAACCCAAGCATCCATCAATAAAGGAATGTATAGGGAAGATATGGTGTATTTATACAATGGAATATTAATCAGCCATAAGAAAATGAGATCTTGCCATTTGAAACAACATGGACAGACTCAGAGGGTATGATACGTGAAATAAGTCAGTCAGAGAAAAGACAAATACCATATGATGTCACTCATATGTGGAGTTTAAGAAACAAAACAGATGAACAAAGGGAAATAAGAGACCAAAAATGGGACTCTTAAATAAAGAGAATAAATTGGTGATTTCCAGTGGTGGGTAGGCGTTGAGGGGATGGATGAAATAGGTAAAGGGGATCAGGATCATTGTTGAATCACTGTATTGCATACCTGAAACTAATATAATACTTTACATTAATTATACATCAATTAAAAAAAAAAAAAAGAAGCCTGGGTGATGCTGGCCTGTATTCATGAGGAAGGCAGGAAATTTAACCCTTAACCCAAGTGAGCTTCTTGGAATGGCTCAGGGTTTTCATATGGTGGGCTGTGAAAAGAGCCTGGGAGCTGGCCTGGGAGTCAGCAGATCAGGCTTTTAGAGGTCACTGCTATTTACTGAATACCCTCTGTGTAGAAGGCACATCGTGCACATTCTCATTAATTTTTCTAATTCTCTAAGTTGCTGTGTGAAGTAGAGAACCCTGTGACTCCACTTGTTGGAGGTCTGCTTGTTTGACAGAGCTGGTCAGTGGCAAGGCTGGTATTAGAACCCAAGCCAGTCAGATTCCTAAGGCCAAGTTCTTTTCTCATGGATCCCACTACTGCTCTGGCCCAGACTGAGTCCCTCCTCAAGCTCTGTATCTAAACCATTGTGTGACCTTGGATAGGTCACTTCCATCTTTGCACAGAGGGGTGAGAGAGGAAACCAAGGACTTGTCTGGTCCGACCTCAGCATGTTGTGGTTCTGTGCTTGAGCCATTTGCATGTTGGAATTTTATTATTTCAGAGGTCTTTGAATGTTTTACTTTAAACAAAGAGCTAGAAATCAGAGATAATGTCATCCTTTGACAGTCAGGGGCAGCGGGGCTGAGAATTAAATTGGCAGCCTTGTGGGAAAGGATGCATTCTCATCATTCTTGGAAGGGCTTTTTGTATGAAAAATAGGCATTCTAGCACTGAGGCCCCCAACCTGGAAGCCTAGAACGCAGCTTTTTCTGTTTTCATATCTTTCTGCCCTTTTATTCTCTATGAATGTTCATAGTTCCCCCGCCCCCAGGACCTGCAGCTTCAAAGAGAAATATTACTGATGCACTGAATCTATTTTTGGCTGGCTGGGGTTGGTGCACATCCAAAACGGAAGCATTAAGTTTTATATCCATTTTTATCTACATCTGCTCCTCTCTCCCCCAAATCTATCAAAAGATAACAGAAACAGAACTTTCCTCACACTGCATTCAATTGGTTCATATTTTGGGGGCCAATATGTCAGGCCCCACCTTGCTGTAACTGAGACATGCATTTAACATTTCTAAGGAGTCACAGAGAAAGAGGAAACTTCCATTTGCACTTAGAGATTAGAGAAGGGTTTTTCTCTTGGAGATGTTATATATGGAGCAGTTTTTCTGACTCAGCAGGGTAAGGGGGTGGTTATGAAAGCAGATGTTCCCTTGCCATGAAGCAAGTATTTTGGGTCATGAATCTTATTGATCAGACCCTTGCAATTGGACATTTCTCTTATGCACACACATATTTTCTGTGTGTGCATAAGAGAACTTCCAGAGAGACTTCTGAAGACTAAAAATAGCCAGGAAATGGACTTCTGGAATCTTGCTCCAGTTCTTGGGTTGGGTGGGGAAAGGCAATCCTCCAGTATGGGGAACGTGTTGCACTGAGAGAGAGTTTGGTCAATCCATCCATCAAAATTCCTCATTTGAAAATTCTCAGTAAGATAACCCATGTCCTTGGGTTATTATAATGTGCTGTGGGACTGGGAAGCAATGGACTAATGGCCTTAAGGAAACTGACATAATGAGCAGGAAGCCAGAGCCGTGGGGGTCCAAATTCTCATAAAGCCTTTGTCTGAGTCTAGAGTAGGGCTTCACACCTGGCTGCCATTTAGAATCACCTGAAGAATTTCCAGTGCTTTAGCCCAGCTTCAGAGATTCTTATTCAGTTGGTCTAGGTGGAACCCAGGGATCCATATTTTAGAAATCTTCCCAGATGACCTCACTGTGATTTCCATTCTAGAGCAGTATGCTTCTGAAACTCTGATGTGCAGGGAAGTTACTGGGAGATGTTAAAATAATGACTCTGAAGACCTGAATAAACGGAAGGACATACCATGTTCATGGACTGGAAGACTCATCTGTGAAGATGTCAGTTCTCCCCAGATTTATTTATAGATTTAATACAATTCCAATCAAAATCTAAACAGGACTTTTTAAGTCAATTTCTAAAATGTATGTGGAAAAGCAAAGTAACTAGAAGAGTTAAAATAATTTTTTAAAAAAGTATATTTGGAGGAATCACACTACCCAATTTTTAGACTTATTATGAAACCATAGAAATTAAGACAATGTGGTATTGGCAAAGGAATAGACACACAGGTCAACGGAACAGAATAGAGAGTCTGGAAATAGACCCACAGCATATATGACCAAATTGTTCTTTGACAAAGGTACAAAGGCAATTCAGTGGAGAAAAGACAGTTTTTTCTACAAATGGAATTGAAACAATTGGGTATTCAAGGGCAAAACAAAAAAACCAAAAAAGAAAAAAGAAAAACAAACAAAAAAAAACCCCTTGATGTAAACTTCACACTCATAAAAAGTTTATTTAAAATGAACCACAGAAATAAAGTAAGACTGTAAAACTTTCAGAAGAAAATATAGGAGAAAATCTCTGTGACCTTTGGCTAGGCAAAGAATTTTTAGGCATGACACTAAAAAGATGATCCATGAAAGAAAAATGGGTCAGTTGGACTTCATCAGAATTAAAAACTTCTGTAGAGCACCTAGGTGGCTCAGTTGGTTAAGCTTCTGACTCTTGGTTTTGGCTCAAGTCATTATCTCAGGGTCATGAGATCAAGCCTGGTGTCAGGCTTCGCACTGGGCATGGAGCCTGCTTCAGGTTCTCTCTCTCCCTTTCCCTCTGCTCCTCCCTCCCACTCTCATCTCTCTTCCTCCCTCCAAAATAAATAAATAAATAATTAAAAAATGAATTAGAAATTCTGTGCTCTGAAAGACACTATTCAGGAGTGAAAAGATAAGCTAATAATATGAGAAAATACTTGAAAATCACATGTCATGCAAAGGACTTTGTATAGCCAGGATATAAAAGGAACTCTCCAAATTCAACAGCAAGAAGACAACCCAACTGAAAAATGGGCAAAAGGCTTGAACAAACACTTCACCAATTGTCAGTGCCAACAATTTGCAAAGTGCTTCCTTGGAACTATAGAAGTCAGGAAGGTCCTAAGGAAGATACAGTGAATTACTCATCTCAGTCCAGTCTGTCAGTGTTTTATTTTTGTCTTCAAGTGCTTATGTATTATAATTATTGTTGTTGTTGTTGTCATTATTATTTTAGATACTGTGCATTTATGTGGGATCCTGGGCAGGGATTCTTTTTCCCATCTGTCAGGTAATACTGCTGAGACCCTGGGAAGTTGTGGTTATAGAGTGGGTTAGTGAAAAAGCAAAGAAGAAGCTGGTTCCTACCCGTCAGAGTGCCCACAGTCTCCATGAGAGGCATGTCAAGTTTCTAGAGCCATCACAGGGCACAAAACACAGGAATTAGATTTTCAGGACTCTTCTGAGGAAGAGGCTGCTAGCTCACACACCAGGGTGAAGATGGCAGGATAAAATGCTGGATTGGGGTACAGCAAAAAGCAAGGGGAGGGGAAAGAAGAGAGGAAACAGAACTATTATGGTCAAGGGCAGGTTAAAATACATAGTGAAGGGAGCATCTTTGTCAAATGGAGGGTCCGTGGGAAACCATACTATCACTTACTCCTAGTTACCTTTTATCCCCCAACCAGAGGAGAGGAGGCACGAGTGTTGAGTAAGAGGCTTTTTAGAGTTCAGAACATCTGGGCTTCAGTCTGCTTCAGCTGACACCTACCTTATTGAGAGATCTTGGACGAGTCAATGAAAGCCTTATCTCTGGAAGGTCCTGGGAAAGAGTATCTGGGTTGCTCAAGGCTTGGGAGTGGAAGATATCTGTGAATAACCCCCCAGTGGGTTGTAGTGCCTTTGAGAGAGGCAGCGAGAGGAGCCAGAAGACAATGTGTACCTGTTTCCCGGGCTGGGGTTTGCGGGTGTGAAGTCGTGATGTCTCTGTCATTTTCTCCAGGCACCACTGCCCTCAGTTGTGCTTTGGTTGATAACCTTAGTTGATTCTTTTATGCAGATGGCTCTTGAACCTCAATTTTCCTGGCAATTACTCCTCGACAGTACCTTCCCGGCTGCATGCAACTTCAATTAATCCTCAGTTAAAATGCCGCAGAGACCGAAAGCCTTTTTTCCCTTGTTCCCTTTTTTCCTCCTGAGCAGATTGGATTTTGTGCAGCTCCCTTGGAAGAGGAGTCGGTTTGGAAAGCAGGTTCAGATTCTAGCCCAGTTCCTATTTATTTATAGTGCAAGTTATTTCAGCAACTGCTGTCAAGTAAAAACTGTGTTTAATCAGAGGCAGGTAAACATGCCAATTCCATTTCTTGGCCTAAGCCACCCTCTCTGCTGGGGCAGAGGAACGATGCCATGCTGGGTCTGACCCTGGCTGCCAGAGGGTTGGGGACCAACACTGTTAGGAGATGCCACCCGGTCAGACCTGGGCCCCTGCTTATTGTCTTAGGTCATTTGGTAGAAAAAGCAAGAAGTTGTGAGCCAGAGATTCTAATTCTGGTTTGGCCGCTTGCTGACCCCATGAAATGTAAAAGTTGCTTAGCTTCTTGGAGTCAGGATTTACACATTTTCTTTAATTCTTAAGATATTTTATTTATTTATTTTGAGAGAGGGGGAGAGAGTGTGTGAGAGCGTGTGCCAGTAGGGGAGAAGGGACAGAGTCAGAGGGAGAAAGAGAATGTCAACCAAACTCCATGCCGAAGGTGGAGCCCGCCAATGTGGAGCTCAGTCTCATGACCCTGAGGTTATGGGCTGAGCCCAGATCAAGATTTGGATGCTTAACTGGCCGAGCCACCCAGGCACCTCGGGATTTACTCATTTTAAAATGGCAGCGTTATTAACTACAAATATAAATGAGCTACTGTAAGTCTCCAGTACCGGGGTTGGTTGCAGTGGTCTCTTACCACGTGGTTCATGGAAATTCTTTGAATGAATGAAATCAGACACTGGGGAGTTGAATGAGCAAATGAACACATTTGTTCAGCAAAGATTTGTTGAGAATCTACTCAAGGCATCAGAAACTATGCAAGCTGGTGGAGAAAATGAGATATTGTATCTGGCTTCACAGAGCTTACATGGTAGGGAAGGAGAGGACAATGAGTGCAGAAATGTATAATCATGCATCTTAATAAGTTTGTTTTTAAAAGGTTTGGAAGAGAGAAGGGGGAGGGAATAACTGGCATTGGGGAGTAGTCTGGAAAGTTGTCTTGGAGGAGGCAGCATTTGAGCTGAGATCAGAATGGGGGACAGGAATTCACTTAGACACGAAGGAGAAAAAGGCTGTGTTCAGTTCTGAGGCAGGAGAGAGCTGTAAATATTCAAGGAAGGAATAAAAAGGCCAGGGAGGTAGAAGTGTGTTGAGCAAGGACAGGTCTGACTGAAGGAGGCTGGAGAGGAGGCCATGAGCACCAGGCCTCAAAGGCCACAGGAAATATTTTGCATCTTATCTGGGTGCTACTAAAAGCCAGAGAAGAGCTTTGAGCAAGGCATTAATGTAATTCCACGTATTAAGACCAGATGAGGTTGAATTGAATAAAAGGTCATTAAGAATACAAATGCCATTTTGATGGGAAGAGCTTGTGCACTCAGCGCTGAGGACTGGCATAAAGCAAAGGTGGCTGTTGATCGTTTTTGGTTCTTCCTGCTTCTGGTCCCTGCTGTGGAGCTGGGGACAGGTGATGGATGCTGTAGTCTCTCGGGCCCCTGGGGTTCTGCCCATCTGAAGCCACAGAGCTTTCCCAGGACCCAGTCCCATTACGCCTTTGGGTCTGAGAATCTCCATGAGTGGGCATCCAGAAAATGCCACCTGTGTGGCCTGAACTGGAATTCCCACTTGATTAAATTCTACTCTTGATTGGAAAAGAAACAGGGAAAAGAAACAGCTGGAATAAGCCAGGTTGAGGAAGCTCATCATGTATTTTTCAGAAAAAAGAAAATTTCTTAAGAAACTGAAACTACTCTCAAGTCACTTTGGCAACACAAGGAAGGATTAGAATTCTCTGCTGCTTGGCCTGACCATCTTGGGGCCCATAGGTACCCACTAGGAGATTGCTCAAGCTAAGCCAGCCATACCTCTTTCTCCTCACTGACAGGAGAACCATAAAAACTTGAGAAGGGGACATATGCCCCTCACCCCCACTTCAGCCTGATCTGGGGAGTGGCAGGAACCCTTTATAATATTCCCCCTCTGTACAAGCAAGTAGCAGGGGGAGAGATTTGCCAGAGGCCCATTTGACTGATGTGTGAATTTTTGTAAGCTCACTGTCCAGGGGAGAGTCCTTTTTAACTAAGAAGAGGGGCCATGGCAGAGAAAGCTAAGGGAAGCTCAAGCAGATGGACTGTAGCTCCCACATTCCCCAAGGCTGCAGCTGCCCCATGAGCTGGGTGGCCAACCAGGTCTGAGGCAGGGCGTCAGACAAGGTCCATCCAAAGACATCTCAAATTATGGAGAGTCTGCTATCTTTCATGCTCTGCCCTTTCCCCATGCCATCCCGTATAGCCTCTCCAGTGATGCTCCATGTCGTCAGATGGGGCAACTGAGGCTCAGGGTGGTTACATAAAGTACCCAAAGGCACATGGGCAAGAGGGGGTTGATATAGATGGAATGTTTATGTCCCTCCCCCTACCCACACCCATATGTTGAAACCTAACCCCTAATGTGCAGGTGTTTGGAGGTGGGGCTTCTAAGGAGTGATTGGGTAGTGAGGGCAGAAGCCTCATGGGATTGGTGCCCATATAACAGGCCCCAGAAAGTTCCCTCACCATTCCGCCATGTGAGGACCCAGGGAGAAGATGGCTGTCTGTGAACCCGGAAGCGGGTCTTCACCAGACACCGAGTCTTCCGGAGCCTTCGTCTCGGTCTTCCCAGCCTACAGAACTGTGAGAAGTAAATGTGTGTTGTTTAAGCCATTCCATGTGTGGTATTCTGTTAAGGTGGCCCAAACGGACTAAGTCCCAGTAGAACTGGATTTGAACACCACCTTTCTGGCTCTCTCCACATCGTCTCACAGTCTTTCCCTGCTCCTTGTATGCCTGTGCATGTTGGGGACAGGGTCCGTGATGCCTTTCTCCCAAGCATGTTTCCTAGTGCTAAGTCATTGCCCTTGGTGGAGGGAGGTGCCACAAAGGGTTACTGACTCTGGAGGGTCCCAGCATTGACTTGTCATTGGGCCTTCATGTTCTTCCCTGGGAAGCAGCGTCAACCTGCCTGCCTTGCTGACCTGCCCTCTGCCAGCCTGCCGGGAGCCTGCGTGATATAATGGATGTAAAAGGTCTTTGGGGAGCAGAGAACACAAGAGAGGAAGCTGAGGTGCTAATGGGTAGGCAAGATGGCCGGTAGCGTCGTGAGAGAGACGGTGGGCCCGGCATGGCTACAGGTGTGCCCTGCTCCCAGGCAACAGAGAACTGGGCCGCGGTTTGCCTGGGCTGGGTCAGAAATGGTTTCCTGAGCCCACGGCACCAGCCTCCGCTTGCATGGCTGGAGGTGCCTGGGGGCCCTCTCATCCCTGCTGCTTAGAGTACAATGGCAGCAAGGGTAGCTCTTGGCCCACAACAACAGGCCCATGCGGGCTCGTCGTGGGCAGTGGTCCCCGGTCCCGCCTGTGGACAGAAAGTCCCTCAGGCCCCTCCCAGCTGCAGCCAATGCTCCAGGACCACCCATACCCCCAGCCCTTGCCTCCTTCTGCTCTCACCTCATCTTCACAGTTCCTTCTCAGTTAAAGTGGGAGGTGTTGGAGCAATCAGGGGAAAGTTCCTTCCTATTGCCTAGAATCTTCGAGCTCTCAGAATCTTGTTAGTTCCTGTGCTCTTCTGCTCTGCCTCCTTGTTCTTTGTCAAGAGCAAATCTAGGGGCCAGCCACTGTGTTGCTGGGCTAGATGGAACCTCAGGCAAGTGGCCTCCCTGGGAGGAAGGTCTCCTGGCCAGGAGCACACACAGCTTGTGACTTCTCTGGGCCTGCCCTACTTCTAGGCCTCCCTTCACATTGTTGTCTGCTGGAGCAGAGGACTTGGATGCAGACTTGGGAAGCCTGGGGCCTGGTCTGAGATGTGTCTAACCTTGAGGATGATGATGATGGTGACAATGATGATGCTATTAGTAATAATAGTTAAAATAGCTCTCATTTACCAAAGGCCCATTTATACCTGAAGCCATTTAGACCTGCAAGACGGGTATTAGATTCACCTTACAGATGTGAAAATTAATGTTCAGAGAGGTTGAGTGACTTTCTGGGAATCAAACTGCTGGAAGGTTACTGAGTTGAGGTGCATGTCCACAGCATGGTGATTCCAAAGCCCAGCATTGTCCACCGGTTGCCCTGACACATGCCTTCATGAGCCCTGGGTCACTCCCTCACAAGCCCCCCCCAACCAGAGCTGTCAGGGCTCCAGATTATTCTGTCACCCTGGTGGTGAAGAGGTTCAGGCCCCTGTCTACACTAATATTTTTGTTCCTGAGTTCCTCCCTCCCATCTTCTGAGTGCCTACAGAGGGCCTGGCTCTCTGAAGTCTCCTGGGCTGGGCTAGGTGCTTTGGAAAGGGCCAGGCAGGAAGGAAATGCAAAGCAGTTTGAATTGGCTTCCTCTGAGTTTCCCTTTGGAGCCCCCAGAAGCTCATCTGAAAAATGGATGGGAAGATGAGAAAAGCAGACCAAAGAGCTCACATAGGCAGAGGCTGCCCATCTCCCCAGGTGCTCAGGCATGCATTTATCTTTAGAGTGGCCCAAAATGGAGGGGGGCTCCCTCCCTGGCATCGCAGAGGTCAAGGTGGAGTGAGACCCTGCCAGCCTTGACTCTACTTCCCAGAAACCATCAGAGCACAAAGCAAGGAGCGTTTCCCCAGCCCATATAGAGCCTCGTGTTCCACCAGGGGCCGGCCTCCCCACCCCTAGGAGGGCTGGGAAGCCCAGAGGCTTTCTGTCCCCTGGGCCCACAGAGGGAACAGTTCTTCGAAGCTGTCCTATCTATCCTCATTGGCTGTCCCGCTTCTTCCTAGACTCCTTTTCTTTTTCCAAGGCCCACCTGCTCACCGACACCTCCTCTGGGAGGTCTTCTCTGGTCACCCCAGAATTATGGCTGCAGACCTTCTTCTAGAACAGCTACTGCATTGCAGCCTACCTAAATGCTTTATACATTTTTCTTCCTTTTCTCTAAGATTAGACTACAAGCTCTTTTCAGCCTGGGGTGGTCCCTTCTGTGCATAGTCAGTTCCATGAAATATTTAAAATACTGCTAGCATAATTTACCATATACGGTGAGTTTATACTCTCGGGTATTTAGATCAGTTCCCTTTCCTTTGTAGTTGATATTATTAATTATTCTTATTATCACTTTACTCTGCTTAGATTTTTTAAAACAGCTTTGCTTCCTGCCGGTTCTCCTATCTTGGCATTTATTTAGTCATTTAACAAATAGCCATCGAGTACCTACTATGGGTCAGACGCTCTCCTAGGTACTGGTGGTGGGGTAGCAAACACACTGTTGGCTTACATCACTGAGAGGTGCGGGATTAAGGCTTCTTGAGAGTGAAGCTCAGCGGTATTGCCAATGGAGCGGACATCCTGTGAGAGCTGCCTTTGTGGGCTGAGTATCTGGAGACCCTTTCCTGGACATGCCTCGGTCTTTCTTGAATGAGTGTTTCCTCTGGTAGTGAATGAGGCCACCCAGGCTCACACATACTTGTTCCTGGAGCTGGAGCTACCCTCTAAGGTTTCGTAATGAGGACAGGCTTTTTTTAGGGGAGCAGGTGTGGGGTAGATTCTGGACTCCTACGCGGCTGTCTTCTGATTATTCCCGGAGAGCTGCACCTCTCTGATCTGGTTTGGCTGAGACTGTTTTTGTCACCCCCACAGGGCTGTGTTGTTTGTTCCTAGAGCAGAGAGACATCTGTCATCCTCACTGAGCCTTGACAGATGCCACATTCAAATAAGCAGCACCCATTTAAACACATACACACACACACACACACACATGCGCGCGCACGCACACACACACACACACACAGAGCAGCTCTGTCGTTACCACCCTGGCTCAGACACTGTACCCTCATTTCCACATCCTGTGGTGGGCTCTTCCTCTCGCCCGGCACACCTTTCTGCACTGTCCTGCCAGTCTGCGCCCCTACCCTGCAGGTATAGAACCCACAGAATGCACTATGCACCATGACACCCAGCAGACTGAGCAAGAGGGTTTGAGCTTCCGCGAAGGGAGGTCTCACTGCACACTCGCAGCTTGTAAGCACCTGCTGGACAGTGAGCCTCTCTCAGCCTCTGGGTTGGAGTAGAGTTTGGATGGTCGATCGTGAACACAGTGGGAAGAGCAGATAGGACATCACCTCCTCTGGGATATGGATGAGTCTTCCTGAGGAAGTGCCACCCTTGGCTCCTGTTAGATTCAGGAGTGAGAGCTTGGGGACGTGGGATGGGCACAAACCCACCCAGGGGCTTGCTCCTCGCATCAAGGGGAAACCGAGGATGTTCCACTGGTATCATAAGAGAGAGAAGCCTTGACTGAGGATGGCTTCTGGAATGAGACCTACATAAATGAAGGAAGGCTGGGGGCAGTGGGATGAGAAGGGAGAACCAAGCACGCATGAAGCCTGTATAGTCATGAGAAGGCCTTGCCTGCATTTTACCAGTATATAGAACGTTTCCTCTTACTTTATAAAATCATCCTAGCTTTTGATACTTTAGCACTCCCTCCCTTTGGGTCCTAGCAATGTAATCCTGAAAGGCTGGTGGACTTGTTTTGGAGAAGACTGGGTTAAGAAGTGTAGGGGTGGTAGGGAATGTCCTCCTTGGCAGGCTCCTGCAGGGAGAGGGTGGCCTGGGGGAAAGAGGTTGAGGGGTCAGGTGCTGAGGCCTATAGAGAAGAGGTGAGGCCAGCAGTGTCCTGGGGGCAGGAGGACAACAATTTGTTAGGTCCTAGCCAGCGTCCTGGTGCCCTGTCCCAGATGGGAGGGTAGGAAAGATAACAGCCCATAGATTCCATCCTGCTCTGGTGGTGGGGCTTGGGAAAGTGGGGCCAGGAGACTGGTGTCTTTAACCAGATCTACTACAAACAAGCCAATAAGATAAGTCCCACTCTTTACCATGTATGCTTATAATAGACCACTAGCTGAAAAAGACTAGTTCTGGAAGCTTCCCCGGAAGGACTCCCACTAGTGCAGCCCCAGCTGAGCTAGTGTTGTGCAGGTCTGGGTGCTGAAGAGGGGCACAGACAGTGGACAGGGTCTGAGGCCGCCAGCTGGGCTGCAAGGAGTCCTGGGCGTGGTTCTTGGCCGACCCTCACTGCTCCTCCTCAAATGTCCCTCTTTGAAAATGCGTATCTGCTTTTCTGTTGTGCTTGTGCTTAAATATTTTATTTGGAAAAAGACATTGAGAACCCAAACATTTTTCTGTGCCCTAAATCTGATCATCCGTAAGCTCTTTCAGACTCTAAGCTGATTTTGTGACTTGGAGTTCCAGAGACCTCAGCCCACTTCCCCTCATCTTGCTTTTTATTTTTAAGCTACTCGTTCTTTCTTAAGCTGACATTTGAAATCTTAGGTTGTTCTTTCTGGGTTTTCCCAGATTATATTTGTGACTAATCCTTCTCTGATGTTTTAAGTAATGAAGAAAACCTGAATCCAGCAGTAAAATCAAAGATGTTCGTCATAACTGTAGAAATTTCTGGAATCCATAAAATACCGGTTTAAGAAGGACTAGCTTTCCCTTACCTTAAATGACTACATCTCATGGGAAATTTAATTTTTAAAATAAATCCCACATTCCAATAAAGAGGAAAGCTCTGCTAGATAAACAATGCACATGTTTGCTCAAAAAATGGTTCTTTATTCAGCTAGGGAGGAGCCAGGGGACTAGAGGAAGATACGAAATGCTGAATAGAATCTACAAGATCAGACTTTGAAATCAAGGCTGAATTTATCATCTCTTCTTTTCAGTGGGCTCTACCTAAACAGGACCAAGCAGACCTTCCCCAGATGCTCCCCATTCTGGTTCTAAAACCACCCAGAAGATGCTGCCAGAAGGACTGTCCCAAAGTCCTTGTGTGTCATGGTGCAAAGCCAGGGTCTGTTAACTATGACAGGAAGCCTCACCAGGGTAACTGCATGTATCATCCAGGACTTTTTGTAGGCAAGTAAGAGAAATCTGGTTCCAGTTGCTTAAGCAAAACAAAACAAAAATAAAAAAGTGTGGGGATGGGGTTTGATGACTCCAGTAACTGGAAAGCTCAGTGGTTAAGGTTGGCTTCAGTTAGCTGAAAACAGCTGATTCTAGTCAGTCCAGTGATGTCCTGAGGTCCCTTGCTCCCACTCTTTCACTCATTTCTCCTTCTATCTCATACTTCCGTTTCCTTCTGTGTGGGTTTTACACCCAGGCAGGTTTCCTTCTGAAATGCATGTCGTAGCGTCTTCTTACCCTGAGTTCTCAGTGGAAAAACGACTTCTGTTTTGCATATGGAAGATCCAGCAGAGGTCTTAGAACCAACTGTCTTTAGAACAGGATGGTTCACATGTTTGTTCCCGAGCCAGTCACCATGGGTAGGAAGATGGGTCTAATTCTCCTAGTGGGCAAGCTTGATGGGCACCTGCTCCTGGACTTGGAGGGTAGAGTTGGGGCCCTTCCTGAACCACAAGGACTGAGAGTGAGAGAGTTTTGTTACCAAAGGGGCAATAGGTAGTAGGCAGATAAAGATAAGAGCTATGGTGTGATATGGTTTGGTCATGTTGATCTGAGGGGCCAGCCTAGGGGTGAACCCATGTTTGCCAGCTGATCCTCTTAGGTGAGTTCTTCCTCTTTGGGTTTCCTATAATGTACCTCAGTTGTTGGAGGGATCCTTCTGCAGCTTGCTTCTTGACATTAGAGGGGCATACGGAGCCTGATTTACCAACATGGACCTGCTCTAGACGGCAAGGCAAGCTCTGTGCCCACACTTCTTCCCCAACAGCAAAGTTAAGAAATCACTTCGACACTTTAGGCTTACTATTAATTTTTGGCCATCAGTTAAGAGCTGATAGCTATTGGAAATTCAAACAACAACGACAACAAAAAACTCTAACTTTTCTTTTAGAACTGTTTAATAATTATTAACAGAACAGGTTTTTATTAAATATCTATATAGCTATCTTTTACTGGGTACTATGTACCAGGCAGTTGTGTGCTTTATAAGTATTAAGTCATATGTTGACAATAACCCTATGAGCTATAGTGTTAGTTCTATTTTATAGGGAAGGAAACAGGGTAGGAGTGTTGTGTGACTTGTCACAGGCAATGCGACCTGGGCCACCCTCCACACTTATGTGGTTGTTTTGGGTTTGAGGCATACGGGGGTGTGTCAGGCCTGTTCTATGCCCTTGAACAGTATGTCACTGCTTTGTGTTTACAGTTACATAAAAGAATGACTAATATGCTCAATGGGAATAAAAGATAAAACAGAAGGAAGTGATTAATTTTTGAGTGTAGTCTAGGAGGAGGGAAGGGACATTTGAGCTAGGCCTTCGTGAGTGAGTAGGAGTTGCCATGTGGGTATTGTGCAGAGGGAATTTGTGCTTTAACTGAGTGATACATGACTTTTGTTTGAGGTGGAGTTGCCTGTTTCAGGGGATCTAATACTGCTTTGTACTCTGCCTTCTTATTTTACTGGATGGCCAAAGGGGCTTGATTGTGTTGTTCAGATGCTTTCATTTGCAAAGAATAGAAACCCCAACACAAGCTGGTTCAAACAATGAGGGGGATTTATTGTCTCATCTAATTGAAAGGCACAGAATTAGGGCTGGTTTAGAGTGAGGCTTAATCCATTGGCTCACTCATATCACCAGGGGTCTGGTTTCTCTCCCTCTCTCTGTTTTGTCTTATGCAATGGTCTTTTCCTCCAAGGCTGGCTCCTTTTAGTGTACTAACATGGCTGACAGGGCTCCTTTGTCATGGTCATCAGGAAGGAAAGGTGGTTTTGGCCCAGCATCCCCAGCCAAAGGCCTGAGGCACTTAGCTTGGACTGGCTCAGGTCACATGCCCAGTCTTGAGCCAATCATTGTTGCCAAGGGACATACATGGATGGCGCCAGTTTCTCTGGAAACACATGGATTCCCAAATGGAATTTGGAGACCAAGGGAAGGAGAAAGTGGACAATGGATGCTGGGAAGGCATCAAAGAAATGTTCACCACGGCATTTAAGTTTGTATCGTCCTTCTCTCTTGAGCAGGAAAGGTGACATATACTTACTGCACATAACCTTTGACGCTCAGTCTGTGGTACCTCAAATTCCAAGCTTGACCTTGGGTAGCCCAGCCATTGAACTACCCTTTTTCTCTCTGCTGTGTCTTCGTGGCCTGTCTCCTGGACCAGCTTGCTTTGACTTTGAGAACACCCAGAACACCCACTCTCTAGGAGTACACAGTGAATTTTGTGGTCAGACCAGGATGCTCTGGGCGTAATGGTGTATGCACCACACAGGACAGCCGGAGCTTTATAGCAGTTCATCTCTTAGGCCTTTTACAGGGCTGCTTTCTTCAAAGAGGATAAAAAATTGGACAGAAGCATTTTCTAAAACTCTTCCCCAACTCCAAGACCACTTTTTCCATTCTACCAAGGTAGCTAAATTTATTCTCAGTTGTGGAATGGCAAAAAAAAAAAAAAAAAAAAAAAGAGAAGGAGAAGGCTTCCCAAGATGTCCTGCACTGGTGGGAGGAAGAAATAGCCAAAGCCATTACTATTTGCATTATTTTTTTAAAGATTTTATTTATCAGAGAGAGAGAGAGAGTGAGAGCAAGCACAGGCAGACAGAGAGGCAGGCAGAGGCAGAGGGAGAAGCAGGCTCCCTGCTGAGCAAGGAGCCCGATGCGGGACTCGATCCCAGGACACCGGGATCATGACCTGAGCCGAAGGCAGCCGCTTAACCAACTGAGCCACCCAGGCGTCCCAGCCAAGGCCATTATTAACTAGAGCTGGCAATATCCAGTACACCGGATGGCTCTAGGAAAGGCTGAAGAGTTGGAGGTAGGAGGCCTGGGTTTTCAGTCTTGACGCTGTCACTTTAGAAGAGAAAATGTGCCATAGAGACGAAGAATACAGACTATAGTCAGACTGCCCCTGTCTAAATCCTGGCTTTTAGGATTTTGTTTACAAGCTGTGCTTGGGTTCCTGTCCCAGCTTTCTCGTTTATTAGACCTGGATCAGGAACTAGTCACCAGACTCTAATCTTCCATTCAGAGGATTGTTTCTGAGGTTCCCTCCTGTCGTCTGGCCTTCCAGTTTATTTGGGAGGGTGATGACCTTCACTTTCCATCTGTGGTCTCAGTTGCTTCGTCTGTAAAATATGGATACAGATCATATCCACATTAGAGGGTTGATGTGAGGATTAAGTGAGTTAATATATGGTAAGCAGTTGACATGGCATCTTGGAAGCACTAACCGTATGGATAACTAGATCTATCTGGTAAGGTTGCTGTTAGCTTCAGAGACTTTGCATATATGCTCTCTGGCATCACACAGACACCTGATAAATGTTAACCATTATTAATAATAACTATGTTGATCAAACTGTTTAATAATAATGTGAGTCATCTGAGTAGAGCTTGATCGTTGCTGGAGTGCTTGCCGCCAGCATTGTCCCCCCGTGAACCTCACAGCTGCTCAGGGATGGGGCCCCTTCTTATTGCCAGTGGATCTCAGGGGAGGGTTGAATGCCTTCCCAGGGCATCATGGCAGGTGGTGGCTATCGGGATGAGGACGGGATGCATGGCTTGGAGCTTCCTTGTCCAAAGCTCCTACAACACCCCCTTTCCCTCCATCCTGGAGGGTTTCCAGCCATTTGTCATGCCCTCTTTTGCAACGTGTGTGGGTCTCATCAGTAATATTCTGATTGCCCCATTAATCTCCTTTAAGCTTCATGAAAAATACAAAGGGCTGGATTAGGAAATAGTCACCAAGTTCTAATTCTGCATTCAGGGGATTGTTTTCCATGGACGTGAAGAGACTGAGGTTTCCCATTTGGCATTTGGATTTCCAACTAAGTCGGGGAGAGCTGTCACCTTCTGAATTATCAACCAGTTTACAAGGTTGCATCTATATTTTGCCTCTAATGTGTCTGTACTTTTGGTTGTGTCTCTATCTGCGTGTGCGCTTCTTCCTAATGGATGTTTTGCTATCCTGCCTGGAGGGAGTGCTAAGGAAATTTCTTTTGGTGAGACCTAAGAGAAGCAAGAAGCCTGCAACTTCCAGTCACCCGCCCCCCTTGCCTATTCCGTAGGCCCTGACCAGAGAACATTGTTCGCTGTGGAAGGAACATTGTTTGCTTTGTTAAAATGTGCTCTCTTTCTCTCTGTCTCCCTCACACATGCATATTATACGCACACCCATCCCAAGGCCCTGAATTCTACATGAGTTCACTGTTTAATGTGGTGGCCACTAGCCACATGTGGCTTTTTGAATTTAAATGAAGTGACAAGTGTAGCTCTTTGGTCTCATTAGCCACATTTCAAGTGCTTGGTAGCTGCATGTGGCTAGTGGCTCCTGTATTCGACAGCATTTCCATTCATACAAAAAGTTGTGCTACACAGCATTTGGCATGAAGGAGACAGGGAGAGGGAATGGGTACCCGAGTGTTAGCTTTGGTAACGTAGTACCCCAGACCAACAAATATTAACTGTTTCTCTGTCTTCACCCTGTGTGTATTTCCCTTGCAATTCCAAGGATACTAATGCCAGGAGAAACAAGAGGCTATATTGTTCTTTGATCTGACACATTCAATGAAGCCATTCATTGAAAATTGGATTATTTTAATCTTCTTCTTCTTCTTTTTTTTTTTTTTTTTGGTGAGGAACAAAGCAGAGTTTATTGAGTGATAACAAAGTGATAGTACAAAGCTCCCAAGGAGGGAGGGGACCCAAGAGGGTTGCCCTGGGTTATTTTAATCTTACAGAGAAATATAAATGACTATTTTGTTACCTCGCATACCATGTGTGTTTCATCCCATAGCTGACTGGCATGGGGGTGGCCAGTGTAGAAACTTGTTTATCTTGGTGAGGGTGGGGTTCAGGAAGACCATTTTTGAATATTGCCTCACAAGCCTAGCATTGGTCCAAGACTTTTAAATGCTCTTGTCCAATTTGAACTTGAATGCTTCTGGCTTTCAATCACTCTGGTGTGCAAATCCACTTAGGAACCATCCGGTCTACTCATTTGTCTCCAAAAAAGCAGGCAACCAGAAATGACTGCAAGAACACACTGGCTTTTGATAATATCAAGGTGGCGTCTGCTGTTGTTTTATTGTTAAATATCAGTAGGTTGCCCAATAGTATCAGATCCAGAAAGATGAGCATCACTGCATGAATATTGCAAAAAGATCTGTGGACCTCGTGGGGACTGCTCAGGCCTAGTTTTGAGAATGACTAATTTAATCAATTGGCAGAGTTTATTTCACGTACTTGGACAAGCGTTCTATATCCTTCAGGCCTTTGGGGGAAGGGAAGGAAAAGCTAACAGGAAAGCATAGAGAGGAGGGATCGAGGGCTGCCGCCCAGATCTGAGTTCTGATTGACAGAGCACATGCAGGAAAGGGCTGGAGTGCCTGCCTGAGATAGGCTCATCCAGCAGCACCCGGGGCCTCTGGTGAGTATGGGGGTCATTGTGTTCCAAATTGTCTGCAGCTGGCTTACCAAACAGGCTGGAGTCTGGTGGAGAATATCTCTCTGTAGGATTTTACGGAAATCAGAGGTCCCAGGACAAGAGGATCATCTTCCCCAAATGTCCTTGTAGTCTTACTTGTGGCATCCTGGGGATTTCAGCCCATTTTAGGAGTCCTTTTTTTGGTGCCCTCTGACCTTTAGTCCCCTCAGAGCTGCCTGGTTACATTAAGATGAGAATTTCTTAACTCTTTGTCACTGATAAAACTCTTAAAAGATTTGTAATACTCCAAACATATCACAGTAATAAATGTAATAATACCTCTTTACATGTTTGTAGCCTTTTGAATATAGCTGCCCAGAAGCATTATCTTAGTGGTTCTCAAACTCATTTCTTCTTGGTGGGGGTGAGGGGAGGCACTCCTTAAAAATCTTTGTTGCTGTTACTCCTTGGCTGGAACCCACCAGGCCTTCCAGATCAAGTAGAGTGGAGACCGAGGGGAGGAAAGGTGGAGTACGACTCATTAACCTCCGCCGCCCAGACCCTCTGTCCCTCTGTGAGTCACTCCAGAACATTGCCCATGGAGACTTGCCAGCATGTCCTTCCATCACAATAGTGATTCCGTGCTGCTCCTGGAATCAGGGTGGTGGCCAGAGAGGAAAGAATGGCCCCCAGACCACTTGGCCCCATTAAGGAGAGTCTGTAGGGACAGGGACGCAGGATCATTCAGAGTCACTGGTGGGGTAGGGACTGGATGCTCCATACACACTTTTCTCAAGTAGAGCATATCCTAATAGAACTTGGCTCATGGTTTCCCAGGCCAGGCTGGAGATTTTGAGCACTGGCCTCCATGTCACTGTCTTCTTGGTGGCTGTGTGGTCCTTTCAGGGATTCTCCTGGGAAGACCCTCAAGAGGGTTTTCAGCCTAGCTCGAACTCTAGGTTGCTCCTGTTCCTCTTGCTTTGCGGGCTCTGGTGAGAGCACCTGGAAGGCTGCCGTGGTCTCTACCCGAGACTCATGAGACCCCCCTGGGCTCATTCTGCCTCTCAGGTTGTCACCTGTAACAAAACACCTGCAGCCAAAGTGTCCGCGGGTGCAACTGGTTCTTGCACAGGTTGACTGAACACTTGTCCTCTGCCGACTCTTGTGTCTAATGTGTCATGTGCCTGAGCCTCAGTATTCTTGCCTGTGAAATGGGCATATAAATAAACCTACCTAAGACTCACTGGAAGAGTCAGGCTCTTTGAAAAAAACAAACAAACAACTGGCTAACAGTAAATTTTCCTGAGTAAATGTTCATTGTATAGCTAGAGAGTAGGCATAGCTAGTCTCCATCTCAGACAGTTCCTGCCATGCTCCATAGATGTCATTGCTGTTCTTGTTCTGAAACCAAAGAAACCAGAGCTGTGGCTTCTTGTCTAACCTTTGCTAATGATTTTTCAGATCGACTCTATTGCAGAAGAACCGCTGATCAGTTTCTTATAGGAGAAAGCAGATGATGGGGAGGAAAGGGACTGAATTTATTTTCTAAACTTGGTTTCCATGCTGACTCACCCAGTGGGTTGAGAGCAACTTTCTTTTCTCTGTATCCACCCTAGAGATGGGGGGAGACGTTTCCCTTTTGCCCAAAGGGAGGATGGGGAGAATTCCAAGGACTATAAGAAAGGGAGTCTGCAGAGCAAAGGAGCTCCTCTTCAAAGGTCAATACAATCTTTGTAATCTTATGAAAAGCCTTCTTGGCTTTAGAATTTGTTCCAAGGAGTCTGGCACCAGATTTTAGATTTGCTCAGAGAGCAAGAGGGAGGGAGCTGATGCTTTTGTATGGAATTCCAGTTCCTTCCTTTGCAAGGCCAGCAACACAAGATATACTTCAAAGAACAGTGGCGGCTTATAGTTGGGACGGAAGCACTTAATTTGCCTCAATCGTGCCAATTTCTAGGAGTCATTGGGAAATTCAGCAACTAATGAATGTGCCCCTGTTCTGTCAGATCCCTCTTGGAATATTCAGTATTCTCTTTTTCATACCGATCAGCTAAGGGAATTACAGAAATATATTTCTGGAGCATGCTGAGGATAAAAGCAGAGATATAAAGACCTTCTTTCCCACCAGATGGGACCCAGCAGCCCAGGTGAATGTCACACCTGTGTTAAAAAGGCCATTGATTCTCAGTGGGCTCTGACCAGAGCCTCGCTTCCCAGGACTGTGCCAAGCTGACTTCTTTTTCCTGGTCCTACCCGTTGCCGGAGTCTCTGAGGGCCTTCCATTCCGTGCGTGGATGTCTGGGTCTGTAAGCAGACACACTTCTACAGATGTGGACAAAAGGACAAAAGATAGGATGAAGACTGTTCACTTTTGGGCTGTTTACTTTTTTCTTCTCTCTCCTTTTGCCTATAGAATAGCACCCCTTTATCTGTGGGTGCTGGTTCCAAGACCCACAGAGGCTGCCTGAAACCTTAGCTAATACCAAGTCCTATATATACTATGTTTTTTTTCTTGTACATACATACCTATTTATAATCTATAAATTGGGCACAATAAGAGATTAACAACAATAAAACTAGCACACATTTCTTTTTCCTGTTCTACGGTTTCACGGAGAGAAGATTGGTTCCTACCATAGGTCTTTGCAGGCTCCACACACGATTTTTGTTCTTACTAAGTAGAAAAGTTTCACCTTTTCACTTAGGGGAAGCCCTTTACAGCTTCTCCTTGGCATCTCCAAATGGCCAGCCTCACTGGTCTCGTGCTTTGGAGCCATTATTGAGTAAAATAAGGGCTCCTTGCACACAGGCACTGTGATGGCACCGCAGTAGGTCTGATCACTGTGGGGGCTACTGAGTGACAAGGGGGCGGTAGCGTATGAAGCATGGAGACTACTGGGCGAAGGGATGACTCACACCCCGGGCGGGGTGGAGCAGGACAGCCTGAGATTTCATCATGCAACTCAGAATGGTGCCCAATTTAAAACTTATGAATTGTTTATTTCTGAAATTTTCCATTTAATATTTTTGGGCCATGGTTGACTGTGGGTAACTGAAACCATGGATAAGTACTACTGTATTTAGTGTTTCCAGTAAGTAAATGACTAGAGTAAATGACTCAGAAGTGGTATTTCTGAAATCCTATTTCCGGATTTCTGGTGCCCCTCAAATTTGGAAGAAGCCTGCATACTCTGTCTTCCACTTGATGATTTCCATGAGCATTTACATATTAAAGACCATGAAAGTCTAATAATAAAGTGACCTAGACAAACTTGCATCTGTTTATCCCCATGGTTTCCAGAGAGACCAGGATGTGGGTATTGTGCAGGGCACTGGGTAAACGTGTTGCTTACCTGGACTGACACATCCTTTGAATAAAGTTTGGACGCAGCCCAGTGAATAACAAGGCTGTAAGTTTTCAGCATCTAGTTTTGTGCCCTTGAGCAAGCTACTGAAGCTTTACGTGCCTCAAGGTTTCTCATCTGTGAAAGGGGCTAATAAAAAGTACCCACCACATAACACCGTCATGAGGATCCAATGCTTTCATTAAGCTTTTAGCACCTATTTTGAAATATTATGTATTCTGTACATGTTGGCTATTTTTATGACTAATATTATAAATTATTTCTATTATTAATTAAAGTTTTTGACAGTATGCTAAGTGGTGTTCATGCCGCTCTCATGTTGAGAGCACAGGATAGGCTAAAAACCTACCTTGGGTGAGAGTTGGCAAAGCACCATTGTTTTATTTAAGCCTTGTGACCATCTTAGAGGAAAAACGCAGTTGTCCCTCTTTCATGCTGGAGTGGACCTGAGCAATAAAGAGATGAGTCCCAAGGCACACAGTGACTAGAGGGTGCAAAGCCAGGCTTGCTGGCTCCAAGCTCCTGATCCCCAAACACCCCTGCAGAGCTGCCTGTCAGTCAGAGCCTCATGGGGATGCAGCAACATGGGCCTGGTGTCAGCTCTGGTGGGAGGCACCCTCCATGTAGATCCTGGGTTCAAATCCTAGTTCGATCCTTCACTAGCTCCTTGCCCTTGTGCAGGTCACTTGACTTCCCTGATCTTCAGTCTTCTCTGCTGTAAAATAGAGGTGGGAATACCCGTATCTCCTGGACACAAGGCTAATGATATCACGTGTGTGAGGGTCAATCACAAGGCCGGCGTCTGGTTAGTGCTTAGCAAGTCTTAGCTCACTAAGTGACGCTCTGCATCAGACCTTGTGTCAGGCTGCCTCCCACGCAAGATCTCATGCAATCCTCATGACCCCAGCAGGAGGTATGTACTCTTCATTTCTCAGATGGGGAAACTGAGACTCTGTGTCGTTGCAAGATCATAAAGCCATAGATTGTGAAGTTGAGGTTCAAACCCTGACAGCCTGACTCCATGGAAACCCCGTTCCCATTCCTCTTCCGTAGAGCCAAGTGCTGGGCTCTTGGCAGGGTTTGCATATGGCTGTGCTCCTTGGTCAACAGGGCAGTCTGGCAATGGACATTTTAACCATGTCTCCAAAGGATAGTGCTGTCATTTGGGCTGGAGCACAGTGTTTCTGAGCCAGGAGGGGAAAGCAGAAGCTTCGTGCTGTTTCAGCAGGAGGTATGCACCAAGTCCGCTCTTGGGTCCGGCAGTTCCCTCGGAGATGGTGGCCCCTTCATATGTGCCTCCCTGGTGGGGGCTAGAGTCTGTCTCACGGCACAGGACACAGTGTGGGGTCACCACAGTGAGTCTGGTTACCTACTTAACACTTCAGGTGACTGGAAAAGACTGTTTCCTGCAAGATGAACTGAGAGACTAAATACTTAGCCGGTTTTCCGCTGATTGGGGGACAAAATCCAGTGCATTGCAGGACACCAGGGAGTTTGAATGTGTTCCTGATCTGAATCATCCAGATAACTTCTGGTTAACAATTTTAAGACCATGGGTGCCCTTCAGCCTGAGGGACAAGAACAAAACAAATGACCTGAAGTACCAGATGCAAGACACTAGAATAGAGGGAGGAAAGGAAAGCAAGGGAGAGTCCAAGATTACTACCATGCTTTTCCTACTGGGTTGGTGTTCGGAGTCCAGGGGAATAGCCAGGGTGAGTTATTAAGGGAGTATTAATTTGGATGTGCTGAGCAGTTGGAATGGTTTTGTTTCCTAGGACATAAAAGTGCACTTGGCTTTGCATGATTGGGTTTAAGTTGTTTGGCAGAGCATCACTTGGCTCTGGCCTGAGTCTGCAAAGTCCCACAGTTTGGGAAGTTTGGGAAGGATAGTCACCGCGGCACTCTTGTTCTTGAGGGTTGTTCTCGGGGCGTAGCAGTTTGTGTGGCTCAAGGCACAAGGTTCCCAGGCGTATTCCCAGGATATGCCTAGTTTACCTTCTTTGGCTCAGAGTCCTGTAAGTGTCCTTTGGGGGAAAGGGAGTGAATGGACACTCAAAAGTGTCAAAGTGTCCTTTGGGGGAAAGGTTGGCCAGTCCGTGAATGTATCCAACACTTGGATCCAAGGGGAAGGGTCCAGGTGCAGCTGGGCAATCATGGGAGTGGGGATGAAGGCGGGGCCAGGGCAGGGAGGGAATGGGGGTCTTTCATTCATTCAGCCAGTCAACACTGATTGAGCACCCACTGTGTGCTAGACATTGTTCAAGACAAGGGCATAAAGCTGTGATCAGTGAGGGCAAGCACAGCCATACCCCGTCCCATCATGGACAGCACGGGCCCTGGCATGGTGTACGAGGGAGCCCTGGATTGGGGGTAGTCTGTGTTGTATAGTTACACTTCCTTACTAACCTGCCTGGGTTCTTCTCCACTCTCAGAGCCAACTTAGTAGGAACAGCACCTTACTTTCTTCCTGCCCTCCCTCCCCTCCTAGCATCTAGCAATTGATAGTTATTTATTTTGCCTTTGTCCCTCGGGCTTAAAGGTGAACATAGATATGAAACATAACTTTCTCTCTGGGATTCAGTTCCTGGACAGAGGAGGGGGTCTTTCAGACACGCTAAGCCCAGCCACATGCTTCTCAGGAGAAATACCTCCTCCTGAATCTTTGTTTGGGTTTTTCTTTCTGAAGAAACTGAGTCCATGATTGCAGACCAGGACCGGGCAAAGGGGGACCTGAGAGAACCTGGCAGGGTCAGTGAGATGTGGTTCTAAGTACCAGACTTGGGGCAGGTGCCAAGGAGAGCAGGCTAGTATGTGACGATTCAACAGAGTGATATGAATAAAGAATATAGAACCATACCTGATACACAGAGTGCCCAGTTTAAAAAAAAAAAAAAGTCCCAAATAAGCCTGGGAGGAAAAGTAGGTAGGCAGCCATTCATGCAATCTGCAAATATTTCTTAAGTATCTAAGTCAAAAGAGCATGGGCTGTGCAGCCGGACTGCTGGGTTCAAACCTTGACTGTTTTATTTACTACCTTTGTAGTAAGTTACTTAATTCTCTGTGCTTCAGTTTCCTCATTTGTAAAATGGGAATAATCAGTAGTAGTAAGTGGAGGTTGCTGTGAGGACTAAGGTTAAGAGCTTCATGCGTCCATTATAAGTATCTTTGTTTCCTTATTCAGTGACTATCCATTGGTCAGGTGTTAAGATCAAGATAGTGAAGACTGGCAAGGTCCTGCTTTACCCATCTTATATTCCAGTGGAAGAGCAGATTATCTAAAAAGCCAATAAACTGACAAGTAATGTATGTTAAGGTAGTGATAAATGGAGGAGAGAAGAGAGCACACCAGGGAGTGGGTGAGTAGAGCTGAGGACCAGTACTACTGAGAGAGGACAGGGGAGAGGGAAATAAGCATCACACACAGAGATCATTCTGAGATAAGCAAATCTTTGGAATTTACCAAAAAGAGAAAGACAGAGAGAGAGAGAGAGGAAGTACTCTTTGAGTTTCTGAGAGAGGCAAGCAGGGTAAGAAGCCAAAAATAAATATAGTTAAATAGAGATTGATTCTGGGACCAAACAAGCTTCAAGATAATTATTTTTCCTGCTAGTGAATCATTATGGCTCACAAACGAATTCATCTTTTCATGTTTTCAGTACCAAAGGTCCTTGATAGATGGATTAATCCTCCTTTTCACCTGGCTTCCTTCACCTGATCCCTTTCACTTCATCAAATTGAAATTAAGGACCATCCATTTGGAAAAACCTATTAACTCCCTGCTCCTAGATGGCTCACTATCCAGTTATCCTGGCTGAGTTCCATCTCTTAGGGCATGAGCCCTCATGCATCTCTGCTATCTCCATTAATGTCCCCTTTGGGCCTGTGGCTGAGGCAGTGAGTCTCATCGAATATTCCAGTTGCTCCTGTAGGTTCCCAGCTTCTACAGGGAGCCCAGCAGATGGGCATCGCTTTCTGTGTGAGGCAGGGGATCCCCATGGGGGGTGGTGCTTCAGCACCCTCTTTCTCCAGGATGGCCCTGAGGAGGTTGGGAACTTGTGATGGTGGTTCAAGAGGGAAGAGCTGTCCTCAGTCCAGGCCCCGAGTGGGTGGGGGAACCCTCGCTCTCTTTGGCTTCATGCGTCTCTGACTGTGTTTCTCAAGGGTGTCAAAGACTGCTTATTCCCTGTGTTTTGTAGGCATTTGAAAACCTCTACCAAACGAATTATTCAGCCTCAGGCCTGCTCCTACTTCTTTAAAGCTAACTTTCCCCTCTAAGGTAATTTCCACACTTCTTCCAGTCCTAGTCACTCAATCTGAATTTCCTGTTTTATTTCTTTAAAAAAAAACCAAAAGATTGATTTTATTTATTTGAATGAGAGAGGAGGGGAGAGGCAGAGGAAGAGAGAGAGAATCCCCAGCAGACTCCCTGTTGAGTGTGGAGCCTGACACATAGCTTGGTCCCAGGACCCTCTCAGGACCCTCCCAGGACCAGGGCCTCCCAGAACCTGAGCCCAAACCAAGAGTCAGACGCTTAACTGTCTGAGCCACCCAGGTGCCCCATCCTCTGTGTTATTTCTTTATTGTATTTGCCATTCTATGACATTATCTTATTTATATGTTTCTATATTATCTGTGTCTTCTCATTAGACTGTACTCTCCTGTCTGTTTATACGCACTGTATCCTCAGTGCCTAGAACAGTACCTGGTGCAAAGAAGGTGCCTGATAAAAACGGGAATGAATGAACGCCCGTCGCCAGGGAGGCAGCTCCCCTCCTACCCTCACTTCTCCCATCCCCTCTCCCTTCCTTCAGAGCCCGGCTGCAGGGTCGGCTCATAGAGGCAGTAAAGTGTCTGGTTAGGACGATGGACTTCAGAACCAGACTCTCTGGGCTTAAATATAACCTACTACCTACCATCTGTGCCTCAGTTTCCTCATCTATAGTCTGATAGGAGTGATACTTACAGCATGGGACTCTTTTTCAAATTACATGAGTTAATGCTTGTAAAATACTCAGAAAAGTACTCCTATGACTCCTATGAAGAGGCCTGTAAGAATTACCTTGTTGCCAACTGCTGGGGGGAGGAGGGGGGTCTGTCCCCTGGATGGCCCCTGGGCGCCTCCTCAGTAACCAGGACACCTGGTCTTGCTGCTCACGGGGATCCCCTGGGATCCATTCAGCGAACGGGTTCAGCTCCGTTTTTACGCTCAAGATGCATAAACCCACCCAGCCTAGAGGAGGAGTTCCTGAGGAAAACAGCTGACTGGTGTGGCGTGGGGACAGAAGGTCCTTTTCTCAAGGTCGAAGCTCCCCAAGGCTCCGAGAGGCCCCCGCCCTCGAGGCTCTGTCCTTCCCAAAGTCCTTCAGCAAGATTTCCATAATGTTATTAAAAAGCAACGTATGCTGGCCTGATGACTGACACTTCGCAGTGACGGGGCTCTGCTCCTCTGGGCATGGAGGACTTGTTCAGTTACGTGCCACCTCGATGATGGGCCCAATCACGAGTGCACACATTAGCTCCTGATTATACCCTTGTTGAGTTTCTCTTGACAGGAAGGAAATGAATTTACCTCGTGTCACCTCTGTAGTTTGCAAGCAGCCTTGGCTTCTGCGATAATAGCACCTTTCACATTTTGTGAGACCAAGGAGGAAACATTTTGTTTGGGGGCCAGTCCTTAATGGCCCGTGTGGTCGAGCCTGGAGGTGGCTTGACCTGATCCCTCACCAGCGTGGCTGCCCCTAGGCTCGCAGGGCGCTGGTCCCGCTGGGGGCAGAGTCCCTAACTCACGCTCTTAGGGTCTTGAATCACTGAGACCTTGGGCAGGTGACTGTCCCTGCACTTCCGTGTGCAAAATTGAGGTAATAACTAGTAGTTATTTCACAAGGTCGGTGTGACTTTAAATAACCTAATATATGTCAAGCACTTAGAACCATGCTTGGCATATGGTGAATTCTGCATAGGTTTGTCTTTTGTCAAAAAACTATTTAAAAAAGAATTGTGCTGTTGTTCTCATTGTTGTGAATTCTGCTGTCCCCAGACTTCAAGCACATCTCTGCCATTTAGTGGGGGTGTGGCCTTGGACCCATCCCTTATCCCATGTGGGCCTTCATCTTCCGTTGGTAAAGTGAGAACCGGGTAGTGCTGCTGGGAGCCTTTCATCGAGGCAACGCGTGGGAAATACCGAGAGCAAACAGCACCGGCACAGATAAAAAGCTTCCTAGATGTTAGCCATTGCGGATTGTGATGGGGGATTGGCCTCCCTCACCAAGGAAGGGGTTAGGTGCTATGGAGGCCTGCGGGGGTCGGGGAAGAGGAGTCTCTGCATGGTGGGTTAGTATTAGGTACCGAGGTCTTGCTTTCCATTTGGGGCAGTGAGCTTTTTGAGAGAAGGAACTGCTCCGAGTTCTGCTCTGGGATCCTGGGGCTGGCCCCAAAGGGAGATGGGAATGAGTCCATAGATCTGTGATTCCTTCTGAAGCCCTCAGACTGGGCTGATCAATGCAGCCTTGAAACAGTGTGATTCGAGGGAGGGACAGCAGACCCCTCGTTCCCTGACCCATCTCCTCTCTCCTAGGAGCCCTGACCCCTTCAGTAGCTGCTCCCTGCAGAAAGTCACCTTCCCCCATCACTGGGGAACAGGAAGTCCCTGAAGAACTATGACTGAGAGCCTGGGAAGGGCTTTCCCTGGGTCTGGGAGAGGACTTCTTCTGAAACAGTTAACAACCCTTCCTCAACCATGATCTTTAAAATCGACACATTTCCTATCCCCATTGAATTCCCAGTGGCGGAGTCAGCTTGCTGGGGAGAGCTCCTCTGTGTGTGTTGGGGCTGCGGGGCACAGGGCCCTAAAAGCACTGCCATTTTGGTCTGACCTGAGGTTCAGGGGCTGAGCAGTGCATGACCTCTGGGTTCTTTTCTGACCTTCACGGCTGCCCTTGCTTGCCTCCCAGAACACGAGGCACATCAGTGCAGCCTCACTCTCGAAGGGAACCCAAAGTCCATGGGTTCCACTCCCAGGTCCTGAGCCCAAAGCCTCAGCCAAACCCAGTTGCTGCAAGAGCCCCTGTTCCCAGAGGATCCTGAACCTGTTGTGTGTGGGAACCTGGCGCTGTGTGTGCGTGCGGTGAACTCTCAGAATCATGGGCAAGTGAAGCACCTTGCATGTCCCTCCAGTGTGAGAATGAGTGGGGTGGGGGAGAAGAGAGAAAAAGCCAGAGTGAGACAGAGAGGCTACAGAGCCCTGGAGAAGGACAGAATCAGAGGCAGACTGAGAAATGGGAGAACTCTTAGAAACAGAAGGGAAAGCAGAAATTGTCATGGGAACTGTCTGGGGCTGAGAACCTAGTGTGTACCAGGCACTGAGCTAAGCACTTCACACATTCTATCTCATTTAATCTTCACAACCAGACTCTGATGTGAGTACTATTCTCAACTCTGATTTATAGTGAAAATGGTGGACATTCAGAAAGGTCAGGCATCTTATCTAAGATCACACAGCTTTTGGTGGGGAGTCAGGACTGGAGTCCAGGCCCACTCGACCACAAAGTGTGTGAGCTTCTCCCCTGCAGAGAGCCATCACCCAGGAGTGTGGCTGTGTGGCAGAGCACATCTGAGCCCCCCTGCACGCCCAGACACTAAGATGCATGGGGCATTCTCTTTTGGAGTTGAGATGTCTTTGCAGAGAGAACTCAGGGAAGGCAGATGGATGAGAAGGATGCATCTGACCCTTGACCCCTGTGTTACTTGGGATGCTTTTGGGTAATAGAGAAAAGCATTTTTTTTAAAGATTTTATTTATTTATTTGACAGAGATCACAAGTAGGCAGAGAGGCAGGCAGAGAGAGAGGAGGAAGCAGAGGGCCCGGGACTCGATCCCACGACCCTGAGATCATGACCTGAGCCGAAGGTAGAGACTTAACCCACTGAGCCACCCAGGCGCCCCGAGAAAAGCATTTTTTTAAAGATTTTATTTATTTGTGTGTGTGTGTGTGTGTGTGAGAGAGAGAGAGAGAGAGAGAGGAGAGAAGCAGACTCCCTCGTGAGCAGGCAGTCCAATGCAGGGCTTGATCCTAGGACCTAGAGATCATGATCTGAGCCCAAGGCAGGGATTTAGCCCACTGAGCCACCCAGGCGCCCCACAGAGAAAAGCATTTTCCTACAGAAAAAAGAAATCTAGACAAAGGTGATTGTTGGTGCTAGTAAGAGGGGCTCTGTCATATCAAGGTTGAACTCTGTAGGATGTCAAGCTTCCCTTGGCTTTTTGCTCATGGTTACAAGACAAACAGGCAGCTTCAGATTTTGTGTGTATGTTGAGGTAGGAAGGAAAGGGAAAGTGGCCACTTCAGGGTAAGCTGTTCCCTCCTCCTTGGAGGATGTCCTGCCATGCAGAGTATACGAGAGGGCCATCCGTAGCCGCAAGAGAGGCTAGAAGGGATTTTTGAGCTTTACACCCTCTAGGACAGGTGGGCTAGGAGTCTACCCCGGTGAGCCAAATGACAATGTCTGCCAGAGTCCAGCCCACCAGCCAAAGCTCAAACCCAGCAGTAACCCTCACCCCCTGGGCAAACTCGTTTAGTTCTCTGGAAGACCCAGGCAGGCCTTGACCATTCTGAGCGGAGCAGAGCGGTGGGCAGTGGAGGTCCGGGGGAGGCAGGGGCGCCCAGTTCCTTCCTGCCTTGCGGCTGCCTGGAGGTAACTATCGACACAGTCACGTCTGTCGTGTCTGCAAAACCGAGCCTGGAGTCTCTCAGCTCTTCAGTGACTGCTTTCTCTACAGCCAGCTGCACAGCTCACATCCCCGGAGAGGCAGCAGATTAGATCAGTGGAGGAGCAGAGAGGCCGGGGAAGGGGTGGAGGAGGAATGAATGTGGATTTGACAGAATTTTCTAAAATATCATATTATTGATTTGGAAGAAACACAAGAGAGGAAATGTAAGAGACGGGCGATAAGAGGCTCAGCTGAGACGGGCATGAGAGAGGCTGCCTGGTTTCTGATTGGAGGTAATTTTAGGCCAGTGATTCTCAACCGATTTCTCACTAGTGCCTGTCTGTGGAGCCTTTTGAAACATTTTTTTCCCTAATCATCCCCCCACCTGCCCTCATTGAGAAAACATGCATTAGAGGTACCTCTGGGGCACCTCTGGGCTTCGTGGGGGAGGGGGGAGAGCTGGCCCTGCCCTCTCAGCTCAGACATTTTTATGGAGAGGGGAAGCTAGGAGGAGTCTCACATTTCTTGAGCACCTACTACATGGCAGGCACCACGACAGACACTTTAGATGCATCATCTCACACGGGATGGGAGGTCAGAGCTGTGACCCCATTTCACAAATAAGGGTATCAAGTTACAGAGGTCCATCCGTTCTCTGAAGAGACCAGACTTGCCCAGAGAAACGAGGGGGCGCTGCTCCTGCAGCAGGGCATGGTTGTGGGTCAGATGGGTTCTGAACTGGTGGCGCGAGGAGATCAGAAGGGGCTGAGTCCGGGGTGGCACTTTCTGGAGGGGAGTGGGTGGGAATGGGCTTTGAAGACCCAGAAATGAGAGTTCCAGGCAGTGGGGACAGGACTTTGGACTTGGGTGGGGCCCTGCCTGCCACCGAGGGGGCGGAGCTGAGGGAGGTGAGGGTGGAGCCATGGGGTCAGAGAGACAAAGGGCCAGGGAATCCTGTCACTCTGTGGCCTCTGGTGTGTGTGGAGTGTGGTATTGAGCTTGACACAACAGCCATGAGGCACAAAGGCATTTTCTTCATAGGTTATAGGAGATAGATGGGGTTCCTGATTCATGGGCTTTTGGAAATAGAGCCATCTTCTCGGAAGGCCCAGAAGAAATCTCTGGAAAAAAGTACTAGAGTATGTGACTGGAGAGAGACCAGACTCCTGTTTCCTTGTCACTCCCAAGACCCTTCCAGGTCCCTCACGCCTTCCCTGTCGGGTACTTTGCTGTGGCTTCTCTGGACATTACTGTGTGCGTGAATACAGGCTCCGGTAGCAAACGGCCCCCAATCTCAGGAGGGCAGTGCAGTGAAGGTGTGTTTCCCACTCAGGCTTCACGCTCTTCATGCTTTAGATTGCAAACCAGGCTTCTGGAGGCTGCGTTTTCACAGGTGCTTCCACTGTGGTCATAGCGGGGGAAGAGAAGATGAAGAATTGTGCACGGCTCACGAAGTCGCTGCCAAGATGTGACTCATGCCACTTCTGTTGACGTTTCATTGGCCGTCATAGGTTGCATGGATTAGCCGAGCTTCAAAGGGAGCAGAGAAATAGAATCCCGTCATGTGCCCCGGATGTGAGGAGCAGGAGATACTTGGGAACAGCACTAAAGATGACCCCAGTGATAATAACAAATGAGGAAGATATTAAATTGAGTTTTCAAGATCAAGTAGAAATGTTGTTTTTTTTTTTCCCCCTCTGTTCTGTGTAGCACTCTGATTATCTCTCCATTAGTGCTCATATTATTCTGTTTGGTGACTATTTGTTACCCCAGGTAAAGTCAGAACTTCTAGGAGTTCTAATCCTTCTAAGGGCAAGAAGTATGTTGAATGAGACACCCACAAATATTTATTGAGGACCCGCACACTATATACCAGGCACAGTGCTGGTGCACAGACCACGGTTCACAGTCTCTCAGAGTGGTGGGTCTGAGGCAGCGAGTGACATAGGAGTTGCTTCTGACTTCTGGAACATCCTAGACATGCCTTCTCCTAGCACTAACTGTTCCGGTGACTTGTTGATGGACTAAGTTAGACATGGGAGGTGTAGTGGAAAAAGTTTCCAGAAAGAGTTGGCCCATGAGTGATGACCTCGTCCAAGCTCCACATGGGGCAGATGTGTCATACAACCTTGGCCTTCATAGTACTTTGCTTTTAACAATGGTTCATTTATCCTCTCATCCCACTTGTCCCTTTAGTTAGGACAATAATATTGCTCCCATTTGACAGATGGGCAGATAGTCTCCAAGTTGGCTCTTCAGCTTGGTCAGTTTAATTCCATGTGGATAAGAGCTTATGTCCTCTCCAGCTGTATCAGCTGAGCTGGACCCCACCGAGTTCAGGCTTCCTATCACTCAGCTCCCAGCACCATCAATCAAACATTCTCAAATTGGTGGAGCTTAAAAATGACAGCCATTTGAAATTGAGTAGAATTCAGTATTATTAAAATAGCATTCTAAATTTTAATCTTGTGCATCGACTTTTTAATAGCTTCTACTTTCACCAAAAATTATGAGCCATGCTCACAGACATTCAATTTAAATACTGTCAGGCACGACTGATTTCTCTTCCAGTATTATCAGATTCCTCCCTCCCTCCCTTCCTCCCTCTCTCCTTCCCATCCTTCCTTTCTCCCTCTCTCTCTCCTTCTCCTTTTGTCTCTCTTTGCCCTTTTCTTCCCTTTTTT
>ML103971.1:0-20127 GCA_003697995.1 Taxidea taxus jeffersonii
ACTCGGGTGCGGGGTGTGGACAATGCGGGAGGCTGTGCCTGTGTGGGGAGGGGGCAAGTGGGACAAGGGGGTGACAGTTTTTGACAATCCACTGAGATGTGACAAGCCACGTATCGGCAACATGCACTCTTGTGCACACACACATCATAAAGTGGAGAAGGTCCTCATTTGTGCTGGAGACCATGAGACACTGTCTCCTCCTACTTTCCGGCTAGACTAGAAAGTAACACCCCAGCGAGACAGACATGCAGGGACGAAAGCTCAGCACCTGTCGCCTCATTACACAGAGTCACAACCACAAAGCAAAAAACGTCTGGACTGAGTGGAAAACCTAAAGTTGATATCAGAGAAGAAAATATACTGAGAACATCTTAAGAAACATCCAGGGGCACCTGGGGGGCTCAGCTGGCTGAGTGTCCCATTCTTGGTTTCAGCTCAGATCATGATCTCAGGGTCCCGGGATCGAACTCTGCATCGGGCTCTGTGCTCAGCACAGAGTCAGCTTGAGGATTCTCTCCCTCTCCCCCTATCGCTCTACCCACACATGCTCTTTCTCTCTCTCTAAAATAAGTCCCTCGGGGGAGGTTTAACTGTCTATACCTGATGCATTAGGAGCATCCATACTCGTCTGCATGTTCAGCTCGGCCCATCAAAGCCTGAGTGAAATGTTTCTGATGATTTGGAGAGAAAGTGCTAAAGGACATCCATGATCTTTGCAGAAGGTTGTGAACCCCCCGAGCTCAGGGCCACGTCCAATCACCCGGAGCCCGAATCAGAGCTGGCAGGGCAGGGTAAACAGATCAAGAGGAAGAGTGGAGCCACTACGGCACAAGAGAACGAGAGCGTCTCCCGCACTGACACGGGATATTTCTGAGACCACAGAAAAGAGGGACTTCCGGGTACACAGTGAACCCATGTATGCAAAAAAGGCTGGAGAGAATGCGTACTTGCGGGCGCACACACGCACGCGCACACCACGGTACGCAGGGGAGTGGCCCAGCACATCTGTTCCACAGTGTCTAGAATGTGCCAATGGCACTCTGCAGCTGCAATTAATGTTCCAGCCCCAGACGGGGAGCTTAACCAAATCTAATGGTGCACATCCTTAAAAATGTGGCACATGGCAGCCCCCAGGACCTGGAAGAGGCAGGTGACACTCTTCCCTGCAGCCCCAGGGGGAACACAGCCTTGCAGACAGGCACCTTAATTTTAGCCCAGTGAGGCTCAGACTTCTGACCTCTAGAACTGTAAGGTTACACGTCTGCATTATTTTAAGGCACGAAGTTTGTGCCCATTTGTCACAGCAACCACAGGAAACTCACATAACACACATTTACAAAAAAGGCAAGAGGGAACGGGAAAGATGCCCCATCCCAGCAGCGAGAGGAACCTGGAAGTTGCGCTCACTCCTCTCTTCCATGGCTCTAATCTCAACATCTACGTGTTCATGAGCTAGTTCTGGGATAAAATGTAACCCAGGAGAGAAGCAACGGAGGACAAGATGATGAGGCATGGTGGTCCTAAGGGGTGGGAGTGGCAGGCAAAGGCAGTGCCCCCAGGGCCAGAATTTGTGATTCGGGGAAAGGAAGGCTCACTCTGAGCAGTGACCACTCTGCACACTCTCTCCTCCACAGGACTGGGGCCACATATCTGCAGAGCCTGCTCCAAGTAGGGCTGGCCACAGATGGCTGGCAGAGCAACCATGCATGGAGGCAGCAGTCCCTGAGCAGTTTCACACACCTCAGGGGCAAGTTGGGGCCCCAGGAACACTGGCCATGTTGCTTCGAGGGGACGAGGTGGGACCCACAATACGGCCTTCCCAGTCACAAGGCCAGCCTCTCTGAGTGCATGACCCCAGGAGGAGTGGCTGCTGAGTCTTCCAAGAATCACAAGATCAGAAAAAGAACTTAGAGGGAAGCCAGCATGGCAGTGGAGGAGAGGCTGGGTCAGATACCAGGAAGAGACCTGATCACAAACACGATCCTATACTGGAATCACGGACACACAATACTCCTCAAGAGCACAAAGCTGAGCATCTGCCCCGCCACCTGGTTTGTGGTTCTCTCCGGACACGTTTCAAGACAAAAACAAACTTTGTTACATGTGACAATCACATTCTAACATGGTAAACCTGATCCAATATCCAGATGGGTGGAGAGATGCATGGATGGATGGATGGGTGGGTGGATGGATGGGTGGGTGGGTGGGGGGATGTGTGGATGGATGGATGGGCAGATGGATGGGTGGATGGATCTATGGATGGATAAGTAGACGGAAGCATGGATGTAGGAATGGGCTTCTCATGGGTTATATAATAGTAAACAGTAGTTGAAGACTTGATTCCTCAAAGTAAAAGGAAAACAGTAAAAAATGACTTCCGTGTGGCAGGATGGACAGCTCCTTCACCAAGGGGAAAGACATGGTCAGGGAGAAGACCCCACATGGAGTCCAACTGCCACCGCATGGGCATGATGGCAGCCCCCATCTTATCTGGCTCCTCCTCAGGGAGGCCGCAGGTGAGCTCCTGTCTGCACGATGTCCCATGTCAGCCTTCCTCAGCAGGAAGGAATAACCACCAGAGACAATGGTGACCCCGATGCCCACGGGGCGGACAATCAAGGAAGCCCCATCCCGAGCGCCATGTATCTCCTTACCTGCAGACAAGCCTATCCATTGCTCTGTGCACCTGACATCCCATCAGGAAAGCCGAATCCACTGCTAGGACCTCTGGGACGGCTCAGCCAGGGTCCTCAAACCAGTATTTGCAGGATGCCAAGAGGTGGGCGGCAAACCTAAGTATCTTTCCGCGAAGGTGGTCCTGTGTTCTCACATCAGAGTTAGCTGGAAGCCTCAAGTTACCGCAGCAGTTAGGTCTACCGTTGCTGAGTTCACGGGGCATTAGAGGCAGGGATGAAGCCCAGCAGCTGGGAAGCCTGCACACTTGGTGGGTCCATGACAGACGGGCTGCGCACCCTCCCCAGAAGACAGCGCTGGCCTTAGAATCGTTGCAGTGACGAGACCCCACTGGCTGGGGCCCTGCGGTCGGGGGCTCTGCCTGCCAGGCATCCGTGGGGTGCCTACGCCCAGTCCCGGGGCTACACTGCCCGCGTCCACCTTCCGGTTCACTCTTGCTAGCCATGAGGCACACACACGTCTTTATTCCCACCAGACCTCAGTTTCTCCCCTGCAGACGGGAACAATACCTGCTCCCGGGCTCAGAACAGGACCTGTCTTCACTGTCATTCCCAGGGACATCAGGAAATGTGCACAGAGAGCAAAGCCCAGGCTGCCCATCACGGTCCTGCTGCGATGCCCCACTCAGTGCCCCCTTCCCCAGGGGGACAGTTGCCCTGCTGGCTGACCCTCCCCTGTGCAGAGGCCCTACTCACTTTTCCCTGAGGCCTGAGGAACATAGACAGACACGGCACCAGGTCCCAACAGCTCTCCCCTCTCAACCACCTCCCTGGGCCCCAACCAGTGGCTGCACGGTCCCCCTGCCCAGGGCTGGTGGCAGTCCCTCCCCCACCCCCTCTCTCCATGGGGACAGGAAGGAAGCAGGTAGGGAAGGGCACGTCCAGCAGGCTGGACAGAGCTGCGGCCTTACCAGGTGACGTGTCCACACACCCCTACCCCAGGGTGAAGGGGGCGGGGGCCATCTCTGTCCTAGAGCCTGGGGCCCCCATGCTGGACACACTTGATGGAAAGGACAGAAACAGTGCGGCCTCAGGGGGAAGCCACTGTGGGCAGCTCTGGTTGGGTCCTAGGAATGACGTAACACCCACCCTTTGGGCCTCCTTCCCTTATAGAGCACCTTACCCCTCCACACTCCCCCCACCCCAGAGCCTCCCGATTCCCATGTAGCCCAGGGCCCTCACTCAGCCCGGATCCTCACACTCAGCACTGGAGACCAGCCACCCACAGGGAGGAGGGGCTAGGGGATCCCTCCTTCCCCTCCCTCCTGATCAGGGCCTTCCCCCTGCCCTGCCTGTCCCCATCAGGTGGGGACGGAAAGGCCCAGGGGCCTGGCAGTGGGGCATCCCCTGCTGGGAGGCCAGAGGAGAGATGATGTACCCAGCCCAAGCCCTGGCTCCCCCAGGACCCTCCCTAGCCAGGCCACACCCATGAGGGGCCCTCACGGTGATAAACTCCTGACCCCCACCTGTCCCTGGGTCCCCACCGGGGACCCTGACAACGTGTGCAGATGTCTGGTAAGAAGTCCCTGTCAGGTCACTCAGCTAAGCAAGGTAGCTGTGTCCAGAGATGGTCCCCGCCCCACGCCACCCTACCTGGGCCACGAGAGCACCGCCCCACCCTAGCTCCCAGCCCGCACCCAGTGTGGCCAAGACCCCAGACCGAGGAGACCGGCGGGACCCGGCAGCAGGCCCCACGGGTGTGCAGGCCTGGTGCAGGCAGGACACGTGGGCAGGCCTGGCACTCCCGCCCCCCGGGGGCAGAGGAGGCGGGCTGTGGCTCCGCGGCCCTGGAGGCCTCACTGCAGTGCTGGGCGCCCACGCACGGCTCACGGCCACCGCACAGACCTCAAGGAGGCCACGCCAGCCTGGCCTCAGGTGTTGTGGGCGCCAAGCGCCTGTGGGAGCAAGCAGCTCACGGAGGCCTCACTACTCATGGGGACGTCGAGCCCCCTGCACCAGCAGCCCCGGGTGCGCCCCTGCCTCCCCTGGGCCCCGGCTCCCGGGCAGCCCCAGGCCTCTCTGCTCAGCACCCACTGGGACTCCCAGAGCCGCCTGTGTGGTTCCTCTGCCATGTCACCTCCTGGTGACTCCCGCCCGCACGCGGGGCTCAGCCTCCCCAGTCACCGATCTGTGGCCGCTGGAGCCCCTTCCTCCACCCCCTCCCGCTCCCTTCCTCCGTGGAGCTGGGCGCCAGGAACTCACCCACGCACGGCCCCCAGGGCCCCGGCGGAGTGACAGCCCCACCTCGGGGTCCACCCTCACCAGCCCAGCTCCAAAGCCCAGTGAGCCCCAGGACGGAAGCAGGTCAAGACCGCTCGAGGGCAGGGGAGCAGGACACCCAGACCCCTGGAGTGGGGCCGAGGCCTTGAGAGCGAGCGGGAGCATCCACACCGCTCAGAGGCCCTCCCGGGGACGTAGAGGCAGCTGGCAGGGCCTCTCTTGGGCTATGGCCTCACCCTGTCCCCTGCCCACCACGTGGGGACGGGGGCACAGTTCAGGCTGGGGGAGAGGCCCAGGAATGGCCCCAGCACTCACAGACGCCGGCTGGGGCAGCTCTGTGACCTTGGCAGACTCGCTGCCTACAGTGACCCCTTGACCTTCTGAACACGTTCTCTCTCTCCAGCATGGGGCCCTGCAGCCCCCAGCCATGCAGGCTGGGCCACGACGGCCCAGAGGAGGGGCCAGAATCTGGCTGGAATCCTGGCTCCCTCAGGCAGATCGCCACTCCATGCCTCAGTGTCCCCTCCGGACTGTGGGCTCTCCCGGAGCCCTGGGGAGGACTGGGGGAGCCACGGTGCTCAGGCAGGGCTGCTGCTGACAGCTGGCGCCTGTCATGCACAGAGCCAGGGTCACCAGCCCTCTCTCCCCTCCGAGCTCAGCCCTTCCCCTGCTACGGCAGCATCTCAGCCCCTCTGAGCCCCGCTCAGCATCGTGCATAGGGCGGGGCCTCTGTGCCGGGTTCTCTGCAGCCCAGCCAAGCTCAGCCGGCAGGCCAGAGGGACAGGGCGGGGAGGAGCGCCGGCCAGTTACCTGCACCCGGCCCAATGAACACGCAGTAGCCGTCCTCCCGGGCCGGGAGCGAGGCGCAGGGGACCGGCAGCCCGCCCCCGTCCAGGTGGCTCCAGCATGCGTCCTCCAGGGCCTCGCAGAACTGGCGGCAGGGTGGGGGCGCGGGCAGCGGGCCGGCGGTGCAGGGTGGGGCCAGCAGCAGGCAGAAGAACCAGGCGAGGAAACGGTGGCAGCGTGTGTGGAGGAGGCCCCCCCAGGCCCGGGCGGCAGCCTGCACCTCCTCGCTGCTCCCGTGGTGCAGGTGGTTGGGCAGCCATGAGCGCCCAATGCCCAGGCGGCTGCACACCGGCAGGGAGGGAGGCAGGGGCAGGCAGCGGCCAGCGGCCCCGGGCACGGGCTGCCCGGTGGGGGTCAGCCGGGCCGCCCCCAGCAGCGCGGAGACACCAGCAAGACCCGGCCCCACAGAGTCAGCCCCGTGAGGAGCCCAAGCACCCCTGTCCGCAGTTATAGCCGAGAGTGGGATCCGAGCCACCAGCGTGGGGGGATCAGAGGAGAAAGCCGAGGGAGCAGTGAGGGCGCCCGGGGGACCCGTCACCAGGGCAAGCAGACGTGGCGAGCGCTTGCGGATGTCAGGGAGTCGGTGCTGCTGGCTGGGATGGGCTGCCACGGGCAGGAGTCCTCCGCTGTCCGGATCCTGGGGCCACCCCGCGGTCGGCTGGCTCCCCCAGGGAGGGGCCCCACCCGGCGCGGAGGACAGAGAAGCTCTACCTGGAGAAGGTGGTGGCGGCGAGGGCCCGCCCGGGAAGGGAGGCAGCAGGGTGGGCCCTGGCAGGGTGCCGGCCTCCATCCTTGGGGTGTCCGGAGAGCTCGGGGCTGTACTGCCCAGCCAAAGAGAGGTGCCGTTCTCCTGGGGGGTGCTGGAGGACCCGGCCAGCGCGAGGGGAGCCGTGGGGGTCACAGGGGCTGGCGTCTCTGGCACGGGGGAGCCCGCGGGGGTCGTGGTGTCATCCCACAGCTGGACAAAGCTCCGGATGCCCTGAGCTACATGCAGGATCTTGGCTCCCACGCCGGCGATGTTCTCCTCCTTCATGTCCGGGCCGGCGGTGGAGGCCCCGGGTGTGGTGGAGGCCCTGCCCTGGCCGGTCTCCAGCCTCTCCACGGGGAGCCCGGGGCTGGCAGAGGCTCTCCCCTGCTCTGAGGGGCCATGCTGGGGGGCCACGTGCGTGGTGGTGTCCTCCCTGGGCTGCACATGGGGGCTCCGTGGGGGCACAGAGACCAGCTCGGAGACCAGCTCGGCCGGGGGCCCCTCGGTCCTAGTGGACCACAGCCAGTTCAGGCTCAGTAGGTTAGCCTGGGCGGCGGCGGGGCCATACGTGAGCAGCAGCAGCAGCAGCAGCAGCGGCGGCGGCGGCGGCGGCAGCGGCAGCGGCAGCGGCCGACCCAGGCGGCCGCAGGGGTGCGGAGCCATCAGTGCTGTGCGCCCCTCCGAGGAGCCACGGGCCGGGTCTGCGCGCCGGGGGCGGGGCCAGCTGGCTCCGCCCTCCCCGCCCACAGGCCACGCCCCTCCTCGGCTCTCCGCCCACCTCTCCGCTGTCGCCAAAGGGGAAAGGCTCTAGATCAAGGTGACGGGCACTGGGACGACTTCTCCCAGGCCTTTGCAGCAGCTACAGACCGCAAGAGGGACAGGGTCCCTGCTCCCGCGCACGGCCCCCCTTGGTCCCTCTGGGACCTGGCCCTGGGAAGGGGTCTGCTGGGGCCAGGGCAGGGCACCGCTGGCCGCTGAGGGCAGCCCCGGCCCCTGTGCACTCGGAGACCCTGCAACAGCCCAGAGAGCCTGGCCCGGGGCCACCACTCTGTGGCCAAACCGGAACTTTGAAACATGCTCAGCTTTCCGGTTCTTGCAGAGCAAGTGTCGCCTCCGAGACCGTCAGTAGCAGGAGACCCAGAGGGCGGGTCATCCATGCACGGGGCCAGGCTCTTGCCTGCTCAGACCCCAGTGCCCTCAGGACACCCCGTCTCCATCTGGCCTGAACCACTGGCTGGGCACCAGCCGTGCCCTGCTCTGCACCGTCCTGTCCTGAGGGTTTCCAAGCAAACCCCAGGGCGGCTCCGGGGCAGAAGGCCACGGTGGCTGGTGTCCGGCAGGCGGAAGAGGGTGACGGGGCTGGTGGACACTGGAAGTGCAATGGGCAGAGGCACGTCCCAAGCAGACCTGGGTTTCTCCATACCCTCACCCAGACCCTGTGTAGAGCGGGGACTCTGCCTCTCCTGGGCGCCCAGCATGGGGCTGGGTGCTGGGCCTCTTCCAGAGACGGTCCCCGGGCCACAGGGGTGCAGGTGTGCTGGGCTTCCCTGTCCACATGAGGACCCCCGGGGGCCTCCCTCCCAACACGGGGTCCAGCGCTCCGCCTTGATCCTGTGAATCGCGCGGCACATGGCCGCCAGCTGGCTTAGGAGGCTGCCTGGCTCACGGCGGGGACCCCAGAGGACGCAGAGCCAGAACGCATCGGCACGCTTACACAGACCTGGCTCACCTGCGCACTCACACCCACTCACGCTGTCACACACACTGCTTTCGCCACCACATTCTACTCCAGCTCCACGTCCCCTCAACACCCCATCTTCCCCAGGCTCTGGCGGGGGTCTCAGCCCACCCTCCCCCCGGGACTGGGTTCAGCCACGTAGCCGCTATGACATGTCCCCAACTGTCCCCAGCTCGGGGCACCGAGCATGCAATCAGTCAGCTACCGTCCAAAGGGCAGGGCCTGACTAGTCAGGTCAGAACTCGGATTTCAGGGAAGAGGAACACTGTGTCCCCTCTGCAAAGTGGGGCCTTCCATATGCAAACATCTGTCTTGGCTAGGCCGCGCTCCCAGTGTTCATCCCACAATGCTTAGAATTCTGAGAAACGTGCAGAGAATTGTCTCTCTGCTTGAAAATCCACTAATGTGATTTTATGCCAAAAGTGTCTCCGGAAAATCTCGGGACAAAAATTCCAAAGGCCCTCTCCCTTCTCCCGCGCACCTGGGCACGTCCATCGGAAGGTGGCTCCCTTGTCCCTCCAGGTGGCCCTGGGCCCACTCACGGGTGGGGCCGGCCCTGCAGCCACTGGCTCAGCACGCCTCTGGGCAGAACAGGGACCCAGGCTGCACCCAGGGGGATGGCAGCTGCTTCCACACTGGCACCCACAGCACAACCCAGCAGGGCTCCCCTTCACCCTGCTCGCCCCACCCACGCCGCCCTCACTGCCACCTTCCAGAGGCCACTGTCGGTCACGCCAAAGCACTGCTAGAGCCTCCCGCGGTCAGCTTCACCAGCACGGCCCCGCCCCCAGGTCTCCGCTCCCTCCAGCGAGCAACCCAGCAGGCACGGCCCCACGAGCCTCCTCCGCACGCACTCACACTCACGCGTGCACACGCACGCACGTTCCCATGCACATGCACACTCACTCGCATGTGTGCGCACATGCTCCCACAATTTACACCCACACTCACCATGCACACTCATGCAGTACAGGCGAACTCACGTGTCCTTCGTCCCCACACATGCACCTGCCCATTCATACCCGACAGCTCTCCGAAAGCACCGTGGTGATCAGCTTCCCCTTGCCCACTCCTCCAGCTGGGGCTGCCACAGGCCCCTTCCCAGCCCAGCTCCTGAGGGACACACGGGGCAGGGTCTGGATCCCGAGGCTCTGACCTGAGCTCCCTGTAAAGGGTCCCGTCTGGCTCGTGCCATGGGAGTCAGGGCTCGGATAATCACCCCAGGTCGCCCGTGGGGACAGAGAAGCAGGGGACGTCCATGTAAAAATCACTGGGTCAGGGCGCCTGGGTGGCTCAGTGGGTTAAAGCCTCTGCCTTTGGCTCAGGTCATGATCTCAGGGTCCTGGGATCGAGCCCCGTATCGGGCTCTCTGCTCAGTGGAGAGTCTGCTTTCTCCCTCTCTCTCTGCCTGCCTCTCTGCCTGCTTGTGATCTCTGTCAAATAAATAAATAAAGTCTTTTAAAAAAAGAAAAATCACTGGGTCAGGTCTAAATTTCTGAAAGCACTGGGTTCTCTGAGGCCCCCAGCCCAGAAGTCACTCCTTGTGGTCCCTGCAAACCGCCCCGCCGATCGGAGCAGGGTCCAGGCCACGGACCCCAGACTCTGCGGCCAGGCAGGGCCCCCAACTGAACGTCGCATCAGAGCCACGCCAGGAAGTCCCTTGACTACTCGGACGGTGCCAGCCCGAGCCTGGGGGAACAGGGCTTGGCCCCCAGGTCGTGACGCTAAGTCAGGACTCGGCGTCTGTGGGCACCGAGCTCCCTGCCCGCAGCCGCCAGCCCCCAGCGCCCACTCTCTTCGAGGCGCCGGTCCTGAGGCAGGCGACCGACCCGCGGGTCTCCTGCTGGTGTCACGACCCAAGTCGCTCCCCAGAAAGTGTCCCTACCTGGGTTGCCCCGGGACTGAAAACGGAGCGTCTATGGGGAAACACAACCCCCTCTCTCCCAGCACCTCCTTGACCCCCCAAGAGACAAAGGAGAGGAACTCCCCGGGGATGGCTCAGCACTCAGGTCCCTGTGGCCGGAAGAAGCCCCCCCAACCCAGCAGCAGGGCCCTTTGTGCAGAGCAGCCCCCAGGTCAAAGGGCCGGAAGGCCAGCGGGAGGCACCTGGACAGACCCAGAGGCGCGGTACGCAGGGGCTCACCGACCTGCCCCACCGCAGCACGTGCCCGGCCGTCACAGAGGCGTTTCCTGCAGGCCTGCCGCCCCCAGCCACCCGGAGCACGCTGCCCGCCCTTGCCCTGCCCTGCCCTCCACCAGCAGCCCGGGGGCCAGACGCGCCCTGCCGCCCGCCGGGGCTTGTTCCGTCTTGTTGGGCCGTCTGTTTTGGATTCCTGTCTGACGTGGTCTTTCATTTTCATTTTTGAAGGAACACAAACACCACACGTGAGCCGCGAGAATCGGCCCTCGGAGGCAGCGGGAGGGGACGCCACCTGTCCGAGGGGCTTTCGGGGCGCTCACCTGTGAGAAACCCGCCGCGCCCTCCGACCCCCACGGCCCACAGCGGGGCCGCCCCTCGGACTGCCCCGAGGCCCTGCCGGCTCAGGGAGCCCTGGGGTCGTCATTCCTGTTCCCCCTCGAGGACCACGGAACTGCCCAAGGCCGGCCTGGCACGTGTCCCCAAGCCCCCGAGGAGCCCCAAGCTCCCACACTCCCGGGGGCCACACACAATCCAGGAAAGGTCTCTGCACCGTGGGCGCGTTTCCAGCTCTTTCGAAATGAAAACATGACTTTTCCTCTCTCCGTGGTGCAGCCGGTTTGCAGTCGCCCGTCAGGCTGCCTGGGCCCCGCGGCCCGGCTGGCCCTTCTGAGCCCATGACAAAGACGCAGCTCCCGACAGGACCCCTGAAGGCTCTGCCGCTGGCGAGGGGCTGACCGTGAGCTCCAGGCGCCCCCCCCAGGCCAGGCCACCGACGTCTCCCAGCCACGGCCCCGCCCCGGGGCTGCCGTCCACACGAAGGGACAGCGGGCGGCCGGGCAGCCCGGGCCCAGGTCACGGCCCGCAGGCACCTGCCCTCCCTGGTTTGCAGACAGCCGAGGCCCCCAGGTTCACAGCCCCACGTGACGCGGCCGACACAGCCCAGCATTTCCACAGCCCACAGGGCGGGAAGAACCACCCCCCAGATGGCAGACCCAATCCCTCTGCGGTGCCACGAAGCCCGGAGAACCGTGTCGGCGCCTAAAGGAGCGCCAAGGCCCGCACAGCACAGCACTGGCCTGAGGGTGACAGAAACCAGTGGGAGAGCCTGGGCCTCCCAGCGGGGTCCCTACAGCCCCAGCCCCCGAGTCTGCCCTCGGAAGCGACCCTGACCAGTGCAGACCAACTGCTGGGAAGAGTGGCCTGTGGACGTGAGATGCGGTCAGAGAGCAAGTTCACCGGGCGTCAGGGTCACGGGGAGAACGTGCCCGGTCAGCTCGGCCCGGCCGCAGCGGCCACTCCACCCACCGCCTCCCACCTCCGGAGGGAAGGCCCCCGGGGGCACTCGCCGAAGCCTGACTCCAAACATGCGGGAGGGGCTGGAGACGTCAGAGCGGGGGCACTTCACAGTGCTGGTCAGACAGCCGGCCGGACTCCCCACAGACGTCCACGTTGGGGAACAGAAGGCGGGGGGGTCCGGAGCGAGGAGGCGGAGGGGCCGGACCCCAGGGGCGGCGCACAGGCCTCGACCTTCCAGGGCCACCGGCTCCGCAGAGGACGGCACGGGACCCTGGAGCACGTCTGCGGACCCTCGCTTTGGGACAAGCCCACGAAGTGCCCGGGCAGTGGTCAGGAGGCCGCCGCTCCCCTTAACCATGAAGCACGTTTGTGCGTGTGTGTGGGGTGAGCTCCACGGCTGTGTGACGTGTGTGCACACACATGGACGCTCCTGCGTGTGCACACCCATGTCCGTGGCTCCTGCGTGTGCACACCCGTGTCCGTGGCTCCTGCGTGTGCACACCCGTGTCCGTGGCTCCTGCGTGTGCACACCCGTGTCCGTGCACGCGGACGTGGATGGAGAGAGCTGGAAGCCTTTCGCGTTAGAGCCAGCGAAGCCCGGAGCGGGGGTGTGTGACTGAGCCCAGCCCTGTCTCCCCTCCTTTCTGTGCGTCTGAAATGCAAATAGAGACCTCTTTCTGCCTTTGTCTCCGGTGCCTTCTGGGGGTTCGGCTGGGGACATCGGGAAATGACCCAGGTGTGTCCTCACAGCCCCCCTCACTCCACGTTGTGATCCAAAGTTCGATCCTCCGGAGCTCCCCACGGCCGGGGGCTCGGCGTGCTGCTCGGGGCGCTGCCGTCCGACCCGTGGGAAGTCTGGCTCGCGAACACCGTGCGTTTCTCCACGCAGATCTTCACGTCCCTCAACGCGGTTTCCAACGTCCAGAGTACAAGTTCCGCACGCCTTTTGTTAAATTTACTCCCAAGTACTTTACTCTCTTCTGCTTTTGTAAATGGATTTTTTTACCTAATTTCATTTTTGGGTCATTGGTTTTACTGATTTTTCACGTTGATCGTGTATCCTGCAGCTTGATGAACTCACCTGTTCGCTGTAGCCGTGTTTCGTGCCCCCCACGACCGCGCGCCGTGGGAACAGAGCACAACGTTGAGTGGAGGGGGTGAGGGAGGGGCACCCGTCTCGTGCGCACTCTTCGGGGGACACGTCCGGCCTCCCCCCGGCAGGGAGGACGTCGGCGTGAGTCCTAGCAGATGCCTTTTACAGGGCTCAGGAAGCTCCCTTCTATTCCTACTTTCTTCAGTTTTTATCACAAGAGGGTGGTGAATGTCATCAAATGCCTTTTCTGGGTCTACAGAGACGACCCCATCGCTTTATTCTTTATTCTGCGGGAATTGCGGCATCACAGACGTCAAACCAGCCTTGTGTGTCTGGCGCAGGGCCCGCGGGTGGTGCTGACCGGCGGCCTTCTGCGCCGCTGGGCTCCGTCTGCTGCCCCTTGGGTGTCTGTGTCCACACTTAGAACAGGTGCCGGACCGTGGCTTGCTTTCTCGCGACGTCTGTGCTCGGCTTTGGGGTTCAGGTAGTGCTGGCCTCATAAAGTCAGCTGGGAACTGTTTCCCCCTCTTTATTTTTTAAAAGAGTTTCTGAACATCTGGTTTTAATGCTTCAACTGTTTGACAGCATCCGGCTGCAAAGCTGGGCTTTTCTTTATACGGGTAATTTTCGGGTGATTAAATCAATCTCCTTTAACGGCTACAGACCTATTTGAATTGTCTACTTCTCATTAAGTCTCACGAGCTTCTGTCCTTCTAGGAATTTGCCAGTTCCAAGTTATCCACGTTGTTGACGTAACTGTTTACCACTGGGTCAGAACACCGCCCCGGAGCAGAGCCGGAGGACCCAAATCTCACCACAGTGAGCCGGGCCGTGCGGAGCTGGCCCCAGGCTGGACATGCGGGCGGTGGAGCGACGTGGACACCGCTGGTCAGGAAGGCCAGTACCACCCAGGGGAAGAACAGCATTCCAACAAACAGAGCGGGACCACGTGGGCGTCCGCAGGCGAGAGAGCGGAGACCCCTACCTCACACCATCTACAAGAATTAACTTCAAGTGGATCAGAAGCCTAACGGTAGGAGCTGACGAAACTCGCAGAGGAAAACACGAGTAAGTCTCCGTGCCCTTGGACTTCACCAAGGAGTCTCAGATACGAGGCTGAAAGCCTAGGCAACAAGGGAAAATAAGAAATTGGATTAAATCAAACTTTAAAACTTTCGTGCCTCAAAGGACACCATCAAGAAAGGGAAAAAGCCCACAGAACAGAAGGAAATACTGAGAATCATGTAACGAACAAGGCACTGGTGTCCAGTCGCCGGAAAAACTGGCTACAACCTGCAACAGACACGTCATCCAATTAAAATTTGGCCAAGAACCTGAATGGACATTTCTCCGAGGAAGACGTCCTCACGGCCGCGGGCACGCGCAGGGAGGCCCCGTGGCACCAGTCATCAGGGAGCTGTGGAGCCCGGCCACGTGGGCCGCGCGTCACACCCACCAGGACCGTAGAGCAAAGGGCAGAGCGGAAGCGGTGGGGGCTGGGGCCGAGTCCGAGCTCGCCGGCCGCTGGCGGGAAGGTGAACAGGGCAGGCCCCGAGGAAGAGGCTGGCCGGTCCTCAAATCACGAAACACGGAGCTAAAGACCCACTCGGGAAACGGACCCAAGAGAAATGAAAGCATGTGCCGCCCCAGGTCGTGCACGCCGGCGTTCACAGCGGCACGGTCCGTGACGGTCCAAGGTGGAAACCACCCCGTCCCAGCCACGGGTGTCGCCCGGCCCGAGAAGGAGCAGAGCCGTGACACCTGCTACCACAGACGGGCCTCGGACAGCCCGAGCGAAGGGGGGCACGTTCCACTGACCACCCGCCCGGAACACAGACGCCCACCGGCACGGGCGCGGGTGCTCGCGGCCGCGGTGACGGCCTCTCTGGGCGACCCTGATGACGGTGGGGACGGGCACAGTAGTCGTCAGTGCACTGCGCTGTGTCATATACACCGGAACGGAGCTGTCGGAGAAGGGACGGAGCTCGCGTCGCGTCTGGAAACCACGGTCTGCAGTCAGATGCCGTGTGATCTCCACGTTGGCCGGGAGGCTGGTCTCCCCATACGTTTGACGACAGCCTTTCCGTCCTCCATAAGCCGCCGCAAACCTCCACTCGGGACCCTGGGACATATTTCCCACTTTTTAAAACCAGGGACGTAGATGGAGCCGGGTCCCGTTTGCTGCTAGATGGTTTCCAGGTTCGCTCCTGGCCTCTTTCGAGACCCGCGGGGGCTTCACTTCCAGTGAAGGGAGCCTCTCGCCGGCTGTCTGTGCGCCCCGGTGCCCGGCTCGTCCTCGACGCCCTCGCCCCCGCAGAGCCGCGCTCCTGTCCGCTGTGTGTGCCCGTGGCCCCCAGGCGAGGCCGCTCGCGCGGCCGGGGCGGACAGGAACCACGGTCCACGTCCTGGTGAACGCAGGACTCGCAAGCTGTCCCCGGCACGTGCACTTGACGATCGGAAACCCCGGCAGGCGGGCGGGTAGGGACCCTCCCGGCAGGGGCCCCACACGCAACCACCGCCGTGTGCATTAAGGGCGCACAGGAGTCGGCCGCGGGCCAGGATGTGCGACAGAGGGAAGACCACGCAAGCCTGTTCCTCACAAAGGGACACCGGACTCTCGTGGGCTGACGCGAGCCCAGCGGCCGGGATGGGGACGGGCAGCCTCCGCCAGCCCACGGACGGGCATCCCTGCTCCCTGGGGGCCGACCAGCACCAACGCCAGCACGAGGCCTATTTCGCAGGTTATTTACCGAGACCAGAGTCCCCGCGCGCCGCCTGTTGAAGTGTTTTTCTGGGACTGGGGCCACACGGGCGGCGTTTCACAGAAAGGCTCCTGACCCAGGAAATTAATCTTTGACTAGTGTTTTCACCGGAGCCTCCCGGGGCCCAGCGTCCTCAGCAGCATGGAGACAAGGGACTCGCCCCCACAGCCCCGAATACGGGCACAGCCCCGAGCCCGGCCCCGGACCTCCCCAGGCCCCAGGGGACACCTGGGGAGGACCTGGTGCCCCGGCCGGGGAGGGGCGGCGGGGTGGGGGTGTCTCGGCACCTCAGGGCAGGGGCTGTGGGGGGCAAAAAGAGCGGCGAACAGTCCGACTAGATTTTAAAGGTCTGGTGGGTTGCTCATTAACTGGACGTTTAATGGAAGGCTGGAGGCAGGCTCACGAGGCCCAGTTCCCATGGGGAGGGGACCGGGAAGTGGCTGACCTGTTCGGCCCCAGATCCGTGATGACCACGCCCCCGTCTGATTGGGGTGAGGGATCAAGCACTCCTATGTGCCAGCACCCCAAATCTGTCCGCACCCTCCAGGTCCCACCCCGTGATCCTGGGCCCTGTGCCTGGCCAAGGCGGTGCGGCCAACATGGGCAGGCTGGATGGGGACGCAGTCAGGGGTCCCTAGACCACTCCCGACCACGGGCCACCATGAGGACAGTACCGGGGCTGCTCTCCGCCCTGATCTCCAGAAGCACAGCAAGGCCCAGAAACAGCGTGTCGCAGCGAGGAACACACAGGGCGTGGCGGTGGGCAAGCAGCCCCTGACGGGCATTTCTGCCCCGGATATGAGGGGGCACACAGCCAGCTGGTCAGCAAGTCACGCCCGGACCCTAGCACGCTCCAGGCTCGCGCCACGACAGCCAAGGCAGGAAGCCCCCTGACCACAGCTCTGCCTTCTCAACTCCACGTCCTGCCCATGGCCCAAGGAGCGCTACCACACTGGCGGGACCCGCTCCGGCCATGGGGCCACGCCGTCGGGAAGCGAAGGACCTGCAGGGTCGGAGCTTGGCCTGTGTCGCCTCTCACCCTCCCAGCTTGGGCGTGCTCATCGGCAGGAAGGTGGACCGCAGTGCTGTTGACGCCTGACCACGGGCTGGAGGCCACGGACGGCGTGGCTGGGAGAGCCCATCGGGCAGGAGGACACAGGCGAGTACATGCCCTGGGAGCAGGGGCGTCCCTGTGGCTGTGGGACCACATTCGCCGAGAGCAGAACACGAGTTTTGCCCTAAGTTTTCTAGTTTTGGGTTTTGGGGGGGGGGAGCGGTTTGGGTAGTTACAAGAACAGAACTCGCGAGTAAGAGTAAAGCAAAGAGCCAGGTGCAGGAACAGAGAAGTCTGGTGGTTTTTGGGTTTTGTCTCAGGCGTGTGCACGCCGTGCTGGGTAGACAACGTGCTGTCACAGCTCCAAGGCGGCCTGGTGGCTCCAGGGAGGGTCGGGCCCCTGGGAGTGTGCCTGAGCTCACGGGATTTCAAGGACGCGCGCATGCATCGCTCCAGGATGGCCCGATGTTCAGGCACCGCCAGAACCAGCCTTGGGCTGGGCCTTCTGTGGGCCTAGACAGTTCCCCAGGTCAGCACTGGCCCAGCCACCCCCACCTGGACACCCACGTCCTCCTCAGGAGCTCCTTCCAGCAGGAGTCGAGTGCCGGCCCCCCAGGGCTCCGCAGGGCGGCGGGCAGGCTGGGGCACTGGGATCCCCCAGCTCTCCCGGGAAGACCCGCCAGTGGGGTCCTTCCTGCATGGCTGGGCACAGCTGGCATCCACACCACATCACAGGGTGGCCCATGGGCAGTGGGAGAGACGAAGGGTCAGGGATTCCGCAGCGGGGAGGATGGTGGCCTCAAAAATATGCCTAAAGCCTCACGGAGCCTGTGACTTAGGGACCTCAAGGAGACCAGCCTGGACTAGGATGGGCTAAGCCCAAGGACAGGGTCCTTACGAAGAGCCAAACAGGAGAGACACAGACGCAGAGCAGAAGCCACAGGAAGAGGGAGGCAGAGATGGGCAGGATGTGGCCACAAGCCAGGGACACCTGAGGCCTGAATCTGCATGAGGCAGGAAGGACCCTCCCCTGGAGGCTTGGCAGGGAGTGCGGTCCTGGGTCACCTCGACCTCAGACCTCTGGCCCCTGCCCTGGGAGAGAAGAGACTTCTGTTGCTGTAGGGGTGTGGGAATTCATGACGGCAGCCCTGGGACTCACATCCCCTCCTAAGGATCCATGGGGAGCAGTCCAGGGGCTGGGGTCGGCTGGGGGGTGGGAGCACCAACTCCCCCAGAGCTATCCTGAGCAGTGGGGGCACTGGTGTCCTCCTCTGCTGTGGACACAGCTGCTGGTGGGTGTGCCGGGGGTCATGGCAGAAACAGGTGGGGGACGCCCACGGAGGCCCCGCCCAGCCCCACGGAGGCCCCGCCCAGCCCCACGGAGGCCCCAGCGCTGTGCTGGCCTCCAGCTGGCCTCCATGACGGTGTTGCACAGAACTGGACGCCTCGCCCAGGCTGCCCAGGCCTCTGGACAAAGCGCGAAGGAGGCTCCCGTCACCATGGCCACAGGACCGACTGTCCTACGTGGACCTTGGCCAGGAGCGGCCTGTGGTCTTAGCCTGGCCGCAGCCGCCCACTGGGAGTCAGCACAACGTGCCCTATGCCCGCTCTGGCCTCGGCCGCCGGGTCCTGGCCCTGCTCCGCGGCCTCGGGAAAGCAGGCGGGACGCAGGCCCCGGGGACCCACAACTCAGGCTGTAGTGAGTCCTGTTTGCTCCTTCGGAAAACTTCTGGAGAATGCTGGTCGGTCCGAGGTCACAGACGCCCCCGCGACCTCGGGGGGACCCCAGCACCGGCTTCTCCTCTCCCAGCTCTGCTTCTAGAGGTGGGAAGCAGAGCGGCAGGTGTGCCCCCCACTCTGGGCAGATGTGGGGACGTGCAGACACCCAGACCGTGTGTTTGGTTTTTAACCGTACAAATGCCACCGTGGCCTCCCGAGTCCTGACCCCAGGCGGTGTCTGCCCTCCGCACGCGCCCATGCTGAGCTCACCTCCCCGGTGTGCGGCCCTTTCCGTCCCTCGCGTGTATTTGTGTCCCGTCCTTACTCAGGTGAGCTGGCGTTCTGACTTGGGAAGGCAAGAGAAACAGAATCCCACGCGGGCCACGCGGAAGAGCCCTGCCTGCAGCTGACGCGGGACTAAAATGTGACACTGTGTCCCCAAATGCTGGCCTCCTGCTGTCACCGCCGGCTGGAGCGTGCAGCTGGGTCCCGGCGCCAGGCCCAGTGCTCTCCCCGTGTCCCGCCAGCACCTGCTCCGGAGCCCTGTCTGCCGGTGACGGTGTCCCCGGGAAGACGTGGAGGGAAATGCAGGAGACGTGGCTCCCTCGTGAAGGAGCACTGGACCCTGCGCCCCACCCCCGGGAAGGGGACTTGTCTCCCGGCGACCCCCGTGGGGTGCACTCAGGGGCGCTCTCGCTCCCGCTCCCGCCACACGACTGGACACACCGGGCTCTGCCAGGCCCCCCTTCTGCCGGCCCCTCCCACCCGAGAAAGGGAAAAGCACTTTTGTCCGCTGATAAACCGGGGGGTGACGGGAAGGGAAACCATCCAAGGAACAGAGGGTGGAGGGGCATTCGATGGCACGGGGCGCGCGGGGGCTGGTCGTGGTCCCCAGCCTGGGGTGTCTACCCACCTGGGGCCACCACGCAGGCCCGCGCCACAGGCCACGGAGCCACGGGGCACCACCACCCATCACGGCCCCTCGGGAACTCCCCGTGTAAGGGCACAGCTGCGACCGCGTGACTTATCACACCCGGAACGCAGGACAGAACTGGGACGGAAGCCGGGGCCACGGCAGTCACAGAACAGACAGCCGAGCCAGGAAGCCACGTTCGCGTCCCCCCGCGCGGCGCATCCGGGAGACCTAGAGTGGCCGTCTGCCAGCACCACCCCCGGCGCCGCAGCCCGCCGGCCACCAGAGTGCCTCGTGGAAGGGGCGGGGCCAGAGGGCCACCAGCTAGCCCACGAGTTCTGAGTGTACCTGCCTGGGTTTCCACTCCGGCTGAACACGGTGGGGCCGCAATCCCCCACAGGCCCGCACCCAGGCCAGGGGGTCCTTCCAGCAGCCCCCCAGGCAGTGCTGCCCTCCTCATCCCAAGCCCCACAGGCTTTAAGCACCCCAAACCGTCCAGGGTGCCAGCCCCCGGAGGAAACCAGGCCCTGCTCCTGCACCGGCTGGAAACCGCCCTGCGCCCACGCGGGATCCGCCCACGCCGGGATCCGCCCACGCCGGGTTCCGCCCACGCGGGATCCGCCCCCGCCGGGTTCCGCCCACGCCGGGATCCGCCCACGCCGGGATCCGCCCACGCCGGGTTCCGTCCACGCCGGGATCCGCCCACGCAGGATCCGCCCACGCCGGGTTCCGCCCATGCCGGGATCCGCCCACGCCGGGATCCGCCCACGCCGGGTTACGCCCACGCAGGATCCGCCCACGCCGGGTTCCGCCCACGCCGGGATCCGCCCACGCCGGGTTCCGTCCACGCCGGGATCCGCCCACGCGGGATCCGCCCACGCCGGGATCCGCCCACGCAGGATCCG